>CM068879.1:8562500-9030000 GCA_035149815.1 Branchiostoma lanceolatum | reverse complement strand
TACAGTTAGATATACAGGAATGCGTTATACTGGGGGACGTTGGGTTGGAAATCTGTTTGGACGTATGCTTTCAGGGTGGCGGAATCATGTACCCTGGTGGAATAAAGGGAGTGCTCCTACTGTGAGCTGCCCAGCAGGTTGAGGGCTGGATTAATCCCACATAGCCACATAAATTCATAAAAGGATTATATGTCTGCCAGCCTGGGACAATAGCAGGGACAGATTACCATAATAACTGTCAGAGAATTCAAACTTTTTTCTGTACTGGTTTTTCTATGAACAGTATCAAACCATGCAGAATGGCCCAGATATCTATCAAAAAGTCACATACTCCAAGGACGTTTCAATCAGATAAGATCCCTTGGATAATCAAGACAATGCTATCTACAACTTTCAGTTTGGAGGAAGCCAACCTTGTTCAAATTTTCAAATCGACCCTGTCAACGTTGTGTTAGAGTGTCTAAATGGATATAAATTTCCAATGTCTTCCCAACATTAGCCTAGGTTGTGTGTCTAGAAATATGACTTGGGATTTTTTGCGTCTTCTTGTTGTTGTAACCAGCATAGAATAGGGCTCTGTAGAACAGTACACATAACTGCTAGCCAATGTCTCAAACTAAATTGCAAGCCAGTGTTGTCATTACTTTATTTCTTGGCTAACTGTCCTTCAAGCTAACTTCTTTATGTGTAGCCATACTTCAAATTCTTATATGTTATCTATAGAATTCAAACATGACTTGAAGAGTAACTTGTACATGGTAAACTTTCTCAGCCAGGCCTCCACTGATGTGCACTGTACGGCTGCCAGGCGCATACTGAAGGCTATAGTTTACATTATCCCGTATTTATATAGTTTTACTGGGGTCTTTAAGAACAATAAACTCAAGAGTTTAAAAAAAAGTGTATAACTTATCTATCGGACATGTCGGATCAAGTGGACGAAAGAAAGGTACTCAGTGTAAGATTAGAACGATGTTCCAAGATATTTTCCTCCCATATCTCCACACAGTTAGGCGCTGCCCCCTAAATGCAGAAAACATTCAGTTATGACGCAAGTGTACAATCAAAACGTACTTGAAAATGTTATTATAGATGTCACTTTAACACGAAGATTTTGAAATCCGACAATCAATGGCAAGCTTTCTACTTTTGGCGCCCAAATATCAATGCATTAAACACCTATAAAATCTAGATGCTCCTAGGACAGAGGAATCAAATTCTCAGTCACGGGTTCAATGAAAAGTTATGAAACTAACAATAAAGGAAGAACCAACTCCCAGATTAGTATGGGGAGAGTTAATAATGCTGCAAATGGCATCGAGAGTACTAGTGTACTCTATGCGCCATGATTTTTGGATGTTGCATTGCCGCGCCAAACCAGTAGGGGGCCAGTCGTTTGTAACCTGGAATTCAGACTGTTGACAGGGCGCAGACAGGTCAGCCTTTTGGTACAAGGTCCAAACATACCCCTGACGAAACTGAGAAGAAGAATTTAATCAAATTCAGGCAGGCAAAGTCACCGGGTGGGATTAGTTGGCCAGGCGGGGATATGAGCTAATACTGTGCCGACGAACCCAGCCTACAGCCCTGGGAGAGACTAGGTGGTGACCAGGTTAGACTCATTTGTGCCTCCACTCAGGTTTTAATTTGAGCCACAGAATAAACAACAATGGCTACTGTAAAGCTTATCAACAAAAGAGTCCCTTCTAAAATGTCACCAGTAACTCAATAATCTTATTGACTAAACGTCGTGAATAGAAAACGTAAACTGAGTCTCTTGTAAGTAACACTGCCTCCTGGCAATTGCTCCCGCTTAGCGGCAGGAGTGATGATTGCTTAAAGCAGTACATTTTGAGTTGTCTTTCTGTCAATTGTCTACATTTTGAAAACAAACTAATATGCAAGCGCTTTCAAAATAAATAAGATGTATCAAAGATTTTAAAATTTGGGGTGTTGAAATGGTGATGATTTTACTCCGTTGAAATGTTAGTGGTTTAGTTGTTACTCGAATGGCGTCAGAAATTGCGGTTTTATTCCTCCCGCTAAGGAGGTTGCAGAAGTGAATCCTACCCGACCACCCGTTCCTTGCCAGTCAATGGTCTCCAAGACAACACCTGTTTGAGACCAAAACTTGTCTTACCGGCTGGTATAAACGTCCAGACTGGTTGCCAAAATCACAGTTTGGATAGGAGTGTTTGGTTGGAAACACACGTCCCTACACATAACAGATCCGACAAGATGGACACAATGAGCAATATAACAAGGTAAGGAGTTTGTTTTGAACCCTGTGTATAGCGTCGGTAAGGGTAAAATTGCTGTTGTTTGAAGATTTGATTGAATTATAAGAACACAAAGCCGATTGGCCAGAAAACGATTCATAGACTACATATACGTGTATATGAACTAGATAACTAAGCCATTGGGGTTTTGGAGTTATTATTATCTGTGTTATACATAGTTAAGAGCTTAGTAAAGTAGTTTTCACGGTAGACTAGCAACACTAAAGATTTCATCCAAAACAAACAAAACTTAGGCCGTGCCGACTTAGATATGATTGAGAGTAGACTTTTCATAAGACTATTCTCAACCCCATAAAACCATATAACTATACCCACATGTTATGATATAAATCAAGGTGTCTAGTGCTAGAGATCATCTTCAGGACAGAAGTATTCAAACAATGTCTAAACACTAGTTGATCACACTGATATAATAATATCTGATACGTTTGTAATTACATGCTTAACTTGTTAGTGATTGGTGAATTTTCCCGTATGATTCCCGGTCGTCACAATATTCAACCGTTCTAATAATGAATTTGTATCACGCGAAGTGCAACTATTCTTTTCAAAGTACACCAACGTCGGATGTAAGAAGGTTGCTAACGGCGTATACATTTATTTTGTAATTATCCGCCATTGAAATGTTGTGTTGTGTTGTGTTGGAAATTATGTTGAGGAATAGCTTTGTTGCTAGTGACCATTGGTAGCTATAGTACACAGCATAATGACACATGCCGACGTCTGCGATCGATTTAAAAGATTTAGGCTCAGGGGTTTACACACACACAAACTTAGTATTGCTCCCGAGTCTCCGGCTCTCACCAAATAGCAACTCTACTTGCGGAGAGGAGACTCTGGATCTATGATAGGTTTGGATTCCAGGCTAGTTTACACACGCATTTCTGAGTGTGTTCCGTGTCATACTTAAGCTTGGAAACGCGTGTATCATCGCCCGTTCCTTGAAAAGTTTGCGAACTTACTTGTGTTCGTTTTCTTTCGGAAGAAAATTACTTTACATGTACATCTAATACAGTGGCAAATACATCATTGTATCACGAGAAGGACCCATTTGGAACCGTTTGAATTCCAGTACTAGGAGAAAGTTATACTGATCACCCCCATCTAAATCTGCTCTTTTGTATAATCTCCTAGGCCGAGATGTTAAGTTCGACCGAGTCAGCCTTTTACGCGTGTTTTGGAGGCTAATCCTCTACTGACTGTACGTTTTCTTATTGAACCGTGTTTTCGAATCACTGACTAAGTCGATGTATGAACGAAATATTTTCATCCAGTACTGGTTAGAAATGATATTAAAAGCTTAAAGACAAGGCAACTTTTTACGCACAGGGTTACCAAGTGATGAGGTGAAAAAACAGCTAACGCAATGCCAAAATGTCTACGAAACCTACTAATAGTAGCATACATACGCAAATGTCTTTTGTAAAAATAATATTCCTGGCGTTATTAACTGTATATTATGATACAGCTCTAACTGTATATTATGATACAGAAGTGCCATTACATGACCTTGAGTTACCCCACAATAAGTCACGCAAAGCATGGCGGGAGATATGGCCCTCTGACCCTGCGCAGAACACTATTGGGAAATACCAAACTGATAGTAGGGGGGATATAATTATCCAAAATAAACAGTACATTTTCTAACTAATCTCAGTTATT
This sequence comes from Branchiostoma lanceolatum, assembly GCA_035149815.1. Lineage (NCBI taxonomy): Eukaryota > Metazoa > Chordata > Leptocardii > Amphioxiformes > Branchiostomatidae > Branchiostoma > Branchiostoma lanceolatum. The sequence goes on along the minus strand of CM068879.1, from coordinate 9,026,038 downwards.
TTTGTATCATACACTTATTATATCTTTTATTATCGAGTACAAGGTAAAATTATTTGAGGGTTTGTTGTGAGTCTTTGTGAAAATTATATTTTCTCCCTTGTTTGAGTTTTGGTATGTGCCAGAATTAGGTCCAAACAGAGTTCTCCAGTCCTAGCAACGGGGTACACGGCAGTGTTGATGTACAGTACACTAACTCACCTTTCTTAAACTTTCCCTGCCTTAGCGAGACGACAACGACCCAGCCTAGCACGTCTAAGGCCGCCATGCAGGCACAAGACCAGATAGAAGTGTCCATGGACCCTCCCCAGATCTATGTGGAGCGGACCCTGGCACTCATCAAGCCTGATGCCATCGACAAGGCTGAGGAGATAGAGGACATCATACTGCGGTCTGGGTTCACCATTCTACAGGTAAAATTGATCCAGAAACAGTTTCATCTCGTAAAGTTCAGTTTTTATTACATCAAGTGATATTAAAAAGAGACTAAGGTCTCCTGAAAGTATCATATATATTAGAGCTAATAGACGTTCAGTGCCATCTATCTCTATGCAAAATTTAACATGCACATGAAACATTTTAGGGCTACAAAAGTCTATTCCGTATAATATTGGACCTCAACATTTAGAGGACGATAATAAAACACACATGTAGGCAGAAATTTAAGGCTCTTTCTTCAAGATTTAAGTTCCGGCCTGTTCAATTTTTAAAGATCTTATTAAATGTCACTTTTTGAAGTACATATTTAGAAAATTCATACTTGCACAAATGAGCTCTAAGATATTAATTCTTCACTTCATTTCTTCCCCATATAGAAAAGAAAAGTGCACCTTACCCCAGAGCAGGCCAGTGACTTCTATGCGGAACACTACGGCAAGATGTTCTTCCCCAGTCTGGTGGGGTACATGAGCAGTGGACCCATCATGGCCATGGTCCTGGCACGAGACAAGTGTATAGGGTACTGGAGAGACCTGATTGGACCCACCAACACGTACAAGGCCAGGGAGACGCATCCCGACAGGTATGTGATGTTGAAACAAACGGGCAGCTATGACAAGAAAACGTTACGATTTAGCTACTAGTAGCCTCCCAACTTGGAGATTGAATGCCAGACTTATCACTATATATGTAGACTTGATTTTTACTTGTTGTTTGTGGCTTGACTGTGTGTGTACATGTACATGTGTGTGTGTGTACATGTGTGTGTGTGTGTGTGTGTGTGTGTGTGTGTGTGTGTGTGTGTGTGTGTGTTTGACCAACATATATATGAAGGGATGGTGAAGTCTACCATCTCTGCCCTTGCCTCTGTAACAGTGTGTTTCAATTCAACTTTTTTCAAGTGCCAGTTACTGACCAGTCTATAGCTTAAACTGGTCCAGGTCCTTTTAACTTAGTGGTAAGTACATTGGGTTTGTGCGCTGGCTGGCCCAGGTTTGATTCCCGGGTGTACTACTTCCCCTCATGCCCATGGGGCTTTTGATAGTCAGTACAATTTCTAGTTTATACCAAATATTTGAGAGTTTCTGTTTATGCACACAGTATTTCTCATAGGACTGACGAGCATATCTGCCTTTTTATTTCCAAACGTAGTCTACGTGCAATCTACGGAACAGACGACCAGAGGAACGCAGTGCACGGTAGCGACAGTTATTCGTCATCAGAGAGGGAGGTTCGCTTTATGTTCCCAGACAGTGAGTATAGACATCATGCCATCATCCATGCCACTAAAGACCATTTTCATAGGGACGTAATCGCTATGTCTGCCGCCATGTTGGTGTCCCTATATGCATCTTAGTGAATCATTGTTCAAGCATGTCAGACATTTCAAAGGTGTTCTAACCCTCTCAAATAACCTGCCAATGAAGCACAAAAATGCTGTTTATGCAGATAAAAAAAAGATTCATTGAATTGCAAATAGGGACACCAACATGGTGGTTAGTACCTGTCTGCTTCATTGATTATGCAAAGTTAGTGAAATCGATCTATACTACTAGATATTCTAATATTCTATAGTAATCGCTACGTCTGCTGCCATGTTGGTGTTCCTATAGCAGGAAGGTATTAATTTTGCAAATTCAACTCTTTGTATTATAGTATGTACATGTATTGGGATTGAAAATGTACTGCTATTTTCATTTTTGCTTCTTGCTAAACTTTTAACATCTTGTTTTACCATAGGTGTGATAGAACCTATCCCAGCAGGCCAAGCAGCACGGGACTACCTGGCGCGACATGTGAACCCCACCCTACTTGGAGGCCTGACAGAACTCTGCAAACAGAAACCAGAAGACCCTGTGGTAAGAGTCCTGAGTTTGATTCCCAGTTCTCTACCACCCCCCTCCCAATTTTTCCCTAAATGTATTTGGTTGATAATACATTGAACATACTATGCTGTACTTACTGTCACCTCACCTTGCAACAATGTCTTTCATTGGCTGTAGTGTGACCAATCAGGCTGCAGAATTTTTATGATGGCCATTTCTTGCATAGTATAATGCATACAATCTGAAACTTATATGGGATGGCCTTCTGGTGAATATATTATCACAATGCAAAATTACTAACACTCAAGGAATCTGCCAATTGGTCATAAATGTACAAGTTGAATTCACATGACATTCTGCCATCTTATTGGTCACCAGCATTCAAGAGGCTGAATTTTTTTAAATTTTATACTGTCACAGTAGTGCCATACTTTTAGATCTAGCTTTATAACTGTTTTGTTCTTTCTATTCCAGACTTGGCTTGCAAACTGGATGATTGAGAACAACCCTAACAAACCCAAGATAAGGCAGCCCATCATTCAAGAACCTGAGTAACCTGTCCTGCCTTTGAATTCCTTACCTTTATATAAGTTATAGTCTGTACACAAGTTTGGACACAGGACCAAAACCCAATAGTTCAATGTTGTAAATTTTACCATTCTTTCAGCCAAACATTGTCGGTCTTCTATTTGTCAATGTCAATCTCTACAATATATAAAATTGGTAATCTATTATTAATGTAATTTTGAAGAATTCACTTTGTCACTTAATAATGCATGCACTGTAAAACACCAGAGGAACAGAAATGTAGAGAGATTTGTGTTAAAAAGAATATTATAAGTGTGTCACAATTTACTGGCCATGGGTATAGTATATACAGTTGTTTGGACCAAAGTTTTAGGATTGTAGTTCAAAAACTGATCCTAAGCAATGCATTCCAAAAGTTCTATGTTCTTGTTAGTATTGTTAATGATAGTGCCTTGTTCAGTGAACATATGTTTGTGAGCTCAGCTGAGGTAAACCCCAACCTCTCCTTTCTTTTAAGAGTTTCAAGTTGAATGGCACAGCCAAATTCATGTGCTACTTTTCTCTACATTCGAACTTACATACATTCTCATACAGTGATTACTGTGAGAGTAATGATAAAACCTAGATGGAATTCAGATTTCCTTGTTGCCAATTGTTAGTCAAAATGCAAAAAGTAATGAAAATACATGTCACAATTTCAATGCCTGGTCAAAGTGGTGTATATAGTACTTAATGTCTTACTGAATGTTATCTTTACTCAAAGAGATGTAATATTTTGACTGTCACGTTTGTATTCAGAAATATAAACTGTTTCAAGCTATTGTGTGTGCCATTTTGCCTCAGTAGGTTTTAGAAAGGGTTATCTTCACTTGCTAGTGTTGAGTATGTTCTTTGGTAAAAACAAAGATAAAAACAAAGAAGTCATTTTCAACCACCTATATTTTATTTCAAGCAACCAGCACTGCTAACACAACACTTCATGCATAGGGAAATATTGCTTCTCAACTGTGTTTGGCTTGAATGTACAATTATATATCTTTTTTATGGCACCCTAGTTTCTAAAATAGTTCCATATATGTGAAGAAGAATGTACTCAATTTACTTTATTTACATGTTCCAGTACCACCCTAACACAGGTAGACAGAATAGATACCTCAGCATTACTAGTATATGATCAAAATACTTTGTGCTACTCTTTTGCCAATTTGTAAAATTTTGCATCAAATCATATCACATATGTCTTCTCTTAATTTGCTTTTACTAAATTTATCATTTCCAATCAATTTTTCACCTATTTTCATAGACATGATAAATCCAAGAACAGTTGAATAAAGATATAATCTTAAAGCCAGTCAAAATGATCAAAAGCAAGTAGGCAAACTGTCACCACAAGCTATATACATGTCTATGTACATGTACATCATAGACACAGTTACAGTATAAGCATCTCTTGTATATACATAGTTCCCTTCTATGAACAAGGAAATAGAGTTCTCTCATAATATTTACAAAAAAAGCATTTGAACACAACAGCTCCACACTAAAACAATGTAACATGATTGTGCAGTGACCTAAAGAAAGTTATGACAACTACTTTCTGTCAACTACAAAAAAACACTTGTAGGCAGTACAGCTATATACATCTGTATATAACTTAAGTCTGAAAATACATTTACTAGGCTAGTGGTAGTACTTCTCTTGTAAAGTTTAACTTAAGGTTCAAAACCTTAAAAGAGATACTTTTTAAAGTCAAGCTCCAAGACGGAATCAAGCTCCAAGTCTTTTTTGGCTATCTTTTATCTATTTCCCCATGACATAGCATTTGCACCCCCTCCAACTAAAACTATTTCAGATACACAGTCATAATAAAACATACATTGTGGTGTATCATATTTTTCCACAGAAACATCTACTCAGCACATAATATATACTATAATATAGTCTAGCTACACAAACCTGTGACATGGCAAAAGCTCTTTCACTGACTAGCAACAAGTAAAATATCATCTGTATTTCTGAAAATTTTTGCACTGTAAAAGAGCCATCATAACAAAACCAACACATGACATCATTAAGTAAATAGGATCTAATTGAATTAAATGCAGATTCACTGGGAGACTTGGTCTTAGCTCTGTCCCAGAACCAAAGATTAGAGTGGCTTTAGTTATCATCTCACACCCTTTGTTTTTCTATCTAGAAATAACTTTATCAGGAGTAACAGAATAAAATTAGTCTCCTGATAACAGTGATAATACAGTATTCAATACCAGCATCCTTTGATATTAACTGAATCTGCCTAACATACACTAAATCATATATTCTTATCCCCTATTCAAGTTGCATGTACTTTTGAAGCTAAAGACAACTATATCCACCTGCATCATCATCAAAGGCAAATCAAAAAGATCATAACATTTTACATGCAGAAGGAGGCAAGTGTTCTAATGTTCCTCTCATGTTGTTGAGAGAAGTGAGTATCCTGCCATCCTTTTCTGCCTACGCCTGTACACGATATACGTTCCCAGGGTCACGATGATCACGAAAGCCCCGAGTGCGCAGCCAACCGCCATCGGCACAATATTCGCCTTCCAGGACGGTTCCGGGGTTGGATCTTCGGGACAGATGTAGGATTTAGCGAACCCATATCCGCTGACAGAGAATGGCTGGATGTGTAGGCCTTGGGTGAAGAGAGAGACATCCTTGTTTAGAGTGACGTTGGTCTGCCCCATGCACTGATATGACTGGCCGACATGTGCTTCGAAAACCTCCATGTTCGGAGTGGTGACCTCCACCCTACGACCCAGCTGTTGGGCAGAGGGGAACCATATCTCGTTTACGAAGTACTCGACAGAAACTTGAGATACGCCAAACTTGTCCCCGCTGCCTGGATTGGACGAATTCTGTGGTGACTCGGAAAATGTGAAGGTTATGTTGAACTGTCCCGCGTGAAAGGAGAGACTGAGTTGGGATGTGTTTTGGCCACAGATGCCTGTTGCGTCAGCGTTTGTTGGTACACCGATGCACCCTACCGTTGTGGTGTTGTCAACAGTGGTGTAGCGTGATCGGAGCTGTAGGGCCATGTCTGCTAGAAGACAGGGGTTTCCCTTCGCATCCTTCACCACCCATTTCCCCGGGGGAGGCAGGTGGGGACACACGGGGGTCATGGTCGGCACAGGGGTAGGGGGGAGATCAGCAGGACATCTTTTTGGAGTCCCGAAGCCGCCACCTTGTACGTCAAACGCCTGAACCTGAAGCTGACTGACTTTGAGAGTGACCCCGTCCTTCAGGGGTAGGGCTATCTCTGTGTCACATTTGTAGGATTGTCCGGTTTCAGTCATGAATAGGTTGACGTCAACTCGCATGACATGAAGCTGGCCAGGGTTGGCTGTGTCGATAAAGAAGCCCGGTAGTTCTCTATAGGAGAAGAAAATTGAGGATGTACTCCAGTCCTTCTTGTTCTTGCCTTGCGCCTTCTGGAAGTTGATGGTCAAATTCGACAAGTCTGACCTCAGTTCGATCACACTCTTTTGTTCTGAGCAGGAGCCGACTGCTGTTGCATCAGTAGGAAACCAAACGATCGCAGTTCCATTGCTGCCTTCCTTTGTTTGGTACTGGGCTTCAAACCTAAGAGCCATGTAGGCAAGCAGGCACGTGTTGTTATCGCTGCGGACCTGCCATTTCCCGCGGTGGTTAGGTGGACTGACCGTGGTCGCTGGGACTGTGGTGGTGTTTATGATAGGAAAGGCTGTAGTTGTGGGAGCCAAAGTGGTGTTGGGTGCGGTTGTCGTATTTGCGGCTGCTGTCGTTGTTGGGATTTTTGTGGTAGGAGCCGCCGTGGTCGCCATGTCCTTCTTACACTCCAGAGGTTTTCCGAACGTTCCAGCCGTCACGCCAAAAGGCTGGACCTGCACATCAGTGAAAAACAGCCTGACATCCACACTCGTTTCTTTCGAGTCCTCCGATCGGCAAAGGTACGACTGCCCGAGTGGGGCGCGAAACAACCCCAGGTCTCCTCGCTCGTTATTCCGAACAATACTTTTGCCTTCCAGGGCTGCACTCGGGAAGTTTGTCGAATCAAAGACCCATCCGACAGAGGCATCAGACACTTCAAACCCTTCGTCATTGCTGGTGAAATCGAGGGACACGTTGTAGGTCCCGTTGTTGAAGGAAAACTGTAGCGTAGCGCTGGTTGTGCCACAGTTTCCGCCAACCGTTGTATCACTCGGAAGGGCGAACCGGGTGAAACCAATCTTTGTTGGAACAGTGGTGGTTTCATACATGATTTGGACAGTGATTCCCATCTTATACAACAGGCAGGCTGTGCCGTTAGGATCCTTCAGGCTCCCTTGCAGGACAGTAGGGTAGTCGATTGCGCTGAGGAGCGGGCTTTCACGGGTGGTAGGTCGTGCCGTGGTGTCGGACGTTGGGAGAAATGTGGGGATTTCCTGGGCTATGGCTCCTGCCAGACACAAGCTTAAGAGAAGAACTGGGCAGATTCTCAGATTCCCCATGCTGTGATGTGTATTGTTTGATGTCCTGGCTATCACTAGTATCAGTGTTAGATGTACATGTAGTCTGGTTTGTTGTTCAATCCACACGGCCAGTCACCAGCAGACCTCTAAAAACAGAATTTTAAAACATTAAGTAACAAGTTGCAATTATGAAGTTCTAAAATTTAAGGTTCATGCTTAATAGCATTATCATGCGTCTATAAAGAGCTCAGAATAATAATACAACTACAACTGTACTAGAATGTGAGTAGTTGTGAAATTTGTCTCTATGCCCTCTCTCATGTAAAAATAGTTACGTCATACTGTGACATACATGTACATGTATCTTGTGATCGAAACTTACATGCATGATGCAACCTTTTACCAAATTCAGGAACTAGAATTTACAAAATGCTGAATACATTTCTAGTACGACAGCGTTAAGTTAAACTTATTAGTGTCATACATTTCTGCATAAAGGCTACAAAATCTCTTGCTTTGAGACACCAACATTACTTCTGCTTTTCGAGCCATAACAAATTAAGGAACTGCCGCTTTGTGCGAGGGCGTGTCCCAAAAACAATTTTATGCAGAAGTTCTCACGCCCCTGCACATTCAATTACTTCTGCATAGCCACATCGCCATAATTTTATCAGGGTGCCTTTCTGATAGCATGTGATACCGCACCTATAAATGTTATCACGAGACAAAACATGTACGGTCTCCTGGCCTGGCGCCACAGCTCAGCAAACCGAAACGGAAACCTAACCGCCCCCCTCCCCCTCCCGACCCAACCGCCACGTTTTCCTTATAAAGAAACAATTGACAGTCAACTCACCCAATAGGAACTGTTGCGGACGATCGAAAGGAGTCAAAACCACTGTTATCAGCTCAAAAACAGCGATTTATCGGCTCATAGAGCCTCAGACGTGATAAGTTGTCGGGTTAGCTCAGCTTTGACGTAGCCAGAATGTTCTCACAAGGTCAGCTAGGGTCACGAGGAATTACCCGTCATGCTTCATTCTACGCATGCGCCCTTCCCTTAGCAACACTGTAAACAAAGGCTGCAAGTTGCACAAGAGGCTGAAAATAAACGATTTTATATGACATAGCAACCCCCAATTTTGTCTTTTATTTGATTTTCAGCGAGAAATATTGATGGATTAAATGTCATATGATTTGTGCAATATAAAACGATTGGGTTGCTGAATAACAAACAAAAGTCAAGAGAGGACATATTTTACTTCCGGGTTCAACGTAGCTTCGGTGTTCTTGAATATTGCAAGATTCTAAGTAACGATCATGCCAGCGAGCGCGAAGGTCACGATACGGTACGGAAAGTATGAGGCGTGCGGAACAGTGGAGTACAGAGAAGACAGGCTGGACGGTTTGCAAGGTAAATATCAGAACAGAATTCAGTCACTCACTCATGACCCACTCATGAACAGAATTATCTGTCATTAATTTGCATTGTAAGATATTTTCTAATTCTAGAGCCTAAGATACCAGTGCATTCTGTGCTAGGTAACTACCTAAGTTTCCTATAGCTATGCAAAGAAGGGAACTATGCTATCAGCAGAAAAATGTCTTAAAAAGCTACCATGCTACACATGATAATGAAAACCATGAACGTAAACTTCTTGTTTTATTCTGTTTTTGTTTGGCTTTAAACTGTAAAGAACAAGAAAACAAATTAGTGTGGCATCATTAATGAGTTCTGGAAACAGATGCAGCTAAATGACTACTGACTGTTGTCCAACTCTTAACATTAAAAAAAACAACTGATTTTGTTATTCTACTGTACATCAAAATCAATTTGTGCCTGCCACAACCCATGTTTGAAGCCTAAGAATTCTTCCCAGTGCCTTTTAGGTTGTAATACGTTTGGTCTTATTTCTTACAGCTGTGTTAAAGGCGGACGGACATCAAGTTGAGCTGAAGCAGATAGAAGACTGGAATGTTGTGGAACTCATCGTAAATGGAGAAACAGTCTACACATGCAAGATTACAGAACTAGACTTCGGTAAGTCATTATTGTTGGTACATAAACTCCATTAGCATTAATCCGCTGGGTTACATAAATCCACCATTTTGAAAAACAGTGACGTTGAGAGATCTCTAGTGCAGCACCCCCCAAGTACGCACAGTTTAGATATACAGGAGTGCATTATACTGGGGGAGGTTGTATTGGAGATCTGTTTGGACGTATCTTTTCAGGGTGGTGGAATTATCTACCCTGGTGGGATTATGTTAGTACATGTAGATGTTACATTTTGAACTGTACTTGGGCCATGAAAGTCATTGTCCAGAATCCCAATCTGTACTGTGACATGTATATACAATGTACCATATTGACCTGCATAGGAAAATAATGGTGGTAGTGGGACTAGTGGCATTGTATGAAGAATGGGCAGTCAACAAGAAACCATTTTTTTCTTCTAGATCTGCTAATCAAAGGTTTATGGTATTGACAGTTTTTTTATGTCAACTCTCATAATTCTGCCAGGTATCCTTAAAATGACACATTAAAAAGTACCATTATCAAGGCCTTTTCAAGAATGTCTTGAGTATTACTGATGCTGCATTTGTAGATCTCTTGGAATGCTTAGGGTACCCCACAAAATTACGAGAATTGACATTACTGCCTTCAAGCTTTATTGCATGAAACTTTTTTTAAGTCAGTAACACCTGCTTTTTTATATACAGGTGGAGATGGCCAGTTGGACCCACTATGTGCAGAGGCATTGCAGGCAGTACAGACGGCATACTGATACAGTTGTACATCGAATAAATGTAATAAAGTAGCACAGTGATTTTGGTACAGATATATAATTGTACAAGCTTCATGTAGTGTGACTGGTCAGTTAAACACTATGTATTCATAGGATACTAAAATATTTTTCAGAAGTTTGCTATCTACTGTACAAAGTGACCAAATCTGTTGAAGTTATACAATGCAGATGCAAGTAGTGAAAAGATGGAGAAAAAATTATACAAAGACATATCATGTATCTATATCTATCTATGTTTATCTATATATATAGGACCTGATTGTATTTGACAAGGCAAGCTATTCTTAGTGTAAATATAACAGTTACCACAATATTTTTTATTGTGTGCCTTTTTATAGAAGCAGAAATGACATTACTACATTTCATAATTTGAAACTGAACCAAATGAAATTATAGAAAATGACATACATTGTATTTATTCCTGTGTGTGATGCCTTTCATTCTAAACTGCTTTTTCAAAACAATCTGATAAGGAGCAAAAATCTGTTCAACTAACTACAAGTGTGAGAACATGAGATTTCTTACAATATGATCATGAGCATCAAAATATCATAGGAAACACACAGCACCAGAAAGATCTTACAATAATCTTTAATCAAAGTCTCTCCTCTTTAAAGCAACATACAATGGAAAAGTCCAGACCATTCCGAATACATTAGTAAAGCCTCACAATGCAGTAAGGCTCACAACTGAGTTTACCATTATTATAGTTCAATCATTCTACATACATGTATATGCAGTCATTGTCATTCAGACTGTGGTTGGTGGAACAAAAATCCTTTTCATGCAATCTACATAAAGTACATTTCCGTATGATACGACAAAATTCTGTTTGAAACTTTTTCCCTACAGACCCAAGCAAGCCTCTTACTGACTGGGACTATAATTATCATACTTTTATACACAGTTTTTACTTTGTACAAAAGAACACAAGTTCAAGATAAAACCAACTCTTCGAAATGTTCAACAATAAATTTCAAACATGCAAAGACTCAATATTAATGAAACTCAACAAGAAACCAAGAGCTGCATCCGGTATCCACCCTTCTTTTACAATTGGACCCCCTTCCCCACAATTTGCTATTATTCATGTTCTCTGTATTTGATCCGTTTTGGCGACACATCAGGGGCGAGCCTAATGATATAGCACTGTTTAAGTTTATTTCTGTACAAGGACTATTTGAAAATTCTCAGACCATGGCCTTAGTAACATAGACTGCTATGTGTTCTGGCAAGTTTGTGTGGTGTCCTATCTTGTATCTAGTCTATATCATTTGACAATGCCACAAGGCAATGTACTGTACCTAGATTTTAAGTCGTGCATTGGTCAATCATGCCCGTCCCTTGCTTACTCCCTTAAATGTAGTTTTTCCTGAATGCCTGAGAAACATTCCAATATTGAAAGCACAGGAGAAATCTTCACCATCCAAGCTGCTACAAGTATTGAACATAATAGATAGAGGTCTAGAATCTTAAGAATTCTCAGTGAAACCATCATTTGTAATCAGTTTCTGCTTTATTTGGCTCCATCTATTGCAGAATTTGATTTGCAAAAAAAGCAACAGTAACAGGGCCAAATATCAAATCAAACATGCACAAAATGGCAAAAATGCACTTCAAAATAGCACACTTGAAAGAGATGTCAAATTCAACGGGCTATCTGGGATTAAGAATTAAGTATCTGTCTTAAAGTTTATGAACCCCCTTGATACTTTAAGTCTATGTCTATAAACTAGTCCCATTTAGGAAAATGCATCCGAAACTTAAATATTGTGCAGCTAAACTAAGAATGGCCTGGGACAAGAGTATGTGATGTTTATTCTTGGGTGGGTCCGACCCAGACGGGTTCTTTCCAGGCGAGGTCGGTGGCTTGGTTGACGAAATTGTTCTGTTCAGTGTTATGTTTGAACTTGTTTCCAGCTGCGGACGCTGCGGCACCGTGTCGGCCACAGTATCTGTCAGAACGGGGAAAGAGAACAAGTCAGATTTCTGTAAAACAGACGAGTATGCTTTTTGACGAAACTGCTACACTTTTCTTGTCCCACTTTTTCCCTTGCTTTAGGCCATGTTGATTTGATTATATGGATGACATCTGCATCAATTTTCGTCCGTGTGCAAAAAAATAAAAATTTGGCCGTATTGTAAATCATGAAAAGCAGCTGCAAAAGCTGTGGACTGCAAAAAAATATTTTAGAAAACGCAAACTAATGTCGTAGAAAGCCATAATGAACAATCTATATTTCGATATACCACGCCCTGTGTGTTTATTTTTGTTCAACCCTCCTGACCACATCTGACCAAAATGAGCTAAGTACAGCTTAGGCTACAGCAAGTAAATTTTATGGATGACATCCTCCGCAGACTCCAAAATTAACGAGATAGGGCGAAAAAAAAACAAGGCGGGCAAAAAAAACAAGATTCCTATATTTTCAAATTTTGAGATCATAAATCTTGGTAAACAAGAATTGAGGCCACGAAATATGATATCGTGACAAACAGGTCTTTTATTGCTGTATTCAACCAATGAGGTTTCATATAAAATACAAAACCTCCTTGATTCAACAGTAAACATGTCCTTGTAGATGTGTATCCACTCAATAGACTAACTACAACAAATGCAAAAAAGAGCTTGTTGTACCATCATCTGAAGCAACTACACTGGGTATTTATATGTGGTGAAACACCTTGTGTATACAGCTCAATTAACTAGACCCCCCCCCCCCCCATTATTTGTATAATGTCCTTGCTAGAACAAATGCAGAAAACGGCTTGTTATTATTCCATCATGGGCAGGAACCACACTGGGTATTCATATGCAATGAAACACCTTAGACTGTCAATGTTTACAACATATTTGCCCATTTTTGGCATGTTGACCACCGTCGGAGGGCAATGAAATTTCTTGTTTTTTATTTCGAAATCAGGCGAAAATTAATGAGCGCGCTGATGTCATCCATAAAAATTACTTGCTGTGGCCTTATTTACATTTACTTATATTATCTTAGGCCAAGGGAAATTATACAACAACATATCTACAGAACACACATTCAATAAAATCCACAACAAATACACCGTTAGAAATACATGTATATGTTCCTGGGATCTTCGGAATAGACTTTTCTGTCAAATAATCAACTAAACACAAAAACTCATAAAACATATCACATGTAAGGAAACGGCTCCCCAGACCCCAATGTTATAACCAATGTAATCTAGTACATGTAATAGACATATATAATTTAGACTCCACATATGGAATACATGTACATGTAAACATAAGCATATAGTTACTATAGGACCCCCAACCAGAGACCTTAGTGTAAATATTAAAATGTATGTGGTTATTTCGTGGTAAGATCTTCATTTTATTGGCAAATTTATGAAATTCCTTACGAGTTTTATTTCCTTGATACAATGAAGTACATGTAAACATCAATTCTTCACAAGTTCTTTAAAATTCTAATGAAAATAAAGTTACATCCTCTCGTCATTGCAAAAAGCCCGATGGGGGAAACACTATACCATAATAATCGTTCAAATTGTATTATATTTTAAGATTGCGAGTAAAAGGTAAGGAATGATGCTGTACAACAGGCATGTCTTAGTAACGTTACGCAGATCAATTGCCCTAAGTTCTACTTTTTAAACTTCTGCAATATGCCTGCAACACACACAAGTCTACAATCGTACAAACACACACACGCACACATGAAAACCAAAGCAAACCACACTCAGAACTGAAGGCTAAACAAAGCACACAGATGTACAGTGATGACAGGAATATTAGAAGGGGTAATGATGGTGGGATTTCAGATGATGTGATTTCTGTGTGGTTGTTAGGGTAGTGATCACCCTGGGAAGAATCTCAGTTCCAATGAAAATCTTAACATGAAGTTTGGATGAAATAATCATTAAGTAATATAATTATGTTCACGACTTTGGATAGTTTCCCTTTTTAACAAGTCCTAAAATTAGGACCAATAATGGCTATATGTAAACGCAATTTGAGTTATATTATCTTCCAGATTACATGCACTATAATCTCTGAATCAGTAACTGTTGTTACGTTTTTATTGAACATGACATTAAGCCAGCAACTGTGTCTGTTTCTTCTTCAACTGTCACAGAATCTTACAAGTTCAGCACATGAACAACAACAGGCAAAACTGTTTAAGGAGTCTTGAACAGTGCCTTTGGAAACTGAGATACCTCCCACCGTTGGAATCAAAGTGCAATGAGGCAGGCTCTGCCCTGAGGCATCGCCAAAAACAGAGAAATTCAGAATCAGCATCTGATTGTTCGATTAGGAATTGGTTAGTAGGAAGGACTGGAGGTTAGACAGGTTACACAAATGGACCGTGCACTGACTCATCAGGGATCAGCTGGTGAGGTTTCTCCTGGGTTGGCTTTGCCAGAGGGATACGTGATTGTCAAGGTTCATGGCATGCTCCAGAAGCCTGTTTAGCTCCTGCTGGTGGCTTTGTTTAGACCCCGTGGCCGCGGCCGCAGCGGACGCCCGACCTGCGTAGCTACAGTTACAATACACCAACAGAAAGGGGGAGGAGGCATGCATGAGAAATTAAATATTAACCGTTATCCCATGTAGTGAATGATATAAGTAAAGAGCGTTTTCACTCAACTTTCCATATATCCATGAAGCAGGCAGGTACCATGTTGGTGTCCCTATTTGCATTTCAATGGACTGTAGCTAAAGCCAATACAGGGAGAGGATCTTAACTATGTAAAAATGGACGGGACTGTTTCAATGTGTCCTCTGACGGCAGGTAGATGTGCCAGGTGGTTGCTTGGCCAGGTTTTTGTTTCATTAGCAAGTTGTTGAGTTTTTATTCTGGCTGGTAATCTCTTCTTTGAGTTGTAGACATTCCACAGTGGATGTTTCAAAGACCTTTAAAACTCAGAAAAGGCATCAGCTATGACTCACTGGAAGCCATGTAGGGACACCATTATGGCAGTGGACACAGCGACAATGTCATGTGAAAACGCTCTTTAACAAGGAGTAAGTTAGCAGCCAGTGATCAGTGGCAGGAAAAGTGGCAGGAATGGTGAAGGTGGTGGTGCAAAGCAAAGAAGAGAAAATTCTGTGGCAGAAAATTCTACAGCAAGGAATGCCTTAAATACATGTTGTGTGCAACATCTTTGACACAAAGCATACATTTTTTTGTCTCCATCTTTTGGCAAGCGCTGTGGTTAGGATAAAAGCATGATTGTGCACTTTGCAGTTTAAGCTGACAGAAAATACTGGAATGCAAACTTTGCTTAAAAACTTAAGGCTGACTCTACACAAATTTGGGACCAATAAAGAGCTGCAGCTTGTGTGAATTGGAACAAGCAATGGAAAGTAGATTCATATCAAAAGAGTTCTAATCAAAATCTGACTATA
This sequence comes from Branchiostoma lanceolatum, assembly GCA_035149815.1. Classification (NCBI taxonomy): domain Eukaryota; kingdom Metazoa; phylum Chordata; class Leptocardii; order Amphioxiformes; family Branchiostomatidae; genus Branchiostoma; species Branchiostoma lanceolatum. Next base: position 9,010,566 of record CM068879.1, on the reverse strand, counting down.
GGTGTGAAGCAATTTTCTTCATCAGAAAAATGGTCTGTTAATTTACACGATTGCTTGAAAATCATTGTTACAGTACATTTCCTTAACTGCAATTCAATATCATATACATTGGAAAGTTTGTCAACATCATTTAGATATGACCATATTATATCACCACCCCAGTGTAGGCTTGCATAACGTACTCTTAAAGAAAACAACTTTTAAAATCTTTGGTCAGCATTTTGTCATCATCATAGCTGCTATAGAAATGGCACTAAAAAAATAATATATTATATGATCATGATATCCTTTGCAACTAATTTTGTCAGACAAATTAGAGCCTGGCAAACTTGCTGACCATACAACCATTCAGTATTTGCAACTCGTATTTGGCCATGATCAGCTATAGAAATGGCTGCACTCAAAAAAATATAATATCTGCCGCAACTAACTTTTAAACATAGATCAGACGAATAAAAGCAATTTTATTGTTGATCCCACAACCGTTTGCTACCCGTCGCCCTACCTGACGTGGCGTTCCCTGTTGACCGTGGTGCGGATGCGAGGTTGGATGTAGTTCCAGGCGCCCATGTTCTTGTGCTCCTCCTGTGCCCACACCAGGTCAGCGTTACGGTACCGGTCGCACTGTTCCTTCACCATGTCAAATGGGAAGGGAGAGATCTGGAACACACAAGATCAACCTCACAGATCAACCTGGAGCTTCCTCTGGATCTCATATCAAATGTCTCACTTTAACTTCCCACTCTTTATCTTAAAAGTTTCTTCTATGACATGAAAATGAATTTTTAAAATCATTTTCAATCTGTAAAAGCCTTAACCTTCTAATTACTGCCAAACCTCCTAACTGATTAAAAATTGTTTAAAAGTCGATTAAAAGTTCTACTGGAGGAGTCCAGTAAAAAGTTGTTAAGAAGGTTTTACAGTTAGGGATGAGATTGGATAGTCTCAGCCCTAGGATAGTCTCAACCCTAGGTTACCCTAATGATTGTTTCTTTATTAATTTAACTTTGATAATCATCACAATGCCTTATGGTGATACAATGACAGAGATGGCATGAGCAGTTGGTATAAATTTCCAGGCACTTTTCACCAACTACTGAAGACACGTATCTGTAAGGTTGTGTGTCCTTATATTAGTGATTGCTCATTTGAATTCTAACTGCAACAGGATTGTCGAAAATTCAACACTCTTACTTGTTGTGTCGACAAAACAAAATTTGATCTGTATACTGTGTTAATACCAATGACCCAGTAAGACGAAGTTCACCACTTTGATGATTTTGAGTTGTCGCAGACTCTCCGGATCCCTCCAAAAATACATTACCTGCTCAATGCGAACAATCGCGATTTTGTCGTCCAGATCACGAGCCTTCCTCTCCTGTCAAGGAATAAAAGCAGGTCAAGTTAATATCATATACAGTTAAAAAACATAGTACTAATGTGTTAAAAACCTGGGATTAGTTCACACATCGGCTTTGTATTGGTCTGCAGTGCCATCATTTTTGACATGGTCATCATTGGCCATAGATAAAGACTTGACATGTAACAGAGTGCGCAAGGATTACTTTAAAAGTTTTTTGACTAACCTTTTCTGAAATTGATGTAACATAAGAACAAAAAGACACCTAAATACTACACAATGTACATGAGTTTAAAAAAAAAAAAAAAAGAGGTAAACAGCAAGACTTGGTATATTTGCTTTCAGATGGCGACGTGTATGATGGAGCTTCAGGAGCTAACCTCAAGTTTCAAACTTCTGCACATAAAGAACCAAGATACACACTTCTCAAGAAAAGTAAAGGTGACCCCGTGTGCTTGGCAGAATACATGAGCTGTACCTAAGCTGCATTGCACTATCAGCTACCAAAAAGAATTACACTTTTTCTCAGAGTGTTCTAAGATGTTGTGCCAATTAACACGACTTTTCTCACTTCACTTAATGAGTACCTAGCTTTGGTTAGGGACGTCCCTTGGATAGGACGTTGAACAAAGGGTCCGTATTTGAGGAGAGCCACACCTCGAGTATGTTAAAGAACCCATCGCACTTATCGCAAAGAGAAGGGGTTCTTCCCGGTGTAAGTGGTTCAAAACCTACAGTCCTACAGTGTATGGCCGCACATTAGGCAATTGTCGTATTGAGGTCACCTGTGTGCTGAATGGCAGTCGCTTTAGACTGTTAGCCCCGCCAAATGATACTAATAAATAATAAAGAAGATTCTGTGTTTCCGATACCTTCGTCAGGTCGTAGTACACTTTCCCTGTACAGAAGATCAGACGCTGAACCTGCTCGTGGTTCTGACCGGCCGGGCCCAGATCCGGGATCAGGCGCTGAAAGTTAGTGCCGGGAAGCATGTCGTCAAACGACGAGCGCGCCTCCGGGTGTCGCAGCAGACTCTTCGGAGTCATCACAATCAGCTGAAAATACAGCATGTCAAAGATAAAGGACATTTGTGTTATTGTGTTATCTTAAACTTCAAAGAAAAACACTTTGCCATATACATGTATGTAGTACTACTCACATGTACTAGCTGTTTGCTACACTTAAAACATTATGGCACTATTGTAAAATTGTACGATTCCTGTATAGCAAGCTTCTTTGTAGACTACCAGAGCAGTCAATACCTAGCTGACATTTTGTTGTGTATAAAGAATAAAGGACTCTGTTACCCAGTGATTTACCAATCTGGTGTAATCAATCACAACCATAAAATTCCTTAAGTGCATCTTATGCTGTGAAAAATGATCACTATGAAAACATAATTTTTACAGTAACCCAATTGGTAGCATGGTAGGCCTATACTATGTGCATCAGTTAGCAGTTAGATTTGAGGCTGCAAAATTCATTCCTTATTTACTATCAATTCATTGCTCATTCACTACTATGACGAACAAAGTCTAGAACTCACAGGCTTCCTGAAGGGCAGCAGGACCTGGCGCCGCAGCAAGTGGAAGTAGTTGGCCGGGGTGGTACAGTTAGCCACGATCCAGTTGTGGTCAAACAGCTGACGGATCTCAAACCGCTCATCGATTTCCTACCAAGACAAGCAATATTGACATCAGGGGTTTTTCTATAAAAATTGAACAAGAGGGAGCACAAACAGGCGAGGGAGCGAATTCTATGTATTTACGGAAGAATCGATCGCTGAGGGAAGGCTGCATGCTGGATATTAAACTAAAATCTGAATTCGACAAGGGGGTGCTGGGCTGACACAAGGGGGCGCAGCGCCCCTCTTTCCTTCATCTAAAGAAGGGAACAGGGGCCGAGTGCCCGCATGCTCTGACCATGCGCCCCCTTACCCTGGGGAGCAGAATCTCTGACAAGCATACAATTCTGATTGACCAAGGCTGCTACTAGGTCACATCTTCAACTGTGACCTGTCTGACAGTAATTTTGCCCCTCTGGAAGCCAAAGAACTTAAAAGTCTCTAAAACTCCACACTTCCACACCATCCCTCCGCTTGGACGCTCCGCTGCCTTGCAATTTTTTTCTAGAAAAACCTGATTATCTCCATGAAAAAAGGCTTTTTCATGAATATACTGTTTTGCTTGCGTTTGGTGTTTGTGTGTATGTATGTGTCACCGGATGCTTAAAGTCACCATAACTGTAGAACCTGTACATGGATTGTAATGATTTTTGGTATGTGGGTGGGTGTTAAGAGGAGGAAGGTCAAGGTCGATTTTGGGCCCCCTGGCATGTGTGATTGGAACTGCAATGGCGTATTTTTAAAAATCTTCAATGTAGAAGAACTGAAGAGAGGATCGACAGATCGTCATGTTATTTGGTACACAGGTAGGTTAGACCAAGATGTACACACTTAAGTGCAAACTATGCAAATGAGACCAAATTTGCATAAGTAAGGAGGTAAATCGTTTGCATGTGTGTCGCTGGATGCTTAAAGTCAGCATAACTGTAGAACGTGTAGATGGATTGTAATGATATTTGGTATGTGGGTATGCGCTGGAAGGAGAATAGTCAAGGTCGATTTTGGGCCCCCTTGTTTGTGTCCCTGGAACTACAATGGCCTATTTGTAAAAATGTTCTAAAGGGGTATAACTGAAGAAAGGAACAACAGATTTCCATGTTATTTTGTACGCAGGTAGGTTGGACAGAGATGTACACACTGAAGTGCAAATCATGCAAAGTTAGTGTGTTTGCGTGTGTGTGCGCGTGTGTGTATGTTTGTGTCACCATGTGTGTATGTATGTGTCACCGGATGCTTAAAATCAGCATAACTATAGAACGTGTAGATGAATTGTAATGATATTTGGTATGTGGGTAGGTGTCGGGAGGAGAAAGGTCAAGGTCGATTTTGGGCCCCCTGGTGTGTGTCACTGGAACTGTAATGGCGTATTTGTCAAAATCTTCAAAGGAGAATAACTGAAGAAAGGAGCGACAGATTTTCATGTTATTTACTATGCAGGTAGCTTAAGCAGAGATGTATACAATGAACTGCAAATTATGCAAATTGGACTTAATTTGCATAAGTAATGAGGAAAATCTATAACTGCAGTGTTGTCATCTGTCAGTATAGCGAAAGTAGGTCAGACTTCTCCCCTTGCAGTGTGGGTCATACCATTGAGCGATATAGAATGGGGGGAACTGGTTTAATAGAAAAACAACGTTTCATGGAGATTTTGGGTCCTAAGACTCTTGTTGTAATTGTTAATATACATAAATTATGATTGCAGGTATCAGTAACTTGTTGATTTGTTTTTTGGGACGTCCATAACTTTGTTTCAATTGAAAATTTACTGTATTTTCAGATAGTGATGGCACCTGTGAGTGCGAATGTGAGTCTGTGTGTGGGCTTCCTCGGCCCAAATTATTTCTACTACATCCGAGTGAACTGTCACAAAATCTAGTTCACAAGCTCAAAATCTAGGAAGAGCACGGTCCTACCTGGGTTTAGAAATAAGCTGCAACAAGCAAAATGTGCTTGCGCATTACTTTGAGCACTGAATGAAAAGTGGTTGTGAAATATGCTGTATACAGTAATTTTAGACATTTTAAGACTTATCTTTTTACATGTTGTACTTACCAGCTACAGAGGTCATGGTAGACAAAAGAAATCCTGGATTGAGTGTGTTAAGAAGGACATTACAGAGTGCGGCCTCGCCAACGTGGACCCGCTGAACAGAGCCACTTGGAGGCGCTGTGTGAAGACTGGCCGACTGCTGCCTACCCCTGCGTCAGGGAACCCTGCAGCAGTATAATCTAATACTGGATACTTAGCTACTACTTACCGGGTACTGATCTGGATCTTCTGTGCTCATCTGCAGAAAACGCTCCATACGAGCGCTGGAGTGTTCAGGGCCCTACAGAAACACAACACATTTTGTATTTGAATGAAAGTTCATCTGTGACAGTAAGCATATCGTAGACATTTTCATATGCTACTTCCGTACACAAAGTAAAGCTCTAACCAACAGGCTTTCGAAATCCTTTAATCCTTGTCAAGAAGCTATATACATTAGGACACATTGAGACCGGCCGATACCGACTGCCTAGCACCTTTGACCTGTTGCTGACATCACACTTCCGTTCAGGCCACCTGACATAGGCTTTGGGTCATTTCAACTTGACAAGGATCAGAGGACTGATCGAAAGCTTGTCGTTAAGATTTTTACTTTGTGTACGGAAATAGCATGTGTATAAACTCCATTTATGAAAAAAAATAGCTTGGAAAGAGTCAGAGGACTTGCCTGTTTCACTATCAGTAGAGAAAAGGCCAGTATATGCACAAATTGTGTACCAGTGTAACATGTAAAAATGTACCCCTGGTCAGGATATGCCGGCAGGTATTTTCTGGGCAAGGGTACATTCTGTCCTGTTAAACCAGGTCAGAATCTGTGAAAATCCTTTTCAACTCACATGATTCATCATTAGCATGTGAGTTGTTCTGGATAAAAAGCTAACACTCAATTCTGCACACAGCAAATAACAAGTTCAGTTACAGCATAACGTCCAAGATCACAAAGAACAGACTAGTTGGGACGTACCATTCCCTCATACCCGTGGGGTAGGAGCAGGGTGATGCCTGTCTGTCGAACCCACTTAGCCTGCCCACTGCTGATGAACTGGTCGATAATGCACTGGGCAGTGTTGGCGAAGTCCCCAAACTGAGCCTCCCATAGGACCAGGGCATTGGGGTTACTCATACTGTAACCCAGCTCAAAGCCTGCAACAGCACAAGGATTCAAATAAAAAGTTAAGTATAACCCTCGGTACATTAGTACAAAAAATCATACCAAGCAGGAGTAACATCTACTAAGTAACATAATTCCACCAGTAATTAACATGTCATTCCGCCATCATGAAAACATACGTCCAAACAGATCTTCAACCCATCGTCCCTCAGTATATAATGCACTCCTGCATTTCTAAACTGTGCATGTCATTTGGCATATCTTATTACCTGGATGTCTAACCTTCACCAACAATATGACTAAAACTATTTCTTAAAGTGAGTGGCGCTCACCCATGACAGCGTACTCCGACAGCGAGCTGTTACAGACGGTGTACGGAGCCTGGTCCGGCCACAGGTTGTCCAGCGGAGTCCAGAACACCTTGTCGCGGTTTTGGTCGTGTAGCACGTGATGGCGCTGGCTGGGGACATAAAGAAAAAAGAAACAAGGGTCAACTTCTGACAGCCTCTGGTTTTCAATTAAACTTGAATGTCATATGCTTGTCATCTGAATCATACGTGCAGTTCTCTTCTGATAATTTGGTCAAAATTGCATACAAAGACCACACGGGACTGATAAATCTTATCTATGTGGACAGGTGGTCACTACATACAAGATTCTTACTGTCAAGGGGAAATATTTTTAAAGGACCACCAGAAAGTGGTCAGCTAGAGTTAGTCACTTGTACAGGTTTGACTGTAGTGTCTTTTTAAGTGTGAGAAGTACCCAATCATGTATTAAATGTTTTTTTACCTGAGCCATGTGTTACACCAATAACGTTATAATTATGGTTAAAAAGGCACAAGAACACATTACAATTTCTGTATAATTATTCTCTGTTGATTTTCCATTCAAAGAGTTGGAAAAAGATTGCATTCAGTGCCACAACAGAATCTACTTTTGGGATGGCCCAACAACAGACACACACACACCTGAAGGTGCCTCTCTCTACGTCCTGGCCGCTGAGACGGACATGGAAGCCTGCGTGCATGAGGGAGCCGAACGCCATGGCCTCCCCGATCGCCCAGTCCACCCAGCGTTCCTTCACCATGGTGGCACGCTGCCGCAGAATTCGCTTCACACCTGGTGGAAATACACGGTACTGCTATGTCGCATCTTGATACAAGATCTCATTTCAATAACAGAAAATCGAAACATGACCTGCAGGCCAATTTGAGCTTCTTATGAATTAACAAAGTTTGAAACCATCAAACAACACTGATGTCCTTCCAACCCTATTTGTCGAATTTGTATGAAGTCAAAAACGTTGCAGTGAAGGTAGGTGTTATATATGAGTTTGTCACTGCAAAACCCTTGGCTTTGAACATTGAATGGTTACTTGAAGCAAGGCACAACTTAGGAATCAGTTTTCTAAATACCAGAGAAATAACATTGATTAGAAAATGGGTGGAAGAGAAAAGGCAGAGGAAAACATTATATCTACATGTATAGGGTAGGGTATTACGTAGAGCCTAATCATGGATATCATAATATATCATAATATCCATGATATATTAGATATTTCATGTGACTTGACAGTGATGTGTTGAATTGTACTAAAATCTGATCATGAACTTCAATCACAATAGATTCAAACAAGTGCACAGTTCCCCGTTCATATTAAGCCTTGCAAACCAGTTCAGGGCCAAATTGCCTGAGTCGCATTCCTTCACACCAGGGGTTAAGTTTGCCAAAGCCACATGGAAATGAGGTGATTTCAATGTGGATCAAAAGGTTTTCAAACTGACTTGAAGCATTCAGACTAGGCCACATTAATCCTGCTTAGATGACTTCGGCCTTGATTTGCAAGGCTTAGCAAGAACAGGGTCTTTATGCTAGCGTTCGTCTGACCTCCATGGATGGTGAACTTGGGGTCAGGAGGGGGACTCCCCATGAACGTCCCCACGTGTGTCAGGATATCCTCACTCACTCCCGTCGACTCACACACCATCATGGAGTCACGCGTCTTGTCTTTGAAGAAATCTGAAAAACAACAATCCAGCATGCAAACGACATTAAATCAGGAACAAAAAGCCCTGACTATCCTATGTATTTGTCAATACATGACATGATTTCAAAGTACCTGTAAACATTGACAGCTCTTAAGCAAACTTTCCACACAAAACAATCAACATACAAACAAACATGCGGCAGCTGTAGATAACTGTATTTTGTAATTCTTACAAGATAGCATGTACATTGTACATAACATGCAAACCTTTCGCAGGAAAGATTTCAAACCAGACCTACAAAATGTACTTCTTAGATTTATTTCTTATCTTTTTTTAATTCCTTTTTCTTTAATTCTTTTGTCTTGCTCGATGATACATTAATCAGATTTGATAAGTTTAAGTACATTTTGTATATCTATATCTATGACTCTACTAGACAAAATCTAAGTATTGATCTAAAAGCTCCGAAGAATACAAACCTGTCCATGGTGAGTCCAGCCAGTGTTTGATTGACAGGATCTTCTCCTCCCTGGCCTGCTGATACGCCTCCTCACAAATCTTGTCATACTTGGACACCTCCTCCTGAAGTGTTAACAGTCACATTCGATCAGAAAACCTGGTCCTATATACACTTTCCTCTGGTCATCTTCATCATTTTAGTCCATCTGAATCATGACTTGTACAAAACTGCAAAAAGGATCATCTTCATTACTTTAGTCCTATGCTCATCTCATGTATCACCCTCAAATCTTATATTGAATATTTTAACGTGTGGCCCTAGAGTGGGTTTTGGACCTTGTTTGATTTTATGGTGACCTTTTCAGCTTTTGTAAAAAAAAATTCTGCTATGATCAATATAATAACCAAGCAAACCTTAAAACCACTATTACATGGTTTTGCAGTGAAACTGTCAAAGTCTAAAACAATATTGCTGAATGTAAACTACATAAGGGAAAATGAGGGTAAAAGATTACAAAATATGCAAGATACAGAATGATCTTAATTGATTCCTTTTAATGTTTGGGCTTCAAATAAAGCCTTTCATTGACAATCATGTTGACAGCAAAAATGAAAATTTTTAATCGACAACCATGTCAACGACAAAAAAAGCATTTGAAAACTGTGTTAAGGCATGGAAATTCTAAGGGATTTTAACCACTCCTTGTGTGCCTTCAGAATCTTGCCACAGAAACAACAAGGATAACATGCCTCTCTATGTGCCACTAGGCACCTAATGAACTGTTATACAAATGTACAATACTGTATCGATAAAGAGAAGTTGAAATGTGTAAGGATGTCAAATGAGAAGTACTGGTACTGACTTCGTACTCTTCCTGGGTGACCACGCCCTCTGAGATGAGCTTCTCGGCGTACTGTTTCAGCACGGTGGGCTGCTTGCCGATCTGCTTGTACATCAGCGGCTGGGTGAACATGGGCTCGTCCATCTCGTTGTGACCACCGCGCCGGTAACACACCTGACAAAATGGGCGAAAGGAACACAACCGCTTGTAATACTTTAAAATGCTTTAATTAAAAAATGATGAAAGCTAACTATCGTGCATATAATACATAATTTGACTATTTTGACATGGCATTAAGCAAAAGTCAGATGTAACTCTCTCTAGCAATAAGTCATACCAGGTCAATCACCACATCCTTCTCAAACTCAGACCTCCAATCAGCTGCGACGTTACAGACGTGGGCCACTGCCTCTGGGTCGTCCGCGTTGACGTGGAAAATGGGTGCTTCCACCACCTAGGTGGGCAGAAGTACATTGTACATCATGTTTTGTTATCTCCATGAAAAATGGAGATATAGTTTTGGGTGTGTCTGTGTGTCTGTCTGTTTGTTTGTTTGTCTGTTTGTGTTTCCGGACTGTTTGTGTTTCCGGACTACTGTAGTCAGCATAACTCAAGAACAGCTTGATGGATTACGATGATATTTGGTATGTGGGCAGGTGTTGTGAAGCCGAAATTCAAGGTCGATTTTGGGCCTCCTGGTATGTGACCTTGGTACTGCAGCAGAAATTCCATTTTTGTATCTCTTGACCTAGACGTGCTATTGTCTTGATTTTTTGGTGGCAGATAGCTTGTGGTATAATGAAGACGTGGTGTGGGTTTGGGTGCCCTAGCAGCTTGTTTTGAGCTGTTTTTATTGCATACCCGGTAAACCTCATGGCATAATACACCAGGTTTGTACTGAACAGTACCAGCTGCATACCTGGACAGATTTTTTTGGACACTCACACCGGGAAGGACCCCTAATCTTTTTGATGAGTGTGTGGCTCTCCTCAACCAAGGGACCTCCATTTGACATCCTATCCGAGAGAGGTCCCTTATTTAATCATGACTTGTCAAATGTGAAGAGAACACAATAGATTCAATGAGTTTTCACTCAAGGATCTTGCTGGTTAAAGCCCTATAGAGCTTTGGACATGTACATGTGTTTTCGAAGTATAGACATTTTCAAGGTGTCGTAAAGTTATTCACTTTTGACGTTGTTTTAAGTTTTCAGTCGAACAATAAGTGTAGCATAAAGACAAATCATTCGGGTGTCAGGATTTCGTGGTGGGGACAACCAGCAAAAATACAACCACCTTGAGAATGTTAAGATTTACTTTACCCTGTATGTTTGCGTATGCTCAGATGTGAAAAAGAATCTACTTAAATCACAAACAACGAAGAGAAATTATTAAGTACAGTGCAACCAGCCTCCTGCTTATATCATTACCTTCGCTACGTCTGTGCAGTAGGTAGACGAGCGCGAGAAGCGAGGATCCGTGGTGAAGCCGATCTGGTTGTTGACCACCACGTGAATGGTTCCGTGGGTGGTGTACGCGGGAAGATCGCTGAGATGGAAGGTTTCGAACACGACTCCCTGCCCAGCGAACGCCGCATCTCCGTGCATCAAAATACTCATCACCTGAAGAACAAAAACTTTCGAACTTTACATCATGCCAATATGAACGATACACTTATTCTTTGATCATCAGAATTTCTATTTTTCTGTTCTTCCCATGTTGTAAAATGTAATATTAAACGACAATGTACATCACAACCTGCTTATAACTACTATTCAGAGCAATAACACTTTCCAATGGTATACAATTCCATGAAATTGATGCACCATTTATGTAGAAATGATTGACTGAAATTAAGTTTTGTGTTGAGCTTATAATGATAATAACTTTATTGCACAACTGTACAAGGTACAAAGTATGGCATGTACTGGTAAATAACTAGTTCCATAAGGCTAATCTACCTAATAAACGAGTGTGTAGCAAGGGATATGATTGACCCTTTACAATCATTGGAGGAATTTCTAACGTCTATAGACATTCTTTAATATATTTTCGAATACAAACCTTCTTGCCCTCGATGTCCCCCCTGTAGTACTGCTCTGCCCGAGTCTTTCCCTGCACCACGGGGTCGGCGGCCTCCAGATGGGAGGGGTTGGCCACCAGCGCCAGTTTGATGGACTTGTTGGTGGTGCGGTTCAGCCGCATGTGGGAGCAGCCCAAGTGGTACTTCACATCACCAGATCCCTGAAGGGGTTGTTTGGGCAAATATCAGTACCAGTCATGATGTATACTGCACTAACAGTAAATGTTGGAATTTTTGCATGTTCTAAAGTTCACATGAAAACATTGGTATGCCTTCCATTGTGTTTCAACCATTGTTTCAGCTGGGTTCTCACGGACACAGCAAACTCTCAAACGTGCTGCGAAAGTTTGGGGCTGCAAGCTCAAAAGACTATACAGTAATTTCTTGATTCTATATTCAAGAAAACTTCCTTGTGTACTTTATTTTCGTGCATGACGATCATAACAGTATCATAGGCCTACAAAATGCATGCTGCATAATTCTTCAAAAATTTAAAGCCCCATGTCCATCACAAGAATTAATGCTATCTGCACTTTAAGATATGAATAAATATTAGACTAAGTATTAAGTAAATACAACTGTACAGTGATTATTCATTCCATTGGATCTTAAAATTAGTAAATTATTAGATGTTCTATTGAAGAATAGATACCTCATCATCAGCCTCCAGGCTTGAATCAAATTGACACAAAATCTGGTCCAATTCCTTACGAATGACATTCGCCAGAACGTTCAGTCGGCCTCTGTGGGGCATGCCCATTACAAAGCTTTCTGCACCCTGTTCTGTAGAGCGATCAATGATGGTCTTCAGCGCAGGGATGAGAACCTCGCCGCCCTCCAACCCAAACCGTTTCTCCGCAGGGTACTTTGTGGCTAGGAACTGTTCAAATCTGCAATCATGCAAAGCATCATGGTCATGTTAAAAAGCCCCACCCCTGAGGTGTCACCAAAAATAGATTGAGAACGAATGTTTACTTGTCAATTTTCCAATATATCATTATATGAACTATGATGAATTATGATGGACATACAAAACATACATTGTATCATATACACTGCACAAAAATTAGGGCTCAAAATACTGGTTGAATAATTTTATGCACTTTTGTGTAGTTACTCAAAATTACTGTGCACCCATGTTTTTCAGTGGGTTAACGAATGCACCTAGTACTAGTAGATCCTTGTTATGTATGAAAAGGTACATTATTTTGTACACTAGTATATAGACACAAATGTAGCACATTATTGACATCTAAGTATGAGAAAAACTTAAACCTTTGTTGCATTTCTTGTTTAAAATTTTGAGGTCAACTCACATAATTTCAGATTCAAGCTCCAAAGAGAGGCAGTACGGTTGTGCTGACATTCTACTAATATGTCATATTGGGCACCCAACTTTTTTTCGGTAAACCTATATCTAGCTAAATTTTTACATCAGGTGCCCCAAAATGAATTTCAAGCCCTGAAAATCAATAATAATATTGTCACACCTTGTTGATCTGACCAGACGTGCGAGCGTCAGTCTCTTGGTCTCATTGGACATGGACATGATCCCTGGGATCTCAAACTTCTGCCGGATCCAGTCACACTTGGACCGGTCGTTGATATGCATGTACTCCAGTCCGATGGTTTGGCAGTACGTCTCCTATGGTGTACATTTAAAGAGACATTTGCATCATTTTGAAAATTTTATACTCTTCTAAATAGCTCTTAACATAGACATTTTTTTCTCGTTTAAAAGACATATGATATATATAACTGTAACAGTTCTTTATGTGATGGAATTTTCCTTTTTATTATTTAATATAGAATAAAAATCAACATGTGTGGAAAAAGCATTTTCACACTTAGACTTCACAGTGCGTATAGTGTAAAACTTCATACGATATTCCAATGGAATGAAACCATTTGATTTTTGCAAGACTTTTAATGGAGCTGTTGATCCTAAGTATTGCCATCATCAATAGCTTTATCATTTTTTTTCCCCTCCGAATTTCCAATGGTACCAACAGCAACAGAAAATTTGCCTTAAAGCAAGTCTCTAAGAACTTTCTCTCACATAGTCTAGCTTCCTTTCCTGGCATCCTGTTGTTGACACAAAAAAGATGACATACAACCCCCCTAGTAAACAAGAAACATCCTAAGACAGTTGTACCTACATTTTGTATGATGTGCCCAGCACGCTAATCATGAAAATGTCTACTGTGGAAAGACTTAATGTTTCTTTAATACAAACCTCTAATCTCTTTATGATCTCTCTCAGAGGGAGGGAGGTGCTACCGCCTCCGATGAAGGTAGTTTGCGGTAGAACAAACGTGCGGTCCAAGTCCTCCTCGTTGAAGCGATAGTACGGCAGCGTGAGTTCCCGTGGCGTAGAAGAATCCAGGTCTGCCTCCATGATGCCCAGGGGGTCCAGTTTGGCACATTGGTGACCACGGATCTGAGGAAGCACCACAAATATGTATACATTTTTTTATCAAAGACAACAGAGACAGTATCTGTACATGTTGATACTCATAATTTTTAATATCCACAGATTTTTCCAAAAGAGGGAAAGAGGGGCACCAAATGTACATTGAAGAAAGCATATATTTCTTCCTGAATGTGAACTAAAAAATAAGAAGAACTTTCGAATTCCCTGTTCAATGTTTGAAACTGAAGTGAACATAAAAACAATAGTAAACCAGCTTTTTATCTGAATGGAGTGTTCAAGTTGAAACGTTTTTTCTTCTTTTACCATCAAACTAATGTTAATGTTGCCTTGAACTGATAAGTTAACTGTCATCTGACAGAGCACAGGAGCTTCAAATTACAGAACTATCAGAACTCTTGAAAAAAAGGGAAAACTTGTTGAACTGTGTGAAAATATATATTGATTATCATAAATGTTATGTTCTATAGAGTAACCATTGTACAAACTGCTTAAAAGGTAACTTTTCAAACTAAGAAACAAACAAACTGACTTCTGCATTGATGAAGGTTAGACATCCAGGTCATAAGATATGCCAAAACCAGTTACTCAAGAAACTGGATAAACTTTTGAAACTGACTATCATATTACACAGTCATTCTGACTGGTTCTGTCCCTATCTCACCTGATAAGCCCTAATCATAGCATGCATTCTCTGATGAGGTACAACCATGTCTATACTGCTCCTGACTTCACCACTGCTGCCTAACTCGTGTCCTAGTGCACTCGGATCCTGCAGGCAAGTTGTGTCAGCTAACTCAACAATTGTCTAACATTATTCATTATTCAATTTCATTCTGTGAAGTTTGATAAAAAAAATAAATTAGTCTAACAACTAGATGTTTGTATTCACATGATGAACATCTACAGAAAAGTTTTATGTCCTTATTTAAACATGTACTTCATGTGTGGGAATAATAGAAGAGAACTGGAAACTGAAAATCTCAGAATGGTGTTACTCATTCTTAAACTAGGCAGGTTATTTAGTATCTATGCACCATATCAGTGTGTAATGTAACTTGTATAAGACATGGTACAAAAATATGTGATGTGTTCGTATCCAACAATGCCATACCGGATTATTTTGTTTTAGTTTCAAGATTGCAAACTGGTAAAATAAATATGTCAAATACAGTCGCAAAATAAAGACATCAGATAAATGGGTGCCATCTTCTTGACATCAACAATTTATTGTCTATATATAGTACTTCTAAGGTCTCTGCTCTTAATAAGAGGACAGTGCCCTTGAAAGTTGGCTTAAACTAAAACTGATGACAAAGATGTTATAACTGAAAGATAGCGTGGACATTGATGCTCTATTCCATGCTTCTTATCTAAAAAAATTCCAAGTGTTGTTGGAAATCTACCTTTGCATAATAAGCAACATGGTAAGTCCTGATTTGTAAAAATAAACTTGTACAACAAGAGTTTCCCTAATGTTGTTCATTTTTTGGTTAACATGACTTTAGTCTATATTTGATGGATGTGAAACTGACCTGATATGACCTGATGATGGCTTGAACAGCGAGGTGGTCGTCGATGACCTTCCCACTTATCTGTTCCGTGGCCGCGGCGGGGGCGGTGGGTACTGGCATCATGGGCCACGCCATCGGTTGGACCATGGGCATCATGGCCGCCATCGGGGGTGGGGACTGGTACGCCTCTCCGGGCGCGGCACCACGTTGTGCGTTCCGGAAGAACACATCCCAGGACTGAGGAATGATAAGAACTTGTGTGAAAGTTACCCAAGACGGTGTGGTCACATTTGTTGTGGGGCCATCGTCAAGGATCCAACAGAGCTTTTTCCATAAGTAGACATAACAAATTGAGAAATGAATTTTGCAGAACACATGCATGGCTTCTAACCAAAGAACGCCCTCTAGATCTGTTTATGATCCTACGAAAATGTATGTGGCCGGGCCCCTAGGACAAACCTTGATCTGACAAGAAGTTAAAATCAGAGTTCCACGACCTCATACCTTTCCCAAATGATGAAATTGACTTCCATTCAATTTCCATTCTTAGTTTTAACATGTAAGTTATGCGTCCTCAGTTGTATGATTTATAACTGGGTTTGGACCACTACTCTTTTCTGTAAGTAGGGTGAGTTATAAATGTGCTTCAGGTGTGGCTCTCCTCAAACACTGGACCATCTAACATCCTACCCAAGCGACGTCCCTAGGCAAAATTTATACCTGTCCTGAGTCGATTGAAGAATTTAATGCAAAGTACGTTGATGAAGGTAGTAAGATACGCCAAAAATAGTTACTAGTACTCAAGCAACTGGATATAATTTTGAAACAGTCAGACGTTTCAGACAGCATCCACATCCAGTCACTGACGAAAGACAGCGGATGCTGTCTGAAACGTCTGTTTCAAAATGTTATCCATGGCCAGTTGCTTGAGTAACTATTTGCATTTACCTTTCCCAAGGGCACAACATCGGATTGAAACCCGAACAGAGATTCGAAATCAGTACCTCCAGGTTCTGAGTCAGCAACCCTAACCACATGGCCACAGTCCCACCATTGACACTACATCAAGTCTGAATCTAAATCTGGTACTTGGCAGAGGAGCAGAAATGTCCGAGAAAGCTTATTAGGCACAATGCCAATCAGGCCATATGGTATGGACATGTAGAGAGTAGCATCATCAGCCATTTTTCTAGCCCTACATAAGGCTTCAGCTTGGCATGCAGAATTTTAAGACCTTTTGTTTTTTTGCTTTGCTCTGGAGAGGGAGGGGGTTATGAGTATGTTTTACTATGTACATTCTGATTCTGCCAGCTTGTATTCTTAAATGCAAAAACTCATGATCAGGATTAGACTTTAGAGCCTCGACGTATTTAGCAAGTTGAATCAAAAACACCATACGAATTTCACATTGCTGTGATCATTGTCTAACACCAGCCACAAGGGTACAAACCACCTCAGAGTTTTTACAACAAAACCTTGAATGTCATCCTTAATAAGTTAATGGCTTCTTGCTTATACATGTGACAATCAGAGTGAAAGCCATGCAAACAATACAAACAAACAAATACAAACAAACAAAACAAACATGAGTAGCGGAATGTTACCATAAACCATGTATTTTTAACTAAGTAACCTTCTCCTTGCTGCCTAACTCTGTAACCAATAGAGAATTGGGTGCCAAACGGCTACAGTCAAACCTGCCCAAGGCGACCACCCGGCGGACCGAGCAAAAACGGTCGCGATGGACAGGTGGTCGCCATGAAGAGGATTCCACTCACATGTTTCCAGGTCGAGGTTTTCAAATACAGTACGTAAATTGATGGAAAATTATGTGAATTTAGACAGCATGACCCCCACCAGGTTCAATTCTCATTGACAGAAAGATCCTACATAAATTACATTTACCGTTATCGTTGTAATAATTGTATACCGTTACATCTTGTACAAATTTTCGTCATAATTTTGACTACAAAACAATGGTTGCCTCGATGATCTCGCATGCGCAGCGCCCTCCCGCATTCACACGTTACATTAAATAGTACACACACACACGCACATCATCGAAGTTTTAAGGCCTAAGACAAATCCCTAGAAAACACCTGCTGGCCCCAGCCTTTTTTGGGGCGCCAACCGCTGGATAAAAGGGGCAAAAAGTTTTCGATCTGACAACTAAAGATGAAAACGGAACGGTGTGATTTCGTCGCGCCGCGCCCCCTAGCTCTGTGCGACAGCATCGAAAGGTAAGTCAGTGCAGCAGAATGCACAACGTCCAATAATGGTTTGTGAGATTCATGGAAATAAATAGAAATAAGAATATTAATTTTCATCAATAACTAGACTATTCGTAAATGTTCATACACAAAATCATCTTGTTCTAGAAAGGTCAGCGGTACGCCAAATCCGGGCCGAGCCAAATCAAAGATGGCGTCGGGACCAAGGAACAACATTTCTCGCCCGATGTTTTGCCCGCCGCAAAGTCATTTTTAGGCGGAATTAAGTAAGACACAGACATATTTTGTTGAAAATACAAGAAATAGATAGTAATTTCTGTGGAATCTGACTTTTTGACACCATGCACTACGTATTCGTTTTGAAAATTGAGTTTAAACCGAACTGAGTTTGCGGTAAACTATAAGATTGCGATGGGCACAACAACATCACAAACATTTGTCTTTACAATGTTTATAGGGGGAACGTTTTATTAAAACACTTCATGGAGGAATCGATGCTATAACATTGCTATTCCATATATTTTTGCCCTTATTTTTGTCCCTCAAAGTCTTGAAAACATTTCCGTGAAATCCGACAGTAAAATGATCCGGTGTCACCACACGCTTGAAAATTAGGCGGCCGCCATGGGCAGGGATTGTGCTCTGTGCGGTCCCAATTCGTGGCGGTCGCGGTCGCGTTGGACAGGTGGTCGCCTTGGGCAGGCAACTTAATGCTTGTGCCTATGGAGAAAATTTTCGGGACCGAGAAAAAGCGGTCGCCATGGCCAGGTGGTCGCGCTGAAAAGGTGGTCGCCTAGGCAGGTTTGACTGTACTTCAGAGTGCTAAAGGTTAACATACGGTTACTTATAGCCACTTGACTAGCTGCATGCAAGTGCAAATACTATAGTTCTCCCATGTGGTTTGCTGGCCATTTGCAAACAGGTGTTCCTTTTGGACATATCAAATATGTCATGGTATGATAAACAGGATTTCTTGGTCTTTTTTTGCTTAAACTTACCAATATAGAAAGGCTGGGTCACAAACAATACATGTAATTGTTAAAGGTAAAGCGATCGAACCTCAGACTGAGGACGAAGCATGACGCTTTTTTGTTAGCTAGTAGTAGTAGTGCAATGCAGCTTCGCTACGGCTCGCGTTTTGGCCAAGCACACCAGGTCACCCCTACTCTTCTCGATAAGTGTGTTGGGTTCTTTTATGTGCAGAGGTTTGATGCTTGAAGCTTATGCCTGAAGCTCCCTCATACACAGGGCCACCGGCTTTACGTCACCATCCGAAATGACGAATGCAATCCCTTTCAACATGTCCGACCTGGAGTTGACCCCTAGGATCGAACTCGGGCCCAATTGTTAAAGAAATGTTAATTATTTATTTTTGCCACTTTGGCCTGGTCAGGTTAATAGTACATGGTCTTGCTGTACATACCTTCAGGACAGGAAAACCCCTTATTTTCTCACCTTCATATTGTTGAATGGCCTGAGGGGAGGGGAGGTGTCCAACTGACGGTTACACGTGCACCAATTAATGTCACTGGTTAAATTATCATAATGAAACGCCTCTCTAGCATTAGTGCCTTCAGGAGAGAACTTGTTGTTTTCTCACCTAAATTATATCATAGAATGGCCTCAGGCGAGAGGAGGTGTCCAACTGACGGTTACATGTGCATCAATTAATGTCACTGGTTAAATTATCACAATGAAACGCTTGAGGCGAGTAATACACCAGCTCCCGGGTTCGAATCCCAGGAGCCAGGAGACTGTACTACAGTTTGCGCCTGTGCATTTCAGCGTTTCCCACATCGGGAATAGAACCTGGGCCACCAGCGCACAAACCCAACACACTAACCACTAGGCTAAAAGGTCTGGACCAGTTAGACTGGTCTGTAAGCGGCGATTGAACTGTTACAATAATGTACATACTGCCAATAAGAGTGGGGAGGGGTGATCCGGCTTGCTTGGCTGAAAATATGAACATTAGCGTAGCCGTATTGCAGTATTAGCCAATAGGAAAAGGCAATCAGGGATAGCAGACTTCACCCCCTCTCTGAGGACACAGAAAATGTAGTGCCGAAACATTACACACACACATACACGAAAACGTATACTAGTACACACACACACAGACAGACAAGCCGGAAAACAATTCTTCACTCCCTTGCAGTGAGATAAAAGAAGCTTCACCTCAAAAGAGAGTGAATGTTTCACATATGATGCAACTGTATTTACATATTCTTTGCTTTTAAATATGAAGAACTTTATTTAAATATGGGGTCAAGGTCAACCACTACATTATGTATGTGACCAGCAGTACATGCACCTACCTTGTGGACACTCTTGGGGTCTTCCAGCCAGGCTGAGTACATTTCCTCCACATAGTTGGAGCTGCTCCCGTTTAGGAAAGATTCCTGTTGTACTGAAGTGGTCAACAGGCGGGCTGGCTGGGCGGGGGTTCCTCGCACCGCCGCCGGCACACCTTGGCTAAGTACACCACGGGCCAACTTGGGCCCACTAGTCCAAAACGTCCTTAAGGTGTACATAATGTCTTAAATGTGTATTTTGGCACACCACGTGGTGGGCACTTTCACTTGTGGTATCCCTCGAGGGAAGATGTTCAAATTTTCTTCAAACCGGACTCTTCTTCCAGGGGGGAGGGCGGTTTTTACTTTCACTGTCCTTTCTGCAACCTGTAAAAACAAGAATGCGTTAATAAGTATGTGCTGTCAATACCCTCGAAGTGTGAATCTGCTTTAAGGTTAACTCTATTGTTGTTCATTTACGTCTAGATTTGTAAAATCAACCTGTAAGAAGAGAAAACCGCCCCCTTGTTGTGGCTTGAGTTCCTCAAGGAGAAAACCCGCGCACACAACATCATGACGAAATCGGATCCATATCGTCTGACAACTTCCAAAAAAAGCTTGTCATCGCTCCAGCGATGCGCGAACAGCTGCTCAAAAAATGTTCACACACAAGTATAAATAGCTGTCAAATCGTCTATGTGCGTCTTACCTTCAAAGGAGAGTCTTAAAGAGGTGTAAAGACAAGATTTCTTGGAGATACGTGCAGTTAGCGCAACAGGGTCCGTACGAGATGACCTCTGTGAGGGATTCTGGTGACGTCATAAAATACGTACTGCGCATGACAGGTGACCTACAGATGGGCGTTGCCCGTGACGTCAGAAATTCTTTAAAAACTCAATCCCATACCGCACCTTTTATTACGTTGGGAGAAAATTTTAACATCCTTGGGAAAACAGCTTGTTTTCATCCAGAAATACATAAACTAGCAGCATAAGGGCATTGTGCGAGGAATTTAATGGAGGGACAGTGCGGAGAAAATTTTATGTGAGACCAAGTTGGGCATTGTTTTGACATCAAAAACTCTTTATAAGACAATCGTTTATTACGTTTAGGAGGAAATAATTCATTCAACGTTACAATGAATCATATTGCTTTGCTCTTGGCGATATACATTTTTCACTGACAAAGCGGCAAACGTTCAATAGTTGACAAAAGTTTTCTGATGATTCTGAGTTCCAGGCCAAACTTTATTAAAGTGATAAACTTCCAAGGGACAAATCAATTAATTATTGTGAGTTAAGTGACGTCCTCTTTGATCACTCAATCATACATGACGCTACTCTAATAGCCAGTGAGTTTATGAGGGAGTCATTGGTTCAGGCTGGCGACTAAATTATTGGTTTAAACTTGGCCCAGTAACTGCTCACAGGGTGAAAAGAATTTTTAAAAAGCGCTTCAACGATTATTTTTACGCTCAATACTGAGATATTTGAAGGGCCTGTAGCCGCCGTCTCTGTCGAAAATGGCGTTTCAAAAAAAGGCAGACGACATTCGTTTGAGTTGATATAGCCCGACCTCGTCCAAGCAGATACAGGGCCCCAGCAGATACGGCCAAGCAGATACGGCCCCCACTGCCAAAGAATCTGGCCCCGATAAGTTGAAAACTTGCCGTGGGGAAGCCTGCAACGGAGGCTAACACGGTGCCTCCGGCTCCAGGTGCTAGCCGCTGGACAGTGACGTTTTTTTCCATCCTGCGCGGCCGCCGTGCCCCAGCTTCTTTCAGCCAGGCGATACTACTTTTCAGGTCTCCATGTCCTCTGTTACATGCCAGTTTGGTGGGCTTCATCACTCTCACATAATGATAAAAAGTTGTCATCAAAACGTTTCCCTTTCGTCAGAAGTCACGGTTATATTTTACATTTTTTTTATTTCAATCGAAGCAATAATCATGTTTCAAAATTTTATCCAGTTGCTTGAGTAACTATTTTTGGCGTTATCATTTCACTGAAACAGAATCGCCGTTTCAGGGCACTCACCTTCTATTTCTATATCTATTATTAAACGGATGCACGTGTCTTACCTGGCAGCTATCATTTCTGAAGGTAAATGGTTCTCAAACTATTTTCTGTAACCCCAAAAAATTAGTATAGTCGACACCGTGTTCTCTGTGACGATGCACTGACCAAAATGCTCTATATTTATATATATATATATGATGATGTGACGACTTCAGACATGCCAGAAACACAAGGCTTTCCTCAATCATAAGATATTTCTGACTGAGGTCCGATACAACATTGTTTTGTGACTGAGGACCCGTCGCACGGAAACGCTATGGATTATGCATATGTTTTCTTCCCAGTAATTGATCAATACCTTGACCTTTTGGGGCACGCTTTCCGGTCAAGGCTTGGTCAAGGCCAGAGCAGGCTACAAATTGCAGATAAAGCACACCACCTGGCGGTGAAATCTATTTCTGCAGTAATCGGTGCTCGTCGAGCCGAAGGGCTATCAACATGATGAAATAAATCAAAGGCTAATTAAATCTCGAAATGCCCATGGGGTTATGCATATATGTTTGGTGCATTCATTGAAAAAAGTGTCAGTTCGGCACTTGTTTAGGGTACAGTATTAGCATTTTGTTGGTGTCAACTTGGAATCGACCATCTGCAACATCAACTGCGTTTGAACATATATGGAAACGTTCTATGCAACAGATTCAGGGCAAACTATAATAATAATACAAATATATGGCGCTAGAAATAAAAAAATACAGTGGTTTGGCACATACAAATCATCGATTTTTTTCAATTCACTCCGATCTGCCTATTTCTTTTTAGTTTTTCCCGATACGTCATAATCAGGACACTAGTATTACATGTATCTACAAACGCTCAGATTTAACTGCGTTGATAGATTTGCCATCGGATCCGCATAGTGCCAGTAGTTTAGTGTCTCCTCCTAGCCTATGTCTTCGGTACTCCCTGCAGGTTGTCCAAATTACATCTAGACTGGACTGGACTTGGTTCATAGTAACGATGAAAGACGGATATTTCTAAGGCCTAAAATGAAAATTGTGCCCCTAAGACACCATCAATTCCTGACATTTCTGCCTCCAGGTCGAGTTATGATCTCGTAACATTTCCACTGGCGATAACATTCGCAGTAAAAGTTAACTTAACTCATTCTCTTCCTGATCTCGTGTGGGACATATAAGGGTGTGATCAGTTGGGGACTGCTAGCGCTCTGCCGCGAGTAAAAACCTCATATTGATTTCGTGTGTCAGCTTGTACTCTTCAAGCAGAGGTTTGAGAAGACTCAGTCGACAGAAAACTGGGCATATGATAAGAAGGTCACGATCTTCTCCCGTAACCGCCCTGTTTCGAGACTATCAGCTTGACGGATCCGAGTGTTCCTGTGCCCTTTCCACTGGAACCAACCTGAAGCTAGCCCTCGATTCGGCCTTCGATTCACAGCCTTCGATCCAGCCCTCGATTGGATTTTGCCGCCGATTCAGCCTTCGATTAGAGGGAATAGACAGAACATAGCAACCAATTCAATTACCGATTCGAAAAACCTAGAATCTATGCCAGCTCTCTTAGAACGAATATAAAAGGCAACACAATGATCAACTAGTACCAAATCACTCAACAAGAATAGTTACTTGCAAATAATGTCGGAAAGGACATAATATCACGAATTCGGCATAAAATGATAGTGACTACTAACAACGGGCACTAGCCCTCGATTCGGCCGTTGATTGGATTTTGTTCAACAGATTGCAGCGCTATTTGACGTTTTTCTAAATGTGGCTCATGAACGTGAAAAAGTGATTAGGACACAATGGGTTCTACTGTACATAATGCGAGTATCAAATTAAACGAGCCGGATTTAATGAACGAGCCGCGGGGCGGGAGGGTCTAACCCTTCAAACGCGGAAAGAAAAGGGTACATAAAAAGGCTTGCTGAACGGGTTGCAGCGCTATTGCTGTTTATCTAAATGTGGCCCGTGAACTTAGAATAGTAATTAGGATACGTTGAGATCTAGAGAACTTAATGCAAGTGTCAAATCTAACGGGCCTGATTTAATGAACGAGCCACAGGGTGTCTAGCCCTTCAAACGCGAAAAGGAAAGGGTACATAAAAAAGGCTTGCTGGACGGATAAGCGCTATTTGCTGTTTATCTAAATGTGGCGCGTTAACTTGAAATATTACTTAGGATACGTTGAGATCTACACAACTTAATGTGTGTGTCAAATTTAACGGGCCTGATTTAATGAACGAGCCGACAGGGGGTCTAATCAAGCACCGCCGTGTGAAGCTAGCCCTCGATTCGGGCATCGATTGCCTGGAAAAAAAAGGCTTGATGGACGGCTTGTAGCGCTTTCTGCCGGTTATCGAAATGTGGCGCGTGAACTTGAAAAGTGATTGGGTGTAATGTACCTAATGCGAGTATCAAATTAAACGGGCCGGATTTAATGAACGAGCCGCAGGGGGTCTAACCCTTCAAAAGCGGGAAGAAAGGGGTACATAAAAAGGCTTACTGAACGGATTGCAGCCTTATTGCTGTTTATCTAACTGTGGCCCGTGAACTTGAAATAGTAATCGATGCCCGAATCGAGGGCTAGCTTCACCGGTGCTTGATTAGACCCCCTGTGGCTCGTTCATCAAATCCGGCCCGTAAAATTTGATACTTGCATAAAGTACTTTAGATCTTAATGTATCCTAATTACTATTTCAAGTTCACGGGCCACATTTAGATAAACAGCAGAAAGCGCTACAAGCCGTCCAGCAAGCCTTTTTTCCCCCAGGCAATCGATGCCCGAATCGAGGGCTAGCTTCACCGGTGCTTAATTAGACCTCCTGTGGCTCGTTCCTTAAATAAGGCCCGTTAGATTTGACACTTGCAGTAAGTTCTCTAGATCTCAACGTATCCTAATTTCTATCACAAGTTCACGGGCCAAATTTAGATAAACAGCAGAAAGCGCTACAAGCCGTCCAGCAAGCCTTTTTTCCCAGGCAAGTCGATGTCCGAATCGAGGGCTAGCTTCACCGGTGCTTGATTAGACCCCCTGTGGCACGTTTATTAAATCCGGCCCGTAAAATTTGATACTTATATCAGATACTCTATGTCCTTATGTAATATAATCTATTTCAAGTTCATGGTCCACATTTAGATAAACAGCAGAAAGCGATGCGAGCCGTCCAGCAAGCCTTTTTTCCCCAGGCAATCGATGCCCGAATCGAGGGCTAGCTTTACCAGTTCTTGATTAGACCCCCTGTGGCTCGTTCCTTAAATCAGGCCCGTTAGATTTGACACTTGCAGTAAGTTCTCTAGATCTCCACGTATCCTAATTTCTATTTCAAGTTCACGGGCCACATTGAGATAAACAGCAATAGCGCTGCAATCCGTTCAGCCAGCCTTTTCCGCTTTTGAAGCTTCGAAGGGTTAGACCACCTGCGGCTCGTTCATTAAATCCGGCCCGTTGAATTTGATACTCGCATTAGGTACATTACATCCCAATGTGTCCCAATCACTTTTTCATGTTCACAGGCGACATTTAGATAAACAGCAGAAAGCGCTACAGTCCGTTGAACAAAATCCAATCGACGGCCGAATCGAGGGCTAGTGTCCCTTGTCAGTTGTCACTATATATTATTTTATGCCGAATTCGTGATATTATGTCCTTTCCGACATTATTTGCAAGTAAATATCTTCTTGTTGAGTGATTTGGTACTAGTTGATCATTGTGTTGCCTTTTGTATTCGTTCTAAGAGAGATGGCATAGATTCTAGGTTTTTCGAATCGGTAAATGAATTGGTCGCTATGTTCTGTCTATTCCCTCTAATCGAAGGCTGAATCGGCGGCAAAATGCAATCGAAGGCTGAATCGAAGGCTGTGAATCGAAGGCCGAATCGAGGGTTAGCTTCAGCTTGGTCCACTGGATGGAGGCGTTGAGCCGCTAGCGCTGATCGTCAAAATTGAGTTTGTATGAACTGCGACCTGAGAGATGGAGTATGATATCCATGATATAACAGTATGATTTGAAAGGCAACAAAACACTCATTTCTTACAAAATACTCTTTTTTCTTCATTAAAGAAAACGTTTGAACTACTCATCATGACAGTGAGTCGTTCAAAGGTTGCCGCCTCCGAAGTTGAAATCGGGGTTACTTTACATCATCGAAGATAAACTCTTGGAGTCCAAACGTTTTATAATCTTTTATTGCTTTTCCAAACACCGCAAGTCTGCTTGCTCCTACTGGCCTCTCTCCGCCACAGACATGAAATGTGTCCCGACGGACCTCATTATCCGTCCGAATGGTTGCGCTGGAGCCAAAGTGTGATTTCGGCTGAGAATGACCGAATAAATCTTAGTGTATGATCGTTGTCGCCTGGAGGGATATCAATTCGTTGAATCGCGTGTGAGTTGGAGTGACCAATAACTTGAAGTAACTCGTCTCACCATGGATGCCTTTAGGGGTATGAGCTTCCAAACTCCTGCCGGAAGGATGTTTTTTTTTCTTTAATTCTTATGAATTTTTCTTTCTCATATTACATTTTATTCTTTATTCTTTATTAAAAATTGCAACAAGACAATACAATACATATGATATTACATTTTCCCCCTCTTACACACATTTCCATTTTGTCCCGTTTTCTTTATGTCGCTAACTTATACGTATGGGTTGGCGACATAAAGAAAACGCGACAAAGCCGGCTAGCCCGACGCCTAAATGTTAGACCACGTCAAAAACCAGCCGGCCCATTCCTCTGCAGATCTGCATAAGAGTGCTACTGATATGCCTATGCCCGTGATAAAGTTGCTCTGGTTGTGGCGAGTTGAATCTCCTTAATAACAAACACAATGGACTGATTGTAACAACTGTATGTCACTTCGGATTAGGATTGATTGATTGTGTCACGATTTTGACTTAGGCTGAAGTACTTCAAGATATCATTGTAATCACGCATGCGCACTGGCGGTGACAGTGCCACCCAACCAACCAGTATACTGCCGGGGAAATAGATTATTAATGATACCAATTTTCAGATGCGTATGAATTTCAAAGTTCCGAGCTTTTTTCGTATTACGGAAAGTAGACAGGATGAACCATATAAACTGATCTGAGCTTGAAGATGACAAATCAAAATTGCGTTGTCACTTTGTGCCCCATCAAAGTTTTGACAGGAAACCATATTGATTATGAAGAACGAAATATGATTATCTACACAAACATTAGGGCCATGTACCCTGTAAATATTATTCTTTTTCCTTCCCATTTCTCACTTTCTCAGTAACTTCAGAACCCCAATTAACAGTCACGTGGTAAGTGTCGGCATGCGAAGTCTGCTATTGGCCGCTGCCAAATGTACCCGTATGTTGGACTAGCATTAAAAACAGTTTTTATGGAATAAGTACAGAACTTTCCTAAACAGAGGCAGTCTGATACTTTATATTTTTGTATACTAATTTTTGGATTTTTATTCATACACATAAAGTCGTCATATTTCTAATATATAGATAAATTTGTCTCCTGTCGTTTTCCCGCGGTTAGCTTACATCCGGGTCAGTCACATTTCATAATGGCGGAGAGTAGCGACTGAGGTGACAGCCTCTCACGACATTTCCACTATTATTTCTTCACTAGCACTGCCAGACAGACAGAAAACGTGCCTATGTGAAGCAGAACGCGGAAGATGCAGCATGACATACAAAATGTAGAAGGGGAACCCGAACAGATGGCGAAGAATGAGGGGAATTCTGGGTCCAAAGTCGAGCCTCTGAACGTTACCTTCACCAAGCTGGCCGATCCCCATGCTGTGCTCGCCGCTGCCATGCAGGACGATTTGATGGCAGATTTGTCTGGAAGTGAAGAAGGAGAGGTTTCCGAGGTAAGTACACACATTCCTGACAAATAAATCTGACCAACAGGTGTGTAGAATGGTTGACTGAACGACAGAAGGGAACAGATTTCGGGGGTCGAATCTGCTATGGCGTGTCGTCATTTTTTTTTTTTTGGCGCCTGCAGAGAGACACGCCGATCATCATGTGTGGCATGCCGGACACACGGAAAAATTCGTCCCAATCTTATCTCAAAAATAAAACATAAATCCAGGGAGAATGTCTTAATATCTACGTACCAATATGTCATAGTTACGGTATCCAGTAAGGCTTTAAACCTACACAGTTTGTGACGTAGAAAATGCATTTATTTCGGGGTCATGGTGGGTGGGTGGGTCGGTCGATGGATGTTGACTTTCCGATTCATTTACCAAAACTCTTGTGTCCAGAACTATACAGTAGAAACGCCAAACAAAGCAAAACACAGCCAGACTGAAATTATCGTTTAGTAAGAATATAGGAAACGTTTTATATTGAATATTTTCGTAGGCTGATGTCAGCATTTTGAACATTAAAATGACAAGCAGGATTTTATAATGATACTATTGATAGAGGCATCCGGTAATTATATGTAGTTTTGAAATTTCATATACCAATAGTGATACAAAACATAATTTTTAGCCATTTCTGGTCTAGTCTGATTACTATTTTAGATGAATATTTACATTTTCTCCATATGTGTACAATTTACCATGGCCAGGGTTGTAATTCAATGGCTTTTTAATTTCAATGGTAAAATTGGGGGTGGGGACACAGGTTTCTGTAAAAGCATGGTCTCAATTTTTTGTTGTGTCTGTCCGTCTGTGTGTTTGTTTGTGACTGATGTGAAGGGGTGAAGTCTGCCATCTCTGCTTCGTTTATGCAATGGCAATGTGTCGACCTCACTCACAAGACTCATTAACAATGTATGAATGGTATGATATTACAATAAGTGACCATTTCCACATTGTGCTTTTCCAAAACAATATATCCTTTTTCGAAAACATTAGTACAAAGACAAAACATGGCGACTGTAGTATTTATTGTTGTTGTTGTCCTTGTTTATTGTCTATTTCTCCGCTAGGCATGGTCACATGGTGCTGTATATATTGACTTTGTACTATACAAGTAAGTTTTCGTCCAAATCACAGAATTCTAATAAACATTGATTTCAAGTTAGGGTCACAAAATTCTAAGTCAATCTAACATCGCAAAGTTCCAAATCAAGATTTTTTAACCTCCGTCTTTAATTTCAAGTTGAGAACCTTTCATGAAAAATTGCATTTTCTCTGTTACTAGTACTAACTGTTAGTGTTACACTTACAGTCTTCAGTTAAATGTCATTTTCTAATGTTGATACTACAGTACAGGCAGTCCCTCCCTTCCCAAAGATGGTATCCAGGTACCCAACTAGAAATTACCATAAGAATAAGATGCAATTATATAATAATACTAGTGTAATGTTACTGGCTTGTTACATGTCCCTTAAAAATATACATCTTTCACAACTAAGCAGCTTGTTTGAGACAGCGTTGTTTTGCCACTTTTCTTTGAATTACAAAATATACATGGATATCTAACAAATACCGAGAATAGCCAGGGGGGTTTCTAGGAAAAAGGAGAAATATACCGCCAAAAAGGGCAACATAGATGGCAATGGGGTGAAGTGATTGAACATGGAGGAATGGTCAAGAGGTAGTCTAGGGTTGGTTCCTGTAACTCTGGCCCGCTAACCCCTTTGGCGTATCATTCAGTCTGTTCGCCCAATTTCTATTATTTCGATCAACCTAGGGAGTCTAGTTGGTAGAAACTAGTACGAAAGGGGGAGGGGGAGTTCAGAAAAATGTTGTGTCTGTGTGGTGTAGAGGTCTGCCCACTCTAACACTTACCACTGGTTCAAGTTCTGTAAAGCCAGCAATCTGGGTCTGGACACAACTGGAAAAGAAAGAGTTGTATCGTCCATTCAGATTCGGATGTAAAGGCGGCGGCCCCGTGTATGAGGGAGCTTTAGGTGTTAGCCTCAACTGTTAAACCTCTGCACGTAAAAGAACCCAGCACACTTAACCAAGTTAGATAAAAAATTTGAGTGGGCATTTCTCTTTATTAAATCCTCATATAATATATGTTATTCCAGTTTCCTTCAACAAGTTCTTGCAAATGTGCCTGCTTTCTCCAAAACTCTAAAATGCCCCCCTCCCCTTTAGAATTATGCCTGTAGGGCTGCAAAATGTACTTCAGAATTTCAAGATGCATATGCATTAATAAAGCTAACACTATCATAATTTATGAACGTGAAATACAGAAGAATATATCCAATGGACAGAAAGCCAGTTAGAGTGTTAGTGCTTGCGTGTTGTTTCTTTACCTATTCATAAAATCAATACTTTTGGAACCAAGGAGATCAAGTTGATTTATTTTACCCATATTACACAAAACATGGAATACATTGGAAACAGTGAAATCCATGCACATTCACATAGCTTTTTGTGAAAAGGGATGTTTATCCCTAAATGTTAAACACCACAATTAAAGATACTAGCCCTAAGCCAAGGGGAGGGGTAACTTGATAACCCTGTATTCTTTCCTAACAAGTGTAGCTCATTTCTTATCTATTTATAGAGTATGAGATGTGATTGTTGATGTAAAACATTGTAATCCATTTCATACAACCCTCTTAGCCTAGAAGTTAGAACTGCAATATGTCATTCGAAGGTATGAAAAACTAGGCATCTATAAATGCAATGAGTATGGTCAGGCCATACTAATCATGTACTTTTTTGTATATGCTAACTGTTGGGCAAATATAGTTTTGATAGGAATTTATGTCCCTTGAAAGAAAGAGTGCTTAATTTCTATCAGTTTACATGTGGGTGGCCATATGGGTGATAAGTCAAGAGGGAATGAATGGGTTTCCATGGTTTATGTGATGTTTAACAACTATTATATTTTACTGTCATAACACACAGGGCATTAAATTTATGTCATAATTTCTGGCTGTAAGCCAATGCAGATCATACAATACAAAATAACTTTTAGTCGTAGACACATACTGTACATGTTAATGCAGTTCCAAGTTTGTAGTATTCGACATTCGTAACATTGTTTATTTTTCTCATGTGCTAACAAAATAAACAGAGTTAAACCACTGACAAGCACATTTGAATGCCCTTACTTGTAGTTAGTTGTACTTGTATGTTACCAACAATGAGACTCTTTGTTGGCTGGCTTGGTTTGAAGTTGATATTGATTGATATTGCACAGTTTGATTTGTTACACTTTGAAAATACAATGAATGAACTGTTAATTTTGTGACTTTTAGTATTACACAATACAATGTACAATGCAATCAAGCAGTAACAGCAAAAAGACATCAACTTGTGCATGTCATACATATAGGTATACTTGCTCTCATCCCCTAGCAACCAAATATGGCGACACCTAGCTACAGTGAAATGATCGCATTAGGCTTGTAATCCTTTACATTAACCATGGATGATTAGAAGCTTAGTAGAAAGCTTTGCTGACAATTTTTCATATCATTAACAAGAATTATTATGAAGACACAAGTATTACAGCACAGGTTGTATCATAAATCTTTGGTTCTTATGATATTAATGCAAAATGTATGGCAGCAATAAATAAAGATTGATTTGGGTTTTAGTAGGATATTTGTCATGTTTTTGCATGCAGTATAACTGGGTAAGATAAGCATTATTGCTAATGATATCAGTGGTAATACAGGTACATATTACTTAGGAAGTTGCATATGAATGAAATGTATTACTCCATGTCATGAAACACGTGCTCTTATGATAATGTTTGCATATTTGCATCAAATTATTGCAGGATGTTAAATTTTGTTGTCCTTTCTGGAATACGTTTGATTTCAACTGTGTATCATATAATTAAAAAGGAAACTGAAGCTGTCATAATGTGATCAAATCTAAACAGTTTACCTCTACTAGCTCTAGATTAATATAGCCTAGTATAGGTTAGAAATCAAAAACATATGTTACTAGAAAATATATGCGCTTGTACATAATTTATGCCATACCTAGAGCAGTCAGTGTACATGTACACTAATACAGTATTCTGTCGTTGATCCGTGAACAGATAACTAATGCAGGCACAGGTGCAAATGGCCAGTCTCTGTCATTAAGCTACTCATCTTTTTCTCCTTTCTGCTAGGACAAATTTGGTGACCATCCATAAAGTGACAGTTGACAAAGACAACTGACAAGCCCTATTTGAAATGTAGGAACAGCCCCATCCAATATGGATAACCTCTTGAATAATGTCCTTCAAAACTGCTGGAGAAAGCAATTCAGATGTGGAGGAAAATATTGTGCATTGGAACTCAAAATATTTTTCCTGCCTACTTGCACTGGTGAGGTAATTTGATAACATCAAAAATTTCCTGTAACAGATTAATTTTAATAGCCATTAAAGTAATTTTCTTTGCCTCCATTCTAGCATAAACCAACATTTTGAAAATGTTCATTGTTGTATCATTTTGATTAAAATATTCTCTGATCTACCGTATTCAAGGATGTTGTTCTGAAGAATGTACCTGGCATTTTGGGGCCATGTATGTCACCCATGACAATGTGTTGTAGCGTGGACTTATCATGATGGGTAAGTGCAAGTTAGGTGCTAGTGCGATTAAAAAAAAAACAGTACCTGAACACCTAAAATTGTACATGCACTAACCTGTAATTTATGCAAGTTGTATTTCAACCCCTGCAACATGCATGCTAGAATTTGTGGGATTGCCCTGGTTTTAACAATGGGCATAACTATGATTATACATGGATATCCAAATAACAGTATGTTATGACCATGTACAGAATATGGGTACTAAGGCTCAATTTGGAAAAGTGTCATGTGATTGTTTCGCCATACAAGTCTATGGCCTTTACCCCCCATTCCAAGGTTGTGGTCTTTTTTTCTTACATAACTGCGTTACATAGTGTGTATTCAAGGGGTTGTCATTTGCTTTTCTTCACCATGGTACCTCTCAAGGCTCTACTTAAGAGTAAGACAAACTATGTCCGTGTCTTAAGGATTGTGAAGTTAAGTACCTTATCTTTGTTCAAGTATCTAAAAATGGGGTCGGGCTATTTCAGTCTTTCCTTTTGTACAACATGCGTTGTATTTCTTGGATCAGAGGATGATATGTACAGGGAATACAACAAGTTACCATTAATGTATTAGACTAGAGTAAGTTTTTCGCTGAATGGAGTGGTGTATGGCTAATATTTGTTTGGTAACCTAGCTTACAGTGCTAAGAGTAAGGTAGCTAAATATATCAGTTGTTATCTACATGTATGCAAGGATGCATCCGTAACAAGCATTCCTCTCAGCCTCGTTAGTTTATCTCAAATGTATAAGTTGAAAATACAGAAAATGAGCAACCTTATCGGCTATGAAATAAATTTCGGTGACAGTTGACTATGATTAATCATCAAATTTGCACTGGTTGAAAAATATATGTGACTTGGAAAGGAGAGGAAACTATTTACATTTATCATATGCATCAAAGTCTTTGATAAAGATGTCAAAATAACATTACTGCTTCATATGTTCTCATAGGTGGAATCCTTCATCCTTGACCCAGAGGACTTGGAAGGACACCCCATGCTAGACACAGCGTCCAAACTCCTGCTGACCGCTGCGAGCGAGGGCGCTGACCTCCGTGCCGTTGACCCTGAAACCCAAGCGAGACTGGAGGCACTACTGGAGGCGGCTGGTAAGGAAAACAATTTTGCCTAGAAAAGTTTCTGCAACATCTTGTCTGAAAGTGTTGCTCTAAACTCATCAGTGAGACAAAATTTATGTAATATAATGTTGATTGTTATATCAGTTATACTGCCATATTGGCACAACTAATCATGTCATCTGCTTCAAGCTTTCTTGTAACATGTAAACTTATGATGTACTTTTTGCTGTGTCAATAAAACTTCATTATTCTAATCAAGTTTCCATAGAATGCATGGAATAGCAATTAATAGAGTTCATTTATCATATGGATGACATCCGCGCGCGCATCAATTTTCTTCCGTTTCCAAAAAGAAGTTTTCGGTCATACTGTAAAATTGTAAAAGTCAGCTGCAAAATGAGAAAATACATGGTGTAGATGAAGTTGTAAAATAATTTTGGAAAATGGTACTAGTAATCTAGAATGCCAAAGTCAGTTCCAATTTTGAAGAAGAAGTATTGAAAGAACAAAATTGAAGAACCTATATTTCGGTATGCCATGTTTCGTGTTGTTAAGTTTTGTTCATCCTTCCTGATCACATAGATTTCATAATGAATGCAATTTTTTTTATTCGCTCCCTCACATCAGTTTTGGGGTCCTCAGAGGATGTCATCCATATAATTAAATCAACATGGCTCAATAAGCTTTAGTTAAAAGTCCACTCAGCCATTAACATTTCAGACCCAGGGTAGAGAGACTTTTGGGTAGTATTTTAACATGTACACTCACACAGGAATTGGCAAACTATCAACAGCTGATGGGAAGGCTTTTGCGGACCCCGAGGTTCTGCGGCGACTGACGTCCTCCGTGAGCTGTGCGCTGGACGAGGCTGCCGCCGCCCTGACACGGATGAGAGCGGAAAACGGCGGGGGGAGCAACAACAGTCAAGATGGAGACGGGTGAGTGTGTTTTTTTTTTGCAAAACCTCAGGGGCAAAGCCTTTTTGAAAGTCAAGATATGGTGTTTTTGGTGGCACCTCGGGTGAGAAGCTGTTTCAATCATTCAAGTTGGAGATGGGTGAGTGGGGTATTTTTGGGACACCTCGGAAGCAAAACCTTTTTGAAACAGTCAAGTGTGGGGTGTTTTTTTGATGGCACCTCGAGGGCAGAGCCTTTTTGAAACAGTCAAGATATGGGATATTTTTTTGGTGGCAGTTTGGGGGATAAGCTTTTTTGAAACAGTCAAGATGGAGTTGGGTCATTGTGGGGTGTTTTGGGTGGCACCTCGGGGGCAGAGCCTTTTTAAAAGTCAATTTGTTTGATGATAAGAAGAATAATGCCATTTATTTGCATTTATTTGTCTTAAATGTGCACTTTCTCTTCCTGTAGGTCTCTTGCAGAGGCATGTAATGAGGGGGATGTAGCAGCAGTACGCCGACTACTGGACGAGGGACGCAGCGTTCACGAGACCAACGAGGAAGGAGAAAGCCTTCTGTCCCTTGCCTGCTCGGCTGGGTACTACGAACTGGCCCAGGTCAGTACTACATCTTGATAAAAGGACTGACAGGGCTGTCACCAGGACATGTCCCTGCATCCTGGTACTAAAATTTTCTGTTGGGATGGATTAAAATTTCATCCCATGCATCCAAAAAATCTGAACTGCATGACATGAAATTCATGACTGAAAATGTATTTTCGTCAACATAAAATGACTGATTTAACAACGAAAATCAACATCATGGGCTCCCAAACAACGAAACGGAACAAATTGATAGTTGAAGACAGCCCTAGACTTTGATGAAGTGTTTCCATTCAAACATTTTTGGCAATGCCTCAGGGAAAGAGCTGTTTTCCAGGCAGTTTGATGAAAGACAGATCCGTCTTTACCAAGTTTATCAATGTCCTAGGTGCTGCTGGCCATGCATGCAAATGTTGAAGATCGCGGGCTGAAAGGGGACTGCACGCCACTGATGGAGGCAGCCAGCGGGGGTTACACGGACATCGTCAAGCTGCTGATTGCTCACGGGGCGGACGTCAACTCTCGCTCGTCCACAGGTCAGTATCTGGGGCCAGGTCTAAGGGTTGGGGGTTCCAATCCCACTGGTGGCACCGTTGTTTAATTTCAGAGTGTAGCTTTGTTTTGAAACAGGATAAAAATCTTAGCTTGTTTTCATATTACCAGTTGTTAATTCCA
This sequence comes from Branchiostoma lanceolatum, assembly GCA_035149815.1. NCBI lineage: Eukaryota > Metazoa > Chordata > Leptocardii > Amphioxiformes > Branchiostomatidae > Branchiostoma > Branchiostoma lanceolatum. The sequence goes on along the minus strand of CM068879.1, from coordinate 8,974,798 downwards.
AGAAATAAGTGCAGGCTTGATACTATAGACCATTTTCCTTCACCAGGGCTCAAAATACCCTCTTGCAACCTGCAGTTTTTGAAATTGCAGAAAAAGATTACAATTTGGCAAACCGATAACCGTCTGCTCTGTTAGGGAACACAGCTCTGACGTATGCCTGTGCCGGTGGGTACGAAGACGTTGTCCGTATTCTGCTGGAGGCGGGAGCACGGATCGAGGATCACAACGAGAACGGGCACACTCCCCTGATGGAAGCCTCCAGCGCTGGCCATGTCGGTGTGGCCAGGCTCCTGTTGGAGAGGGGGGCCGGCATCAACACTCACTCCAACGAGTTCAAGGAGAGCGCACTCACGCTAGCCTGCTACAAAGGTACACAGATAGAAAAATTATGGCACCACTGCATTGATTATGTAAATTAGGCCCTTATTTGCATAATTGGCACCTGTTAAAGTTCTGCCTGCCCTGATTAATATATGTTTCATGTATCGACCGAAAACACTTGAATTATGGAATATTGTTATCATTTATGCAAATCAAGGCTGATTGTGTATGTCTACATGACCAAAGGAATCAAAGAACCCAACCTTTGGTTTACTGTAGGGTTTGGGGAAAATCTTGATTTATTTTTTGCAAATGAAAATTCTTACATTTTGATTTGTCGATGGAGATGTGAAATTGTACATCTATATTGAGTTGTGTCGTTTTCTATCTGTTAAGCAGTTCTTCTCAGCTGCCTTTTGAACATTGCTAAGGTTAACCTGAAGTTGAATAACTTTTTCACTTTCAGTTACATACGTTGTTTCAGTCTTTTGAAGTATAAATGTGATTGCTGTCGACCAATCAAATGGCTAGTTGTGACCCAGATGTCCAATCAGCTTCCTTGTCTTGTTGCAGGCCACCTGGACATGGTACGTTTCCTGCTGGAAGCCGGTGCAGACCAGGAGCACAAGACTGACGAGATGCACACGGCACTGATGGAAGCTTCTATGGTCAGACAACAGCTCAATTCTTGCTTCTTTTGTTTGTTTGCCACTGTACTTGTTTTCAAAACAGAAGTTTGGTTATCCAAAGCATGCAACAGCATTACACACAGGGGTTTCCCCATTTTGTTTACTAAAACATCATGTCTGACAACAAATGTATGATGATCATCTTATTTTAATGCTTGTAATGTTTTTTTTTATTGTATTGGTCAGAAATTACCTGCAATGGCAGCCTTTCTAGTGCTGAATTGATGCAGGGTATTACAGGTTTCACTGTGGCATGCCACTGTGGCATGTTCCAAACTGAGTGCCACATACAGACAATCAAATCATGATTAATTTACCTTGCTGTAGAGTTCCTGCAAAGTCAAACAACAATTTTCAATGATTCAACTTACAGTAGATTTGGGGCATATGCGCATGTGTATGTTAATTGCATAATGCTGTCATAATTGACTGTGAGATTGATAGATTGTTGATTATAATCGGGATATGTATTTTGATGTCATGGGCTGTTAAAGTCTTGAGAATTGTTTCTAAAAGCTGCAGTTCTCCTCTTGTCCACCAGGACGGCCATGTTGAGGTTGCCAGGTTACTGCTGGACCACGGTGCCCAGGTCAACATGCCCACGGACAGTTTCGAGTCCCCCCTGACCCTGGCCGCCTGCGGAGGCCACGTGGAGCTGGCCAACCTGCTGATTGAGCGAGGGGCCAACCTGGAGGAGGTTAACGATGAAGGGTACACCCCGCTGATGGAGGCGGCACGTGAGGGGCATGAGGAGATGGTGGCACTGTTACTCAGCCAAGGTTAGATCTTCTTCCTTTTGAGGCAACTGTGTTCAGCACTTTGAAGATTCTGTTGCCAGATGCACGAAAAATTATCATGGTTTTATAGGGTCAGAAGATATGTTGTTTTTGTCAAGTCATCACAGAGATCTACTGCTATCTGTACTACCGTGGATTTTTTTGTGAAAATTACTTTAAAACTTGAAATGTTTGTTGTTGCTTTATTTTCATGGTATCCTTTCCACTGCGATGTCATTCTGTAAGACTGTATATTAAATCTATTACTACTGTTCTACAGAATAGTCCCAGCCACAAACTTAAAACACTCTCAAAAGCTCATTTCCCCCTCTACTTCGAAATTGATTCTCCGCAAAAAAAGAATGAGCTTACACCACTCACAGATGTAATATTGATTCAGGGCCAAAATTGTTCTATTTTTTTTAATGTCTGGAAAAGTTTTCAGGTGTTTGCGATGTTGTTTTGTCAGCACATCACAGATCAAGTCTAGATAAAAATATATTTTCATGGACTAAATACTATGGTGTAAGAGATAAATCCATAAATTGTACGCATAGGTTTGATGTTTAATGTTTTATTACAAATCCATCAGATTAGACTGGAAAATCTACTCTTCCTGGATTCATAAAAACATAGAGCGTACATACATGATTAAAATGAGCGGAAAACAACATGAACATTCATATGACTTACCACGTACTGCATTTCAAGATAACGTGATCGCCTTAGGTTAGATATTAGGACATTCTACTTGTACCTACCACCAGTGCGTTAAGGTGTGTCTTGTTTGTCTTACTCACAGGTGCCAACATCAATGCCCAGACGGAGGAGACCCAGGAGACGGCCCTGACGCTGGCGTGCTGCGGGGGGTTCCTCGAGGTGTCGGACTTCCTGATCAAGGCAGGCGCAGACATGGAGCTGGGCTGTTCCACTCCCCTCATGGAGGCCGCACAGGAGGGACACCTCGAGCTGGTCAAGTACCTCATCCAAGCAGGTTTGTTTGTTTGTTTGTTTGTTTTTATTAAAGATCTCCATTAGGTATACACATGTACACCACTAATCTTCATGGAGTCCTTGATGAAAATGATATAGATACAGCTACTAAGATATGTAATGAATATACATTAGTTATAACAGAAAGCTTGAATAGAGCTCAGCATGTAGTACTACATCGTAGCTGCTAGGGGGCAACCGTTAGCCAACCATTCAGGCACTGTAATCAATGAAGTACCATTACTTTCTAGACGGGATCATCAAATTGACAGCTAGGATAACAACCCCTGCTGTCAAAGTTGTAAAGAGTTAAGATATAATTCCTTGTACACTTCACCATTTAGGACATTGATTACATGAATTGTTTACCGCGTAGGTGCCAGTATCCATGCCCAGACTGCTACTGGCGACACTGCCCTGACATACGCGTGCGAGAACGGCCACACGGACGTGGCCGACATCCTTCTCCAGGCTGGCGCCGAGCTAGAACACGAGTCGGAGGGAGGGCGCACCCCCCTCATGAAGGCTGCGCGTGCCGGACATCTGTGTACCGTGCAGTTCCTCATTACCAGAGGTGAGAGATGTAAACAAGCAGTGCATGCATGACACCTAGCAGAACTCTCTAAAAGATGACGATGTTATACTGAGGAAGTTTTGTCCATCATAGTGTCTCTGTAAGGAATTGTTGATGTATTTGCAGGTGCGGATGTGAACAGAGCCACGTCTAATAACGACCACACGGTGCTGTCCCTGGCCTGTGCTGGCGGACACATATCTGTGGTGGAACTCCTGTTGGCACATGGAGCTGATCCCTCCCACAAGCTCAAGGTAATTAAGGAACACAGTTCTGAATGTTGTGCTATGCTTCATTGAATGCCACTCCATTGTCCATTCTGAAAGCCTTGGGATATTTTCCTGAATGCCACGCTAATGTCCTGAAACACTGTTCTGAATGCCATACTAAGTTTTCTTCAGAGTCTCTCATGTCCCGAAACACAGTACTGAATGCCATGCTACGTTCCCTTCAATGTCCTGAAACGCCATTCTGAATACCGTGCCATATTTTCTTCAATGTCCTGAAACACAGTTCAGAATGTCCTGCTGTTTTTCTTCAATATCCTGAAGCACTGATCTGAATGTCGTGCTATCTTCTCTTAAATATCCTGAAACACCGTTCTGAATGTTGTGCTTTGTTTTCTTCAATGTCCTGAAACACAGTTCTGAATGTCGTGCTGTGTTTTCTTTCATGTCCTGAAGCACTGATCTGAATATGGTGCTATGTTTTCTTCAATGTCCTGAAACACAGTTCTGAATGTCGTGCTATGATTGCTTAGATGTCCTGAAACACCGTTCTGAATGTCCTGCTATGTTTCCTCAGGATGGCTCCACCATGCTGATAGAGAGTGCAAAGGGAGGCCATGCCACTGTTGCCTCCCTCCTGATGGACTATCCCAACAACATGCTCACCCCTCCACCCCCTCCTGAGGTGCCCCAGTTGGCGTCACCCACCTCCGAGAATGGCCAGGTCAGTTGCACTGGATACTGTAGACTGCATTTATTTCTTTGGGGACTTTATGGTGTTTTTAGTTTGTGGTTGAAAAAGCTCTTTAGTACAGTACTGTAGTAATCCATTGAAAACGCATGGTTGTTGTGTCATGAATTTGCAGTTGACACAAAAACAGCTACACAAAAAACAACACAAGTTTTGCCTTTAGACTTATCATACATTATCGCATAGTCATGAATTATTTTGGCACAGGAAAAAAATGTATTTTTACTGTGGGGTGAAATCTGGCTCTATTTTATTATTAATGCGAATTTTCCTTTCAAGTTGTATCCCTGACATTGTCTTGTATTTCCCTTAGACATAACATTAAGTGTTGTAATGTTTTTTCGTTTTTCCCTTGAAATGTTCTCACATTTTTTTCCCTTCCCTTCTTCTCTCTCTCCTACTCTATCTTGCACTCTCTCTTTCTCTCTCTCTCTCTCTTTCTTTCTCTCTCTCTCTTTCATCTTCCGTCCTGGTCGTGAAGATGTTCACTCAAGACTTCACACTCCTCCCCTTTGTGTCTGTTGTGTCTTCACCCAACTTCCAGGTACATGTACATCTCTTTTCACCTTGTATCTCATCTTACTGTGGGGCTTACCAACAGGGAAGACAAAAAAGGAGGGGAAGATGGTAGTAAAAAAATTGACTCAGGAGAAAGAGATCTGTAGCAACATTAGACCACATATTGTAATGCAGTACCGTAGGAAAAATGTCTCGAGCAATGTCATATTGTTATCATCTCATAATTTGTCTTCCTCTCTCTATTACCTACATTGGAACATTCTCAAACTCTAAAGGCGCCAAAACACTTTGTCTTGGAAAGAAACAAATGTCTAAGAGTCATGACCACATGAACACCTGTATAGGTAAATGTATTAGGTTTTGCGTTGTTTTTAAAAGTGCTGATATGTACCGCCCCCTCTTTTTCCTGTAGTGAAACATTCTTCAGATCATTGTTTTCCAAAACATTTTCAAGAAATAGACTTTCTTTGGTATTATTTCTCAAAAGATTTATTAGTGACAGAGAGGATTATATTTAATCTGCATGAAGGGCACTAAAATAGAAATTTGTGTTGAAATTTATCTATTCATCTTTATCTTGTTCTATTGAATGTAGAAATGGTGACTTCCTCTGGATCAACATTTGACGAAGTTATCTCTCCTTTTTATACGATAGGCTCCTCGTGTGCCGACCCAGGCCCTCCCCACGGTGGTCCCTCCCCAGGAGCCTGACCAGAGACCAGGACAACTCACCTCTACAGACATCACTGGTAAGGAACCATTGTCCCACAGTTACTGTACATTCATTTAAGTTAGAGGGGATTTAATTTCGGGGTAGGGGGTGAAGGGTGTTCAAAGTTTGCAGTGGGCAAACAGAAAATGTATTGCTTGTGGTATTTCACATTTGAGAGGTCACAGCAAAGGTAGTGGATAAGAAATATAAAAAAGATTTCAAGATTTAAGTGTACAGTATACTGTCTTCAGCATTACTTTTATTTAGTAGAGTCAATAAAGAGTTATAGTCTTCTGTTGATGTATGATAAACAGAAATTAGGTATTTTACAAGGTATCTTTGACATTGTTCTTTTAGTTGGATAGATTTATTTGTTTTTTTAAACTCCCAAAAGTTAATGCTATGCAGTCAGTTGAATCTATATGAATCAGGAAAACCACAATAACTACCACAATGCCTAATACAGTACAGCCTTTTTTAATCGCATGATATTCGTAAAAAAACATGAACGTCATATTTCACCAGATAGGTTGTGTTTCTATTCCAGTTACAAATGTAGCTTGGACCTGCTACAGATTCAAACCTAGAACGTTTAGATTCCAAGTCTACAACCTTAACCACCATGCCACGTTTTGTTTAGGTGGGGTTTCCCAAGCTGTGCCGGCAGGGGATGGGTCGGTGAGCACCCAGCTGGCCTGCAGCACAGGAGTGGACTATGACCAGCTGCAGAAGCTGACCGAGCTCGAGTTGAGAATCAAGGAAGCCATCGAGAAGAATGCCCAGCTCCAAGCAGAAGAGCTGGACACACAGGTAAAATGGAAAGGCTTTATTCGCTAAAAGACAGTTATTCAAGTAACTCAATAAAATTTTCAGAATTTTCTAGCCTGGAGTCCAGCCTTCTTCGGACTATAGCTAAGAAGGCTGGACTACAGGCTAAGAATTTTGTCCAGTTGCTTGAGTAACTGTCTTTATGGCGTATCATATTACCTGGATGTCTAACCTTCATCGACGTAGAAAGGCTTTATTGTTTGTTACGGGTTTTGGATTAGCAAAACCTGTCTTGTTGTTGCCAAGGCCGGTGGGCGCCGCCATGTTAGATTTTGATCCATGCTGGCGCCATCTTGTTTCCTGTTGGATTTTGATTTTCTTGCAAGAATAGTAATATTAACACACAAACTTGTGCTTGATTCTGCAGATACTGCTTTCTTTTTATTTGTCCCCTGAACTTCAACCTTGTTTTCTTCTCTTTGGAGTAATCAAATCCTCTGTCCGCAGATTGACCCCAATGACCCTGCTGCTAAGGAGAGAATGGCCGAGCTGAATCGGCAGAGAGAAGAGCAGCTGAAGAAGAAACAGAGAATTCTAGAGGAGCTACAGAAAGTGGAGCGAGAACTACAGGAGAAGGCTGCTCAACAGCTACAGAACGAGATCCTGGCCTTACAGAACCAGGCCAGTACTCAGTCTGGAACTCAGACACAGGTAAGGACCACATTCGCATAAGTATATATAGCATGACTAGATCAGGCTTCTAGCAGCCCTTCCGCCGTTCAGGCCTAGCCTCCACCAGGCATTCCTACAGGGGTAAGGGATCGTAAGATTCGACAAAATGCAATAATTGCCTAGAAGAGTCAGTCCACGGCAAGGTTAACATCTACCCAAACACCAGACCCCTACGCCTGCGAATGAAACCCTATGGTGGCCAAACCCTCCTGACAAATATTCTCCCTATGCTATAGCCAGCGTAGTTAGTCTGGAAGAGACAAGTTCAGGCCCCCAGAAGGCCCAATCAGCCCCTGACAGTGAGAGATCATGTAGCACAGGCTGATAGATATATAGTCTTCAACACATCTTACAATGTAAAGATTCCAAAAGTCTCAAAGATGTTTTTTTACTAAAGATGTTGGATTGTGTGCAGTGTTGTTGTTTGTGTCTTATACAGAGTTGTTTATTTGTTGACAGATGCCCAGTGCAGCCCAGCCTCAGGGATCAGAAGTGTGCAGTGCTGCTCCCAGCCAACAGGGGGCGCCTGTTGCTAGTACATCCTTCCCCCTCCCCACCCAACCTCTCACCTTCCTCCCTACCTCCCTCACCCAACAGCCCCTCCCCATCCCCTCTTCTCAACAGCAGATCTACGTCCCGACTGTCCCGGGACAGGCCACTGCGTTCGTCCCCATCTCCCCGCAGTCTTTCTTCCTCCCTACGTCCCAGAACCAGGGTTCTTTCCCCGTAAACTCGCAGCCGCTACCCGTGATGGCTTCCGGAGAGCCAGCCGCCAACACAGCAGTCCAGCCGGTAGCCTCAAACTGCATCCATCAGGACGCAGCCGACACAGTAGGCCAGGTTGGTAGATCAGCAGGGCACCAGGCCGTGCTGCTGCCTGCCGCCGTGTCTTCCACCCAGCCTAACCAGCCCCTCCTGGCCACCATGCTACAGAAGGTGGAGGGGCAGAGCCATGCTGCTTCTCCGAACAACCAGTCCGTTGTTCCCAGTCCCAGGAAGGATCCGGACGGCGCCGCGTCGGTTCCTCAGGCCACGGGAACCCCCGCTCCGGCATACCTCCCCAGCATAATGCCCGGCATGACTGACTTCACCCCCATCTCCCCTCCCCTTACCCCGGCAACGCTACCCGTCCTCCCCACCCCCCTCTCAATGGTCCCCCTCCAGGGTATGGAGGGGCTCACCTTCTCCCAGACTATGGCAGGGCTACCAGTGGTCTCCCAGAGCATGATGGGAGCCATGTTGACCAATCAGAACTTCCAGGGCGTTCCCATGGTTACGCAGGCGCTGCCCCTCCCCGGCAGTTCCCTTGTGGGGGAGGCTGCAGACGGGAGTGTTTCAGCTGTTCCTGTACCTACCCCAGACAGGGCAATGGTTCACAGTACTACAGGTGAGACTCACATATCTGCATCGGTGCTCTCTAATAGGTGCAGTTAGTGCCATATCTGTATTTTTTTCAATATGTTTCACGTAACATTGAATGTTTTTAATTCAAGTTTCCATGCAATGATTTTGAAATAGCCTGTTTAGATGAACATTCACAATCACACATTGTACCCATCTATGTATCAGTAAAGCTGACTTATTGTTTTTGCCACTGTTGTCCCCCTACAGATCCCAGTCAGCTGCCAGCGATCTACTCCTCTCCCCAGATGCACACAGTAGGCACGCAGTGTGTCACCAGCAGTCCTGGGTCCCAGCCATCCTCCGTCCCCCTAACCCCCAACCCTTCCCCCGTCCCCGCCCCCAGTCTACCCATCTACCCTGGGATTGAGGTGGATGCACAGGTGGGTACTTAATTGTAGTTGCCCCTTCTAGCAGATTCAATATAAACTGCATATTGTAAGCAACAACGACAAAAATGAAGAAAGTGACCTTGAACCAGTTTATCTCGCAGAAGTGCTATTCTTTCACTAGTCGTGACAGAGAAGACGGAAGCTTCCCCTAGCTCTTTTCGACAAGCACAATGAACAGGGAACCATGGCTTAAAGCCGTGTCCTAAGGACTGCGACCCTTACCAATAGCGTGCATGTCAGGTGAACGACACAGCCGGGATTCAAACTCTCTGTTTTTTTGGTCCAGAGGCAGGGTCGCTAACCACTGGACTACGCATGCAATATGCTACTGTAAAACTTCTTTTTTTTGTAGCTGTAAATTTGTAAGGGTGCATAGATGCCAGGAGACAATTGTAAGATAAATCCTTTCTTTTGTTGCAGACGGAGAGTAACCATGACACAGCCTTGACCTTGGCATGTGCTGGCGGACATGAAGACTTAGTCAGGGAGCTTATGGCACGGGCCGCCAACCTGGAGCACAGGGACAAGAAAGGTGGGAAAACACAGCAAAGTAACTTACTCTTCTGGATATGCCACCTAGCTGATTACAAGAAAACTGCATGAAGTATTTTTCAACATGCATAGGCGTCACACTGGTTTAAGTGCATCAGCTATATAAGCAACAAATCCTCACATTCTCCACCTCTACTTCTTTGTGAAAATCTTTTTTTGTAACACAGGATAACATTTTAAGAGAAGCAAAATTAGTAGGGTATCCTTCATTTTTCAGAAAATTGTAAACATACAACTTGTGATGTTTTGTGCAGGGTCCACAAAATGTTTTAGAAAATTGCAAACATACAACTTGTGATATTTTGTGCAGGGTTCACCCCCCTGATTCTGGCTGCGACTGCGGGACACTCCAGTGTGGTGGAGGTACTGTTGGACCATGGGGCGGACATCGAGGCCCAGTCCGAGAGAACCAAGGACACGCCCCTCTCATTAGCATGCTCTGGAGGAAGGCAAGAGGTAATAAAAACGAATTACAGAATGGCCAAAGTCATTTGTTACAAATGTATTCAATTGGATGTAATAAGTTAGAATCTTGTATAGGTTAGTTGGGTTGCATCACAATCACAACAAAACTCTTCGCCCCTGAGCCCTGGCCAAAAACAAGGTAATGTTCAAACTACTTGCTGCCCTTGTTCACAGGTGGTGGAACTTCTCCTGGCCAGGGGAGCCAATAAGGAGCACCGTAACGTGTCTGACTACACCCCCCTGAGTCTGGCCGCGTCTGGCGGATACGTCAACATCATCAAGCTACTGCTGCAGCACGGGGCCGAGATTAACTCCAGGTCAGTACAACAGCACTCCCCAAACTGTTTGTGTAGATTTGTTTGTTTGTTTTTATTTCATTCAAACAAAATTTGTTCCGAGTTATAAGTGTTCAATGGTTACTACTGACCAAGAAGTTCAGTTGGCCAAACTGTGTGATGGCTATATCTCTCGCAGCACACAGCTGTGTTTCTCCATATCTGCTTGTTGCAGTTCTTGAAAAAGTCTATAGGAGGCAACTTAACACCACTTGCTTGTAGTAGACTTATCAATTGTGCCTTCTTTCCCAGGACGGGGAGCAAACTTGGCATCTCTCCATTGATGCTGGCTGCCATGAATGGCCACACTCAGGCGGTCAAGCTGTTACTGGACATGGGGAGTGACATCAATGCCCAGGTAAGGACCACTTTGGACTCAGTGGACATCGTTGGGCCAGACTAGTTCTTGTCTAACAAAAAAACCCATTGAAGTACAGATCAAGACTTGAAAGACTTTTTTCTAAAACTGGTAATATTTAAAATTTCTAGCACCAAACACAGTTTACGTACATAACTCATTTTCTTTATCTTTGAGTCTGTTAGACAAAAAAACATGATTTTTTGATGATGTTTTGAGAGAAGTACAATGTCAGTCACTCGAATGATCATTGTTCACTGTAATCTCTATAAGTGCATGAGTTCAGATTCAAAAAGAAGAAGGCCTGTGAAAATTGACACAATTTTGCCATCAAGTCTAACCTCACTTGGTCAACTGAAGAAGATGTTGTATTTCTACCTATCTTAGTGTTTAGAACTACATTGACTGATTATGCTTACAGATCGAGACCAATAGGAACACTGCCCTGACCCTGGCGTGTTTCCAGGGACGTCACGAGGTGGTCAGTCTACTGGTGGACCGCAAAGCCAACGTAGAGCACAGGGCAAAGGTCAGATTCTCTTTAACTTAAGAAAGCTTTTAGTGCAACCCTTATGCCAACAAGACAAGTCTATCAATCCTTGTGCCCTTGTAGTGTTAAAGAACAAGGTTTCCTTTTTTTTTTTAATTTGCTAGCATCTCAACTACAAGAGGGATCTTTAATGAATGAATGAAGTCCTTTATTGCACATTATTGCCATACTGGGATAAATACAGGTCACAACAAAACGCATATACAAATTAAAACTAACTATCATTAGATAAATTCGAGTTCACCTCGCTTGTCAGTTATAGTAGAGATATGCTTCTCGATGGAAGCTTTGTCTACTTGCATTAGGAAAATGAATATTTCTACAGTACTTCAATGTATAAAATAGGTACAAAAGGTTTTGTACAAGTCTATACAGTTCATTTCTCTCTTTGTAATACTTGTTACATTCTCTTAGAAAATGGCAATCGTCCTCTACTTTTCAAATGACAATATATATATACAGTAGACTCCGCTTAACTGCACCACGCATTTGCCAGCGTTTTTGGTGCAATTATCCGGCTGGTGCAATTATGCGAAATGTCCAGCTGGACCGTACCACCATGGGCGGGGCGGTGTATTGTTAGTCAGAAACACTAGAACAAAGAAAATGGACGAAATTATGCAGTTATTAACTTTATTTACGTATTCAAGGACATGTACTGTGCAAAAATCTTGTAAAGTTTACCATGATACTGTACAGATTAAACTTAACATTTCCTTTGCTTCCTCACAGATGTTTAAATCAGTAGCTAGGTACTGTACACGTGTAGAAAGACAACTCCGATTGCAACGTTATGTCTAGAATAATGACTTTGGTCTCACAATTTGTTAGTTTAAATGGCGGTAGGTATGACTAAGACAAATTTGACACCGTATCTACAACTTGAGTCAACAAATTACATCGAAAGTTTCACACTTGTGTTGGTGAATGCGCAAACAAAGGATAAAAATTCGCCGATAGCGTAAAAGCACAAGGACGATCTAATCTAACAAACACAACTCCGCCTGTACTGTATTTCTAAAAATGATGACTTTGGTGGCTTAGGTCTGACAATTCTAAGTTAAGATAGCGGTATGTTTGGCAGAGATTACCTTCTTAATTACAACTTGTGTCCAGGAATTACACTGATAAACTCCGTCGTCGAAATTCCAAATAAGGAACAAAATGTACAGTGTATCTAGTGGGCAGATATGGTTAGATGACTCAGATCAAGGACAGATCGTTCTCCTTATACAGTATCAGAGCCTAACCCGCGTATACCTCGTTCCGGTGAATGCAGGAAGTTTCTAGGACGCGGATTCAGCCAGATGATCACGTTAGCACCGAACCGCCAAAAGCGACTGTTATGTCCGCCTACACGTCTGTAGCCCTTGCCGAGCCTCTATTGTTTCCGACTAGATGTACGTAAAGACGCCGGTCTTTTATTATCGGCAGCAGTATGTAGCGCTGCCGCAAACCTCAAACCACCGACAACACCCCATGCCATCCTTAACGCGAAATCAAATCCACGCGAACTTGAATGCATTCACAGTAATAAGATAGTAGTACAGGTAGAGACAAATCTTTATTGAGTACAGCATGCTGTCTGCCAAAGCGCAATGCCGCCTTTGGTAGGCGTGCGTCTCTTGATGGTGCCGACACGCCCTGGACCCGCCCGGGACCTCCCATATGATTCCTATCAACGTGACTGTCAATGTAGACCGCCTTCTTTTGTTACTCAAAAACAGTTTTAAACATATTGGCAGTATTGCGCCTTTACATTGGCAGGTATCGGCTCATTTTTACCACGTTTGCCGATTTTTAGCGCACCTTTTTAGTTAACTTTTCGAGGATTTTTGAAAAAAATTGGTGCAGTTATCCGAAATTGGTGACAATGCGCGGTGCAGTTATGCGGAGTCACTAACAATGCAGTGAATGGGAACCGGTTTGGGATTTTGGGATTTGGTGCAATTAAACGGAAGGTGCGTTTATCCGAGGTGCAATTAAGTGGCTTCTACTGTACATAGTCTTTGCTCTAGATGGGTGCGGGTATGTCTTCCGGTTTCAATATGTAGTTTGTGGCAGCTGATCCTTGCAGAGACTATAAGTTAAGTCCTAAGCCTAACTAACCATCCGTGCCTGTATTCCTCCACCAGACTGGCCTGACTCCACTCATGGAGGCAGCGTCTGGGGGGTATGCGGAGGTCGGGCGCGTGTTGCTCGACAAAGGCGCCGACGTGAACGCCGCTCCGGTCCCGTCCTCCCGCGACACCGCCCTCACCATCGCCGCCGACAAGGGTCACTACAAGTTCTGTGAACTTCTCATTCAGAGGTGAGCCGATCACAAAGGTTTTCCCTGTTTTCATGTACAAACATTTTGGTATTATATTTGGGAATAACAGATCGCAATATCTCCAAATGTGTCTGCAATGTTTTTTCATAGACTTAGAATTTGATGAACATTGAATTCGCTAAGTTTCTTTTGAAAGATTATACTTACCTGAATACTTGTTATTCACAGATAATTCACAGAGTAACTGACTAGACACAACATACATGTTTCAATTCATTATCTACCACTGTACCTTAATATATAGATTATGAAATATTCACTGTGGTTTTATATTTGCAGTTACCGCGTTGTTTCTACTGAGAATGCCTCCTTTTTCCGACTGCAAAATAAAGTCCTTGCAACTTAAGGAATTGACAGTAAGCCTTTTGTGTATTGGATCTTACAGAGGAGCCCAGATTGATGTGCGAAACAAGAAGGGCAACACGCCCCTGTGGCTGGCTGCGAACGGTGGACACCTTGACGTTGTCCAGTTGTTGGTCAGCGCTGGGGCGGACAAGGACGCTGAAGACAACAGGAAGATCACTCCTCTCATGGCCACCTTCAGAAAGGTATAGAGTTTAGGTTTTGTGTTTAGGCCATGTTGATTTGATTATTTGGATGACATCTGCACGTGCATCAATTTTCATCTGTTTTCAACCCAAGAAAAGTTTTCAGTCATACTGTAAATCATGCAAAGCAGCTACAAAATGAGTAAAGATATTGAATTTGTAAACAGATATTTCGGAAAGGGATACTAATGTCTTAAAAGGCCAAAGTCAAAGAAGAAGATGTGAAAAAACAAAAATGAAGAATCCATACCATAGTCAGTGATTAGTTTCAATTTCTTACAATTTTTCAAAGTAGATACAGACTCATTTTTATAACCCACATATTGCAGGAACATGAAATAATGTATTTAGAGTCCTGTCTCTTGTGTTGATGTGTGTTGTGCTGTGCGTGTGTTCCAGGGCCATGTGAAAGTGGTACGGTGGCTGGTGAAGGAGGTTACACAGTTCCCGTCAGACCAGGAGTGTATGAGATACATAGCCACCATCTCTGACAAGGTAGGCACTAGTATGGTCTTCAGATCATATATACAATCAACATTACCAAAAATCCAATACAATTTCACCCAAGGTTACAGAAAACTTGTTGTGTCAATAATACTGAGACTCTAAGTTCAGAAATTATTGTAGAAGCTTCTCTGTACTGACCATCTATCTAAAGAGCTATTTTTTTACAAGCAGCTCAGTTTATTTTGAATCCTATATCCTGGTAGTTTTGAACTCAACCATGTGCATTTTCCGATATCTGTACTTGTTAGTAATACTATGAATTCATGTAAGTTTGCAGGGACTAGATTTCTGTGAACATTTCAAGATTTATAATACAATGTGAATTGTCAACTCAACAGTCAATATGTTGTGCGGTTCAAGACATGTGCACAGGAATTGAAGGTAAAACTATAAACTTCTTTCCTTGTAGGAACTGCTGAAGAAGTGCCACCAGAGTATGGAGATCATAGTGAGTGCCAAGGACAGGCAGGCAGCAGAGGCCAACAAGAATGCCTCCATCCTTCTGGAGGAACTAGACATGGAAAAGGTTGGTTTTCTTTTTACAGCAATTTTTCTAGAAAGAGTTTCGAAAAACTACAATGACAAGGGAGCAAGGATGATTAGTGCCGAGTTTGAGAAAATTTGATGTACAAACTGTTGTGATAGCTTTGTATGTTATTGTTATGCTTAATACTGGCCTTGCCATCACTACCTGAAAAGCATTCCTTTGATACCACATTCTATACTACTTGTCATCAGACTCGTGAAGAGAAGAAGAAGGAGGCAGCAGCAAGACGGAGGGAGAAGAAGAGACAGAAAAGGAAGGAAAAGCAGCAGGCCAAGGAGAAGGAACAACAAGACGAGTCCCCAGAAAACAAGAAAGAGGAAGAGGAGGTGGAAGGTATGTACGACTTTCTTTAAGTCTTAAAGAACCCATATCCATAAAAAATTCTGTAGCTAACTCTGCAATGCTTTGAAGTTACTCTATATGTTAGAGTATATATTGATTTTTGTTAAGTTTGTGCGTTGATGTAGTTGTAGACCCTTGTTTTAATCTGTGGATTCGTTATGTTACCATCAAGTTTTATTTTCTATCATTTTTATCGTTGAAGAAATTCATCAGTCACATATAATAACAGTTACAAGAATATTCCTCAAACAGTGATTAAAAAAAATCATTTTTAAATGGTAATAACTTTAACATGCTGACAGTGTTGTATCATGTTTTGTTTTTCAGAAGAGCCAGTGCCACTGGATCCCCCGGCTGCCTCAACCACCACAACCATAGGTAAAAAGAATGAAATATGACAAAATATCATGAAAATAAGAACAAAAAACCATGTAGGTACATTGTACATATAGGTGTGGCTTTGGATTCACACAATGTGTTTCGCAGCTTGAAAGGCACAAAAAACGACTATTCTTGTATTAAAGATGTTGCTCTTTCTAATGTAGGCAAAGTTCGAACCACGGACACGGTTTCAACGGTGGCGTCTCGCAACACCAAGAACGTTGCCAAAACGACCATGGCGAACGCGGCGCCCCCCAAGATGAAAGACAGGCCGAGTAAGAGGGAGAGCAAGAAGAAGTCCAAGGGCAGAGAGGACTCCAATACCCCGGGAAACAACTCCAGCGAAGACCAGAAGAAGAACAAAAAGGACGCCAAACAGGAGAAGAAAAGCTCGGCAGGGGAGCTGGATGATTTCGACGAGGCAATCAAACCAAAGAGGAGCAAGGGGAACCTGATAACGAGAGACGCGGAGGACGTCGTGAAAGTAATCAAGACAACTGCGCTGTAAGTCCCACAGCTTTGAATGATATCAGTCCTTGTTTTTTCTCCTATTAACTTGGTCACTTTTTCTACAAATGCACAGTGAGAGAGATTTTAAAGTTGGATGCATAGCAGCTATGTAGAAGAGCTTTTGAATATTATTTCAACGAAACCTGATTGTACCAGAAACGCTCTACAGATAAAAAGTCAAACAAAATAGTTCAGTGGTAGACATTATAGCAACTATTTATGTGATGTTCATATCCATACAAAGTTTAACCACTATTTTGTTCGTTTGATCATCTTAACAAAATCTCTTTCCTAATTATATCGATTGAATATCTGATAGATATTAACACTAGGTAATTTTATTGCTTTACTCTATCAGCATAATATGTATTTGTTGCTCTCCTTTTTTAGTGCGTCCGAATCTCACTCTGGCCTAAGTCCGGTGACGCTCCCCCACGGGATGATGAAATCATCCATCGCTACGACGAGCACCGTCACCACCATCTCCGTTAAACCCTCCGCCACGGTCGCCATCAGTCCCAAACGCGGCAGCAAAAAGGAGGAGGGCTGGAAGGAAGTCATACCAAAAAAGTAAGATTTTACATTCTTATTTTCTTAATGTAGGAAAGATGAAAGCATGCTTTCTTGAGGTTGGAAACCTCCGAAAATAATTTCATCAGGTTGGTAGAAAATAGGATATTGGAGATTTCTTTTGTACACAACCAGTAAGTCACACCTGCTGACGTTTCGGTGTCTCTCAGTGGCTGAGTTGAGGAATGTGTCTGAGAGACACCGAAACATCAACAGGTGAGACTTACTGGTTGTGTAAAAAAGAAATGTTTTGAAACCTGTTTAACCTTCTCCTTGCTGCCCATACCCAATACAAATATAGTGCTATCCTGGCATGCCAAAGGTTAACCTTCGGAATCAGTCGTCAACAATTGCAATCAAAGCATATGTCATAATTTATTAATACGTATTAAAAACGTCCTTTTACCAGTGGACTAGCCTCCGTCTGAAGTGCTTGCACAACTGTGTGGCCCAAGGGCCATAGAAAGGGAGATGGGCACTGACCTATATCCCAAAAGATGTGGGAAGGATTTTAACTTATGCCAACTACACAAAACTGTGTAGAATTTTTGTGTTAAATATAGACAATGCTGGTAACATTTACAGACAGATCAGTTAAAGTGTTTTTCTCTGCCCATATTAGGTCGAAGCGTATGTTGGTCCCGGGCAGTGCAGTGAGCCGTGTGATTGGACGAGGAGGGTGCAATATAAACGCCATCAGGGAAGTCTCCGGAGCGCACATTGAACTGGACAAACAGAAAACTGCCAGTGGAGACCGCTGGATCACCATCAAGTGAGAAACTGTTTGATATTGTCCTGCTTTGTACTGGGTACATTTTGGTTTGTTCGGATATTAGAGTAGTTTCTATTTTTCATTTCAATGAAGAATGTAAGACGACAGTTTTAATGTTACACTGTATGAGCGTTTAAGCTGTGAAGTTTTGATTCCAGCCCTTTTGTGTGTTTCATTTTATTTGGCTGTAAAAAAAAGTACACCCAAGTAGCCAAAGGGTTAGCCCTGGTAACTGAATAATTGAACAATAAGATTGGTTTCTGCCCGTAGCGACCATTATTTGACTTTTTTTTTAGATTCTTCCACCAAAGTCTTAACTCTGGCATGTTTCTTTTGTTCTGCTGTTCCAGGGGAAACAATGATGGGATGAGACAGGCCCAAAACCTTTTGAACGCCCTGATAAAGGAGCCGGATCGAGAGTTGGCCGAGATCATCCCCAGGGTCAAACCAAAGGTAGCGTCGAAAACCTCCCCATCCACCTCCCCTCCCTCCAACAAGCCTGCCGCAGGAAAACCGTCAGCGACAAAGGCGGTCCCAACCACGGTGATGGGAAGGGTTCCCATGACGGCGGTCTCCGTGGTTACAGGGAAGCCACCGGTGATGGCACAGTCGGGAACAGTCGTCACGGCACAGAAGCAAATAGCAACAAGTGGAAGTACCAAAACTCAGAGAAGCCTGTCCAACCCTCCCACAAGCAGTATTCCCTTATACTCCAACCCGACCCAGTCGGTGTTAAACCAAATCCAGTCGCAGTCGCTGAGACACCCGGGGATCCAGGCGGCGATGACGCAGCTCCCGCCACCGTTCCCCCACCCTCAGGCAGCACCCTCGGGCTGGGGACCGTTTCCCATACGCGCCGCCGCGCCAGCTGTCATTGCTCAGGGTCAGAAGGGGCCGTCGTCCGTACAGCATCACATGCAAGGAACCAGTGCCGTGGTGACAGCAGCAACGACAACAACCACCACGGCATCCACTACGACCGCGCATGCTGTGTCCAGTTCTACTGCGTCGGGCGTCCCCCAGCCTCCGAACGTGGAGTCCGCCAGGCGACAGCTCTTCTCCGAAGGCAACATGCCTCCCCCCGCAATGAGAGGAAGATCGGATCAGCTCTCTCGGAGTTCGGCCACGTACACAACCCAGGTGGCCCCTGCCGGAACAAACTCTACCTTTGCAGACAAGGTTGGCCCGCCCGGCGCACGGCTGCAAACATCACAGGCCCAGCCCATGTTGCACGCCGCAAGACCCGGCCACGTTACACACCCCTCTGAAGTCAAAAGTACTGTAACCATGGTGACGTCAGGACTGCCCTCGTCCGGCGGCTCTGTCGGTTTGATTGGTCCGCCAGGACGTAGAGAGAACCCTCCCATGTCTATGGCGCCGGGAGTTGGTAGTGCGTCCCACGTCGGCTCGCCACATGGTATCCCGCCCCAGATGTCCGCATCGGTTCCTCAGTCTGCGCCTCCAGACTACTCCGCTCCGGCGTACTCGCCGTTCAGCGGGAACTCTCCGTTCGGACAGGTCGGACAGCCGCGCAGCATGTTCACGGTGTCATCGCGCCCCAAGTCCATGGGCGACATCCCCAACCTCCTGTTCCCCAACAGTTACACCTCGGACCAGTCGCAGTCCGAGGGGATGAACGGTTCAGTGGCGCCCGGTGGCTACAGGGGCGGCGTGGTCAACCATCAGGGACACTACCCCAACAGCTCCCCTCCCAACTACACCACCTCCCCCATGGCCGCTCCCACGGGCTCGGACATCTTCACCCCCCTCCCCGCGCACAACTCCACCCGCTCCTCCACCCCGTCCACGGCAGCGTCCTCCGAGTCTCCCATCCCCCCTCAGTCCCCACGCTCCTCCCCCATCGGTAGCAGTGCGTCCCCCTCCCCCACCCCCATCGGCGCTGACAAGCCTGGCCAGGAGAGGAAGCCCAAACCCATCGGTACAGAGAGGGCCCACAAAAAGGCAGGGTCTTCGGCCATGCTGGGAGAGATGTCGCACCCCTTAGGACCCAGTAACATCTGGTCCTACCCAATCACTGGAGGTGAGAAGTACAGTATTTTACAGTCTAACCTTTCGTTGTGTGCGATTTTTTGTGTTTTGTGATATTTAGTTGATTTTTTAAAAGTATGTTGCAAGGATTTCTGTAAGGTAAGCTAGCTGGCAAGTTTCACATGTACATGAGTAAGTCTGTTTTCGTTTATTGTACTTTCTGTGATCATATCCCACTTAGATTGTGAATGTCTTGTGTGTATTAAGCATGGATCTGTGTTATTTGGGACTTATGCACGTGGTAATGCAATGGTATATACCAGTTTGGAAATTTGTTAAAGATGAACAAAGAAGAAGTTTTGCCCATTTGGCTTCATTGTTCTTTCCCTCAAAGTCGAATTGGTTGCAATGTTCTAAAAATATACCATGATTATCATGATTGTTCATATATATTTCTAGAGAAAGGCTAGTATACATGGCATGTATGTTAAGACTCCGTTGAAATTGTCAAGCAAGCAAAAGCATCCCTTAAAAACGTTCATTTACATCTGTCCTCCATCAAAACATATAATTTAGTATGCCTGTGTGTACCTATGCACAATGTATGATTAGTACTACCCAAAATGTGAGATAAAAAGGCAAAAGGTTTTCTTCGAAAAGTGATCTTATTTTTTGACTGTTTTTGTTTGTTAAATGCAGAACCCTTATTAAAAGGTTCTGTGTGTACTTGTGAGATTTTCTGACTGTCTCCCCTTTCCCATTTAGCAACCCTTGAGCTCCTGAGAACCTTGCGAGGTACTGTCCTGTACCCACATGTATCTGTACTGTGCTTGTTCTCATAAGACCAAAAACACAACACCAACAAAGCAAGGCAATTTTATTTACATGATTGAAAAAAATCAATGATATATTTCATGTCTAGATTCTGTTTGAGTTTGTTTTTAGGTCAAGCTCTTTGATGTGAATGAATTTCTTTTCTCTCTTGTTTTCTATTCTTTTCGTCTTGCCAAGATATAAAAAAAAACTTTCTTATACAATAAAGATAACAAAGTTATAAAGTTTTTAAAAAGATGGACTAATTTTGGACGTTTGTGCTGAAATTGCGAAAAACGTAAGCCAGTTCAAAATCCAAATGGGAAGATGTGTTGTACTCCTGTCTTTGGAAGCATTTTAGAAAATTTATTGTGATGAGTCAAGATTTCCTTTCATCATTCATACATTGTTTGGTGTTGGATTGTCTAATGAGACGGGCACGCCTACATGTAACTGTGGTGTCTTGCACTAACGGAAGCCTCACCGCACACTAAGGTGTCAAATGACATGAATCAGAATGCAACAAAGGTGGCTGTTTGTTCAAGACATAGTACTAAACGTGGCAGTGCTATAGTATTTTGAATAACGTAGAATGGCTTTGTATTGACTTTAGAAATTTTTTATGTGCTTGTTAAGGGAACAATGCATGTAAAAACAGCTTAGTCCTGGGTGACTACTGTTACTCAGTGTGAGCTACATCATTTTAATTCCATGGTTCTTAGATTTAAGAGATTATAATGCATAACGGGAAGATCAACTTGAAAACCGTTTGAGAAGGAAATGTTCCTGTGACACGCAGCTTCAGGGAGGGAATCGGGGTTCTGGCCTGCTTGAAATTGTTTTCCGTTATCCCAATTCTGATTGACGAAAACATCCCACAAGAATTCCTGTCATCATGTCAATCAGTGAATGTTGTCAGATCCCTGTTTTCCTCCCAGTCCTGTTTTTAAGCTTTACTTTCCGAGAACCAAGGGAATGAATTGGTGTGACTTGATAATACAGAAGAGCATCCATCTGTGTAGAATTATAAAGGGACGCCGTAGACTTAACGTTTATCTTTTTATTTTAGATGCGTCTTCACCGTGGGTGGCGCCCTCTCACCTGCTGAACGCAGGTGGGCTTCCCGACAACTACCCGCCACACCCCGACAACATCCGGCAGCACATGTCCCCTCCCACCAGCATGCCTGCCACACCCCTGGGGCCGTATCCCATGGGAGACAAGCCACCAATGGGGATGTCCAACCCTTCAGTAAGTCTGTTAAACACTTGCCTCTAGTTAAAGAGCTGAAAATGTACCTATCTGAAATTTGCAGACTAATTTTTGGGATTGAAGAAAAAACTAGAGGGCCTAAACGTATGTTGCTTATTTCTGAGAATAAGAGATGTCTACCACCTTAAAAATCTTGACCGTAGGTCATTCAGATCACAAGATGCTGCAGTACTAAAAAAAGCCACCAGGGACCCCAAAATCTAATAACTTAGTTCTGTAGGTCAAGACGTAACCTCATACTAAACTTCATACATGTACTATGATGTAGCAATCCATCTATTGCTTTTTGAGTTAAACAGTTCGACCACAAACAAACACCATTACACTATGAAAAACATAACTTTGGCAAAGGT
Source organism: Branchiostoma lanceolatum (assembly GCA_035149815.1). Lineage (NCBI taxonomy): Eukaryota > Metazoa > Chordata > Leptocardii > Amphioxiformes > Branchiostomatidae > Branchiostoma > Branchiostoma lanceolatum. The sequence goes on along the minus strand of CM068879.1, from coordinate 8,952,747 downwards.
AATAAAGAATATTGAATTTCTATAACTTGAGTGAAAGAATACAGGCTTAGTATTATAGATCGTACATATTTCACCATTTCACCATGATGAATTGCTACTTTGCACTGCAAAAGTATTCACCATGATATTTCTTGATCCTCTTGCAGGCTGGTAGGATGCCACCTCTTTACGGCCAGGCCATGCAGCAGTACCCGCACCTGGGCCACCCCCCTGTCCACCCCCCCTCCACCCACTCCTCCTACCCCCCCACTGGTCCCCCACCCCTCCCCCCTGATGTCATGTGGAACCACACGCATGGAAAACTCCCCCCGCATGCAGAGGAGCCTAGGAACCAGAACCAGGCAAGTTTTCCTCTTCACCATACAAATATCAAAAATTCCTCTGCAATTCTCAGATTTTCTAACAATAGAATAAAGTTCAGTCAGAAGAACTTTATTAGCATTTGGCAGACAATCAACAGTCTAAATTATAGCTTATTTACAAAGCCCATTCATTCAAAAACATTGATAATTTTCAAAATAAACAACTGAAAAATCACAGAGCTCCAATTGAAAATAACAATAAATTTCATAAGACAAAAACCATGAGCATGTATTCTGTAAAAAAAAAATTAGCTTATTTAGCAGATCAGCAGTTGTTCATATTTTGTAATTGTCATTCCTGATTGCATTGTATCCTGGTATCCATCCTATTCTACCTCCAATTTATGTCTCTCATGGCTTCTATGCAAAATAGTCTGCTCCCCATAGAAACACTTGGTTCTTCATTTCTGTGTTATTTCAGGAAGTGAAATATTTCTCAAAAGCAGTATGACAGGGAGCAAACTTCCAAATGCCTGTTCGAACACCGTTACCATGCTGGTATGAGGACCGTGTGACTCGGAAGCAATTAGAACTCATATATTTTAGAAAACAAATGTTAAAATGCCAATCATTTATTAACTCGTGCCAGACTTTTTGGAAAGGGAAGCAAAAAGAGGAGCGAACCAGAAACAGAACAGTGTGGATACCAGGCTAGCAATTTTTAGCCAGTAGAAAAGTTTCTAAACCTTTTGATTACTTTTTATTACAACGTTTCATTCCTAACATCTAGTTCATCCTTGTTACAGGGATGGGGTATGTGGAACCAGCAGTGAAAGAAAAAAGATGAGTCCCCTCTCCGACGTCGCAAGCCCACATTTTCTATGGAGCAAAAACTACCCGTTGATAATGGCAGCCAGCAGCCAGTTTAAGACCCTCACCTATAGCAATCTGCAACATGTGCAGGACCATAGCTAAGATGTGTTACAGTAAAGTGTCCAGGAACTTTCCTGGCGAAGTGCAAAGGCATGTTGTTTGGTACAAGACAGTTCCAGGAATTATAAGGTTATTATGCATCAATTAAAGATCTCTCCTTTGTCAGGACAGTTAGTCCTCGTGTGTTTGTCTCTTCTTTTTATGGATCTGTTATTACGTTATTGAAGACTACACTAAAGCATGAAACAAAATCTACTTTTCACACAATGATATTGTGGATGGGAAGAGAGAATGTTACATTTTTTTTGCACACATTTATCATAAGACCATGATTGATTGATTTGATTATATGGATGACATCTGCGCACATCAAACACCGTCTGTTTCAACAGAAAAAAAAGGTTTCGGCCATACTGTAAATCGTACAAAGTAGCTGCAAAATGAGAAAATATATGCTGTGAATTGCAAAAAATATTTTGGAGAGCGCTTACTAATGTTGTAGAATGCCAAAGTCAATTCTGAAGTCAAAGAACAAAAATGAAGAATCTATTATTCGGTATACCATACTTCTCTGTGTTCAGTTTTGTTCATCCTTCCAGACCACAAGATTTTAGAATGAAGGCAACTTTTTGTTTAACTACAGGGGTAGAGGTGCAGCAAAAGTCCATCCCTGTGTAGGAATGGTATTCCATGTCACTATAGTTACAAGATACATGTAATGTTCAACTTCATGTACCCAGTTTACATTGGCTTTGGAGGAAGGAAAGATTGTCTTGGGTTTGTGTGGTCAAGTTGTTGTTAAACTCACAGATATCTGGTACACACCCATGGTGGCAATGCATACAAGAAGAAAGACCAGTCAAGATGTGGATGACTGACATTAAAATTGAAGACTGACTATTTAGCAACCCACCTAATGCATGCCATAGAGAGGTATCAGTAGTTAGGCTACTTGATCAAAAAGTCATGGGTTTGATTCCTGGCTGGACGCTGTGTACTTGAGAAAGGCACTTAACTTTCCCCACTCAACTCAGGTGTAAATTGGTACCTGACTTATGTCGGGAAGGGGAAAAGATGCACGTGATGGAAGGAGAATGATGGCTCTGAATTCAAAGCTTCCAATACTGTGCCTAAGACACTAGATTACAACCCACTGCCCCTGGTTTAGATTTCGATGCTACTACACAGTAACCACAACCCAATGACAAATATAAGTAAAAGCATACTGAGTCTTTATTTCTGAAATCATTTAAAAATATATGATAAAATTTGCCTTACTCATAGAAGTAGAATGTAACAATAAAATGTACAAGGTGCTCTAGTACTAGATGTAGCATCAGCTTTGATGAAAATACACAGTTTGCTGTCAACCTGTAAGTTATTTTAACTGCAGCACTTTATTTTACAAAACAATTTTAGAGGCAATGTGCTCGGTAGACCTTAAATCTGATACGAAATGCCTCACCATGAAGATAACAGTAAGACTTGTCTAAGTTGACTAACTGCAAATTAATACTTACAATTTATCCATGACAGTTATTTTCATCACCGGCAGGATAACAATTAAAATCATAAACACACTTGTAACTAGAAAGGCCGTCATTTGCCCCTGAGCAAATACAGCATGTTTAGCCATACTCCTCCCCATGCAAGAAGTGGGCTGTCCCAAAATAATGCCTGGGCAAATCGAAATATTAACTGCATGTAGAAAGGCAACATTTGCGAGAGCATCATACTTCGCCAATCTCCCTCCCGATGCATAAATTGACTGTTCCAAAATCACCCGTGCAAAAAAATTCTCTCTACAACTTCTGCTAGACCCCAAGAGCTTCTTACTGCAAAGTCTTGCGTGTGTTCCTGCAATATGACCTCAGGTGACCTAAATAGAACACGCGTTCTTTGGCCAGTGGCAAATGGAACGCGGGGATCCTTAGATAGAACATGGATTCCTTGGCCAGCAGCAAATAGAACATGGAACAGGGATACCACTTTTGGCCTGTTTTGGGTCTGAAAATGGGCCCAAAAGTCCTCAAAATGAAGCATTCTGAAGTGATGTACACCAGAATTGTGATTGAAATCCTGTAGGGACATGTTCAAGGCGCCCTTGTACCGAATGTCAGGTCATTTGCTTGTACAACCAGGCCACAGGAGCCAAAAATATAAAAATTGCCTAAAAATGCCCCAAAAAACCTCCATAAAAATGATTTTAAGGGCTGTTTCAGAGCAATTTTAAAATCACCTGAGGGTATTTGCTTTCCTTACCTCCATGCCAAATTTCAGGTCGGTTGATTAAAAAATGGCGGAGTTGAATCCATTTGAAGATTTGGCAGGAGAAGAAGAAGAAGAAGAAGAACATGAACAAAAACAATATGTTGAGCCATACTAGGTATGGCTAAACATAACTAGACATTTCAAATATTATTCTTTCTGCCATAGACTTTATGTTCCAAATTAAATCAAGATGGTCTTAAATCCTCAAGTCAGAACTACTTACAGAAAGACGCATTCTCTTTTTATTGAAATCAGAGATAAGAAAGGCAATATACACAAACATGCTTGACTTGGTTACAATTGCTTTGTAGGTAACAAAAGCCAGCTAAAGCAAATTAATGCTAGGGGCCAAGAAATACTTTAACACCAAAGGCACTGGTTACAAAGAAGCTACTGAATCTGTACAAGAGCTGTCAATCATCGGTTATCCCAGGACGCAATCTTCTTTACCAGCTGGTCTGCGATGTCGTTGAGCTGACACCTCCGTAGCGCCGCGACCAGGTCCTGGAAAGTGGCGTCTTCGTTCTTCTCGCTCCACAGAATGAGCGCCTGGCGACCCTGCTCGCGCAGCTTGCGGGAATAGTCCTCTGAGATACACTCAATCTCCGTCTCAGACAGGCGAAGCTTCCGGGCCAGCTGGCGCCAGTTTCTCCCCAAGTTGTTCTCTACGAGATCGAACACCTCACACCAACGAGCTGAGATAGAAGCAAAAGCATGTCAGTTAGGGATGTGTCATTTTCAAACAAGTTCGGCCACTCATTTGTACGTAATCACATGATATACATATAGCCAACTGCCATTCTTAGTGGTCAATTATCATTTTTGTTTTTCAATTACATTTGTGTACGTCATGTACCTCAAAGCAGGAGTATTTACACATTTTCACATTTTCAAGTGCTAAATTCTTATCTCTTATGGGATTTACCTTGATTTAAACATAGCAGCAGCAGTTTTAACATTACGTGCATTTACATCATAGCAAAGGATATGTACAGATTCTGAAAAGAGTGACCTGACAAAGAAATATTGATTTATCTCTTACCATCTTGGTGCACAGGTGGCTGTCTTTGGGACCCTGGAAGATAGAAATGGAAAGTTATATTCCACATTCTCACATCAAATTATAATTTGTAACTTATACTATTATCAATGAAGTAGAAATACTTGAATAAAGAACATGCAGGGATCAACATTTGAGTGCCAATATTTAAGAATTTCCTGTAAGAAAACCCATAAAAGTTCATCTTGGTTAATATCAAAACAATATTGCATATGGCTCCAAGACTCGATTCTCTTCAACAGTGCTTTTCTTCCATCAGCCCCAGTTGTCAAGGTAAGCCACTTCATTATTTGAATTGCGCATGAATGAGGTCAAAGGTGAAGGCTCCTAACATATTGACAGTTCTTGTGTACCATACTTGATACATGTCCACACATGTTTTGTCTAAGTCTCTGGGGCCTAAAACTTTTACCACAGTGCATGACAATGCGCATGCACAGTTGTAACGTACTTAAACCATGAACCGAATTATTCTATCCTAACTATCGAGCAGTGGGATTGTGTAAAATGATGAATCTAAAAGTACAATGTATATATACATGTATAGAGAGTAGACTATATGTATAAAGAATCAGTCTCAGTATTTTGCGGGTTTTGTGTCAGTGAGTGCCGTCTTTTTCGTGGTTCACCTTTCTTTTTTGCTCCTGTGCGTAGTGAATGCACAAAAATACGCGGAAACACTGAAACTGGCCGATCCCTACATCTACCTTGGGGAGGGGGGCACAACGTTTACCTCTGGCAGTGAGCCGCGTTCCGCTATTCTGTGTCGGATTGGAGTCGGTACAGACTTGCTGGGCTTCAAAAGTCTCGATGTACTTCACCAGATCCTCTCTCTTCTCCGTCAGCAAGATTTCCTTCAAGAACGAGGTGTTATCGTACCGTAGTTTGTCCCTCTCTTCCAGCGCTTGGAACAAGTTGAGAGGACTTTTGATTTCTTCTTGTCGTTTTCTACCGATGTAGTCCGAACAGAGAAACTTCAAGGACTCAAGTTGCTCGTCTGTTAGCTTCTTGCCTATCTCGTTGAGGCATTTCTTGAATTCGATGCTCCTACGTTGTTCCGTGTCGCCCATTTTGTGCGAGTGTTTCTTTGAGAAATGTTGGAAAACCCCCGCGCTTACGTCAACTTACATCAGGTTTCACTTCCTGGTTGCGCAGAGCATAGTGGGATCGGTAACAACCACTGTTGGCGTAGGGGTGTTTTTTGCCGGTGGGCGTTTCCCAGGGCCACAGCACATAAATTTCATGGATTATACCGTAAATGCATTTAAGTTCGCGTGGTTTTTATTTCACGCTAAGGAGAAAATGGAGTATTCGCGGTGGTTTTAAGTTTGCGGCAGTGCTATTTATAACGTTATAGGCACATGCTGCTACAGCATTTAATAGACAAAAATGTTCGAAGTGGTTTTGCTACGTTCGCGGTGAAACGGCCGCGAAAGCCGCGAACATGTAGAGTACAGTAGAGTAGAGTCTTCGGTCAGGTAGGATGTACTTCCAGTTTAGACCGCTCCTTTTTCACCTCTTCTTTAGCCGACTATCACTGTAGGCTTGTGTGGATGGTCCAGTGCTCTGTAGTTGTACTTGACAGGATGGCTCTCCATAAGGCGGTCCGAAACCTGGCTTTAAAAGCATTCACTGAAGGTGCGTTGACAACCTCTTCTGACAACCCGTTCCACCAGGGGATAATCCTCTTGCTAAGAAATAGCAGTCTTTCATCAATTAACATAAAACCACCGCGAACATGATCCAAAGCAAGTGGAAAATACAACTACTAAGGCTTGCCAGAACACTCTCCTCTGGGGTTGTTTATGGCTTCAAGTAAGTCGATTGTCCTTGAGTCCAGGTCAGCCGGTGTCCACATGTATTTGTCCCTGTCAATCAATAGCCAGATTGTGGTTGATGGCGCTGACCCGGTGCTGCCCCTGTTAACGTTATCAATTCGAAGTTGGGATCTGCCTGCGCTTTTCAAGGAACACAGGACACAACCAAGAAGAAAACTACTTTAACTTAATCTTCTAAAACTCTTCTAAAACAAGGTACTGTATTCTTAAGTTATTCTTAACGTCTTAAGCTTACCTTAAATGCCCACTCACCTTAAATGACCGTTCACCCTAAATGACCATGGAAAGGTGAGGAACACGTTTACCCCTCGCAAACGTTAACGTTTGGTCAATTTATTTATTCATGGCCTATTTCGCATGCAGCTTTATTATCTCAATCTCTGAAAAACTAGAAAGTTGCAGTAACTATGGGTTTCCAGATTGGGATGATTAGTAATGCCGTATTGTTTTGTTTTTCTTAATTGCTGGTAATCTATTTCAGTTTTTTGACAACATGGCAGCCGAAAACGCCCACTCCAAACAGGCCAGGGTTGACAGGATAAAGAGCTTCATTCTGACGTGTCCGGACTTTCCCAAACCAGGCATACCTTTCAAGTAAGTAGGGCCCTGTTAGGTTCGTCCTACGATTGATCTACTACGGACAGAAAATTGAGAGCATTCTTAGGGCAGTCGTGCATGTGTCGTACGTACTTCAGCTAACTTGTGTTGTATCTGTATCTGCATAACCGGTTTAATCGCCCTCTGGCGTGCTTACACGCCAACTGCACTTGTCGACGGTCGGTACTGTCCTGGCCTCACTGAAAATCATAAATGAAATCGTGCGACGAATTTGACAGCGAATAAATTATCATGACTGTCAGTTAAAGATTTTGCAACATACCATTTCTTTTTGAATGATTTTAGAATGTGTTGTTTATAGCAAATATCTCGATGAAATGATCAAATGTGACTCGGGTCGGTATCAAAATATCTGATTGTTTTAAAGTGACTTGAAGTACAACATGTAATTTATACATATCTGACACCATGTCTTATACAGAACATTGTATAACATGATATGTCTTGTACAGAGACATCATGCCGATTGTACAGAACCCAGATGTCTTCTCAGATACCATAGCTCTTTTGGAGGAGCATATCAAAGAAACAGGCGTCAAAGTGGACGTTGTTGCAGGTAAAGTTATGTAGATTTTAGAGGTCTCTTGTATCACTTCTTGCTACATTTCCGATGCTCAATCATTTGTCCATTTTGCTCCGGTTGCAGTGCTTGCTTAAATCGATAGATGGTGCATTTTCTGATCTATTCCTCTGTCCCTCTAGTATGCAATAGCACATAACTGTTTGTCAATGAGTCCTACTGTGCCTGACCGTATTGCGTTTTGTCATGAACGTTGTATATATACACCTGTAAACACACTTACAGTATCTATGTGATGGACGGTCCACGTCTTTGAAGGCGTCACACTGAAGACTGTTACTCAAAGCTGCTGATAATCGATAGACATAAAGTATGCAAATTAGTCATAAAACTTCCCCTGCAGGTCTTGAGGCCAGGGGCTTCCTTTTCGGCCCACCGCTGGCTCTCCGTCTGGAGTGTGCGTTTGTACCCATCCGGAAGGCAGAAAAACTGCCGGGAGAAACGGTGAAGTGTTCATATGCTCTGGAATATGGACAGGTAAAAACCTTCAATAAAAAGACTCGTTGTACACATTCAACCAAGTGATTTATTCAAGCGACGTTTTGATGACTGTTTGTCGCATGCCTCAGGGCAATTCTGACTGGTTCGCATTGTACTGCAGCGCAGGTGTCGCTGCTTATAAATGCGCCCCCAAACATATATACACGGTTACGAAACGACGGTTGAATAAATCACTTGGTTGTGTACAAATTGTCTTTTTATTCAGTGACTTGCAAACCTGATGAAACTATTCACTGAGTAAAACATTGTCAAATGGTGGAGGGGGGCTCAAACATTAACATTGGCAGACTGGATACTGAGAGCATACGCCACACTTAAAAAATCTCCAAGCCGATGATGGGGTGAACTGAAATCATAACTGCCCGGACGTCATGTCAGAAAACGTTTACAATATTCCACCCCAACATCTTCTCTAAATAACTCACATCACATTACCATATTCATATCTAATCATTATGACGTTCCTATGTAGATTCGAAATTTCATTTTTAGACAAGTCACCTCTATATTTTGAAGAAGTTGGAAGAGATGTATAATACTATGCAAATATGGAAAAAGGCATTTGCTTCTTAGCATGGTTTTGTGATATCGATCATGATTGAATTAAAACAGCCTGCATTTGGATGAAAAATGTTTAAAAACGTACAAACATGTATATCTGGTTGTACATAATTTCAGGACACTATTGAGATCCAGAAGACTGCAGTGAAGCCCGACCAGAATGTGGTGATCGTTGATGACCTCATTGCCACAGGAGGTTAGTGCGCACGCGTGCTTATGTAGACACAGTGCCATTATAGTCCATGGGCCAGGTCCCTCAAAATAGCCATTTGGTACCAAACAGAGGGACAAAGGGTGACTTACTTTTTTGAAAAGGTTAATTCCTCTACTTTATAATCATGCATGATAACAATGTCAAATGTCCAGCTTTTTAGGAATTATCACGTGATATGGTGACGTCATTAAAATGGACCTCGATTTTTGGGACTTAATTCAGAGGACTGGGACAAAATATCAAACATCAATAATCTTCGGTGAAAATCGGTTTGTAGGCAAAAGTTACCACAGGAATCATGAAATAGTATGTTTTTGGTTGATATTTTAGCTCTATAAGAAGCTATGAGTCTTTTAAGTCCATTTTTGGGCGTAATTTTGTGTAAAAAATGTATTGTTTACTTTCCAAAAACCACTTATGGGGTCTTGTGTAATACATTATGTTGATAGGCCATATCATTTTCTGCATTTTGGGCTTTGAACCAACAAAATCCGTCAAAAATGTCAGGAGTTATAAGGGTTTTAAGAATTACACCCAACGGCCATGTTATCGAATCACCGCAAATATCGCAATGCATCATGGGTAATTTTAAGAGGGTCTGTCTGTAATTATACCTTGTAGCAAAGGACAAAATGTCGATTTTTTTTAAATTTTGGGTGGTGGTAAGGCCTTGGTCCAATTGTAGAAAAATGGGTAAGTTTTGGGTTAACTGGTGGTCACCGGTTGCCATGGAAACGGTCATTTTTTTAAAGATGGTGGATTTCTATCCGCAAAGGCTCAATCTCGTCCAGAATAAACCATCTTTGGCCTACAGAAACGCCACCTAACTAGAGGGACAACATTTGCGAGCAAATGCAGAATGTTAACCTTCACATGGTCTATCTTTACGTTTCGAACAAGGAAGGATAAGTTGTTTTATTTAGTTGGATAAGTCAACAAGGGACGAATGAATTCTCATAAATTTCGACCTGTAAGGGACGTTGATGAAGACGAACAACATGGTTGCATAATGTGCACAATCAATAAGAAAGATTTATATTTCAATAAAATACTCACTCACTCACAAAAGGTCAGGCTCAAGAGCATGGTTCCTTAATATTCATGAACATTCATGAACTTTCATGATTTTTCCTGAATATTCATGAACGTTCATGCAAATTCATGAATATTCATGAACGTTCATGAACATTCCTGAAAAATCATGAACGTTCATGAAAATTCATGAATTTTTATGAACGTTCATGAATATCTATGAATTTTCATGAACGTTCATGAAAATTCATGAATATTCCTGAACGTTCATGAAAATCTCTGAACATTCATGAACATTCATGAACATTCATGAACGTTCATGAAAATTCATGAAAATTCATATACGTTCATAAATAATCATGAACATTCATGAATATTCATGAATATTCATGATTATTTATGAATTTTCAAGAACGTTCATGAAAATTCATGAATATTCCTGAACATTCATGAACATTCATGAACATTCATGAACGTTCATGAAAATTCATGAAAATTCATGAACGTTCATAAATAATTATTAACATTCATGAATATTCATGAATATTCATGATTATTTATGATTTTTTAAAGAACGTTCATGAAAATTCATGAATATTCATGAACGTTCATGAAAATTCATGAATATTTATGAACGTTCATGAACATTCATGAACATTCATGAACATTCATGAACATTCATGAACGTTCATGAAAATTCATGAAAATTCATGAAAATTCATGAATATTCATGAATGTTTATGAACGTTCATGAACGTCCATGAAAATTCATGAAAATTCATGAACGTTCATGAATGTTCATGAAAATTCATGAAAATTCATGAATTTTCAAGAACGTTCATGAAAATTCATGAATATTCATGAACATTCATGAACATTCCTGAAAAAATCATGAACATTCATGAACGTTCATGAAAATTCATGAATATTTATGAACGTTCATGAATGTTCATGAAAATTCATGAATTTTCATGAACGTTCATGAATTTTCATGAACGTTCATGAACGTTCATGAATATTCATGAACATTCTTGAACATTACTGAAAATTCATGAACATTCATGAACGTTCATGAAAATTCATGAATATTTATGAACGTTCATGAACGTTCATGAAAATTCATGAAAATTCATAAACGTTCATGAATGTTCATGAAAATTCATGAATTTTCATGAACGTTCACGGAAATTCATGAATATTCATGAACATTCATGAATATTCCTGAAAATTCATGAACATTCATGAACGTTAATGAAAATTCATGAATATTTATGAACGATCATGAATGTTCATGAAAATTCATGAATTTTCATGAACGTTCATGAATTTTCATGAACGTTCATGAATATTCATGAACATTCATGAACATTCCTGAAAATTCATGAACATTCATGAACGTTCATGAAAATTCATGAATATTTATGAACGTTCATGAACGTTCATGAAAATTCATGAAAATTCATGAAAATTCATGAACGTTCAGGAATGTTCATGAAAATTCATGAAAATTCATGAACATTTATGAACATTCCTGAAAATTCATGAACATTCATGAACGTTCATGAAAATTCATGAATATTTATGAACGTTCATGAACGTTCATGAAAATTCATGAACGTTCATGAATGTTCATGAAAATTCATGAATTTTCATGAACGTTCACGGAAATTCATGAATATTCATGAACATTCATGAACATGCCTGAAAATTCATGAACATCCATGAACGTTCATGAAAATTCATGAATATTTATGAACGTTCATGAACGTTCATGAAAATTTTCATGAACGTTCACGGAAATGCATGAATATTCATGAACATTCATGAACATTCCTGAAAATTCATGAACATTCATGAACGTTCATGAAAATTCATGAATATTTATGAACGTTCATGAACGTTCATGAAAATTCATGAACGTTCATGAATGTTCATGAAAATTCATGAATTTTCATGAACGTTCATGAATTTTCATGAACATTCATGAACATTCATGAACGTTCATGAACATTAATGAACGTTCATGAACATAAATGAACGTTCATGAAAATTCCTGAATATTTATGAACGTTCATGAAAATTCATGAAAATTCATGAACGTTCATGAATGTTCATGAAAATTCATGAATTTTCATGAACGTTCATGAAAATTCATGAATATTCATGAACATTCATGAACATTCCTGAAAATTCATGAACATCCATGAACGTTCATGAAAATTCATGAATATTTATGAACGTTCATGAACATTCATGAACATTCATGAACATTCCTGAAAATTCATGAACATTCATAAACGTTCATGAATGTTCATGAAAATTTATGAACGTTCATGAACGTTCATGAAAATTCATGAAAATTCATGAACGTTCATGAACGTTCATGAAAATTCATGAATATTCATGAACATTCATGAAAATTCATGAATATTCATGAACGTTCATGAAAATTCATGAATATTCATGAACGTTCATGAAAATTCATGAATATTTATGAACGTTCATGAATGTTCATGAAAATTCATGAAAATTCATGAACGTTCATGAATGTTCATGAAAATTCATGAATTTTCATAAACGTTCATGAACGTTCATGAATATTAATGAACATTCATGAACATTCCTGAAAATTCATGAACATTCATGAACGTTCATGAAAATTCATGAATATTTATGAACGTTCATGAACGTTCATGAAAATTCATGAAAATTCATGAACGTTCATGAATATTCATGAAAATTCATGAATTTTCATGAACGTTCACGGAAATTCATGAATATTCATGAACATTAATGAACATTCCTGAAAATTCATGAACATGCAAGAATATTCAGTCAATAGATCTAGATGCCCGTGGAGCTGGCGGCACGGGTCAGGGTCTGGGCACGACTGAAAAGGAAGTCAAGTCGCATCATCCTTACGGATGGGGACGTAAAGCCGGCGGCCCCGTGTGTGACATAGCTCGTGGTGTTAGCCTCAAGCGTCACTGCACGTAAAAGAATCCAACACACTTATCGAGAAGGGTAGGGGTGTGATTGGCTTGAGCTGTATCAAAGCCGCATTGCACTATACTAGGTACATGTGTGTAACGAAAAATCGTTATGCTTCGTCCTAAGTCTGAGGTTACCGCGCTTTACTGTAGTTGACGCATGTTCTCTGTACACCCCATAGGTACCATGGCCGGTGCGTGTACCCTGATGGAGACCGTGCAGGCTAACGTGGTGGGATGTCTGACTGTGGTGGAACTAGATTACCTCAAGGGCAGGGAAAACCTCAAACATGCTCTACACTCTCTCGTTCACTATTAAATCACAATGACCGCACACATCTGCTTGTAGATCATGGTACGACTACGAAAAAAAGACATCCCCAAATTTTGACGTCATGAATTCCCCCAACCACCTAAAGATCAATCTATTGACTCCAAACCGTCAACAAATCCGCCCTGTCTCTAAGCTCACTTTTCATTCGAATCGCAACGACCGCACATCTGCTTGAAGATCATGATACGCCCCCAAAAATATATATATACTCAACTTTTGACGTCATGAAATCTCCAAACAACGTAAAGACCAATCCATTGACTTAGAACTGGCCAACAAATCCGCCCTGTCCCTAAGCTCACTTTTGATTTGAATCACAATGACCGCAAATCTGCTCGAAGATCTTCATACGCCCCCAAAAAATATATATGCCAACTTTTGTCGTCATGAAATCCCAAACAACCTAAAGATCAATCAATTGACTCAGAACTGGTCAACAAAGCCACCCTGTCCCTATATGAGCCGACCACAACTCGTTCACTTTTGATTTGAAGCACAATGACCGCACATCTGCTTGAAGAGCATGCACGGTACGCTCACACACAAAAAACATCCCCAATTTTTGACGTCATGAAATCCCAAAACTGCAAGCTAAGGATGAATCTATTGACTCAGAACTGGTCAAGAAATCCACCCTAACCCTAAGCCGATTACTACTCGTTCACCGTGATTTGAATCACGATGACCGCACATCTGCTTGACTCGGATCATAGTTCGCCTACGAAAAAAAGACATCCCCAACTTTTGACGTCATGAAATCCCCAAACAGCCTAGAGATCAATATATTGACTTAAAACTGGTCAACAAATCCACCCTGTCCCTAAGCCGACCACTACTGTACAAATACCGAGAGTGCCCTGTCTCTTGAGAGCCATGTTTGTTTGAGAAGATAATTGTCCTTACCCCAGCAGTGGTTGTTACATTCTGGACTAATGAGAACGGGTCTTTGTAGGGGCAAAGCCTGTGTAAACCTTTCGGGACCTTTGGGGGCAGCCGGGGCACGGTGGTATTGATTTGAGACCCCAAGTAGTTCACGAAAAATGTCCAACAAGAAAATATGATTTTTTTTTATACTGAGATATACGTTGTGAGAATGTGAACGTTAACGTCATGTTTTTTCTTCTTTTGTTTGTTCATTGTTTGCGTGTTTGTTTGTTTTTATTTGCAGATAGCATTTGATTACGGAATTGTTGTGTATGCAAGACTGAGTCTATTTGTAATTATTTCATTACAGAATATTATATATTCATTCTGACTTGCATTTTTAAATCAGAAGGGGGGAGATGAATATATCATGCATCTTTTATGTTCTGAGAAAAACACTTTATCTATTCGTATAGTCCTAGTATTATACTACAAAATGTCTGTAGGCTGCCCTTAATCCAGGTCGGAAGTCCGGCAGATTTTGTTGGATTTATTTTTGTGTCATCGATTGAGGGAACAAAATAAATAAAAGAAGTGTAAAAAGTGTGTGTCTCACAAACATCACTTCCAGGCGCTCTGCTTTTCAAACAGTAGTGTCATAATGATAAAGTAGAAACTGAAGGCTACCCCCACATAAGATTATTAATGGTTGACGTGGTCTGGCGTGAGGGGACCTGGAATAATAAAATAGATATAAAAGTTAACGACTACAACTGATTTATGAAGTGTTGTTTTGAAAAACAAAACTATCAATGAATTTAGTAATACTTTCCCACATATTGCAATAAGTACCAATACGACATGTGACACAATATCGTTTTTTTCCTTTAAACACTTTGAGTTAACATCACGAAATGCACTATAGCTATGACTAACGATATTTTTAATACACCATGAAACAGTAGGCTTGTTTTTGGCTAAAGTATGGCATGGTGTAGCTCCCCAAACACACACACACACACTATCCCCAGTCCAATAGATACGCAGGTAAACACACATCTCATGCGAACTGAAGAGGACACAGGGAGTCTTTGAGTAAGGAGACCGCGCAAAAGCTGTACACACTGAAGCGTCGATCGATCAACAGCGCTTTTCGTTCTATCTGTACATCAGAGAATTCATCTCGAGTCACAGGGAAAGTACGGACGCGTTCTTCTTCTGGGTTCTTCTCTTGTTGGGTGTGTCTATGATAGCATTCTCACTGCACATTCTTCAAGTTTAGGACACTATATCGTTGTGCGTGTTTCATCAAAGGTAAAACGACATTTTTATAGTCTCTAACTGGCAAAGTAATCCGTGGGCGTAGATAATGTGCGAGCATATTATAATTAGCTTCCGAAAACTAAAACAAAAGTATCCATGCAGTTGTAAGCAGAATGTAGTGTTGAATATGATAACACTTGTTAGATTTATTGTAGAAATTGCGTTAAATTTACGAGAGAGCTGATGACTGCATTGTACTACTGTATGTTGAAAGTATTTCTTTACTATAAAAATGTGAATCTAAAAAGACCTGTTGTACCTCAAACCGAACCGATTAATACATGATCATATTACTAGTGCCTTATAGGGAAACAAATATGAATAATATGAAACTATAGTTGTATTAATCTTTCACTGAAGGATTATGACGTTCTACCCCGTTCTGTCAAAGTTGAGTCGTTGTGACGCTGTGACCCCACGGGCGTCATTGTTCGTAGATCTACCACAGGGGGCAGCCGGCTGCTGACAGACGAAGAATCGTGCTTTCAAACCCGCCATTGTTCCGTCCCTACCACCCCTGCATTCCTCTCCACAGTGACGCCCGGGGAGCAATGACAACAAGCGAGTCAGAGGCAGACCTAGATCTGGACAGTCTAGCTTCTCTCTCCGACGACGACCGCAGCGAGCTCGTCCGGACGTTCCTCGGAGAGATGTGCGAAGAGTGCCGAGGAGCGGTGCTTCCAGCTCACCATGCCACCACCCTGGGACACCTGGGCTGCCTGAAGAGGGTGGTAGGGGAGAAGAAGGAGGACATCGCTCTGTTTGACGAGGACGGCAGCACGCCACTGTACCTGGCAGCTAGGAAAGGACACAGCCACTGTGTGAGGTAATGTCACTCAGTATAACATGGTGTATCTAATTCTCTAAGCCCTGATTTACGTTTTGTAAGAAATTAATTCAACGATAAATTGTAGAAGACCCACTGAAGCAACTAGGTAACAATTCTAACGTTCAACTTATTCATTATGGTCTTGGTCTAGAACGAAAAGAATATTTCTTGTAATTAGATATTGTTTCTTTTCTGACAGTACGTTTGTATTTGTGTTTGACTTTCTTTTTCTATTGCTGAAAACTTCAATCTTGAGATGGTTGATCTGCCTTACACAGAGTCATATATAGAGAGAGTTAGAATTCTGCATGAGTGTACGTAACCAATAAATCTTCTCCTCCCTTCGCTGTCTAGGTAACGTAGGGAGGAAATTGAGCAAGTCGTCTAGTGTCTCCACCATACAGTAAATCACAGTCATGAATGAGGGAGTAAATTTCCCCTACAGTACCTTGCAATACAAATAACAGCGTCCTGTGGTGCCTCTTAATAATTACAATTACGGGAAATACAGACAAGCCTATTGAGCACAAGGATAAGTACCTTCTAATAGGCATCCACTTAAGTCGCAGAATTATGCAAATTTGTCATCACAGATAGTCCCATCGTCTTATTAGTGTGTTTTTTTTAAATGGCGAAGGAAATGGTATCTACATAAACCGGAAATTTAAAGATGAGCGTTTAGAAAATTGTAGGGATTTGGATATTTAGGAGATGAACTTTGGTTTCTTATCTTCATATTCCTTTCACGTATGTGTGCAGGCTGGATCCTTACTTGGAACCCCCCATGCTTCTGAAAATATCCCAAAAGGTCACGCGGTTCGGGTGGACAAAAGACGGCCGTCACGATCTGCCTTCAAGCAGCTTTTCTATTGTCGAACAGATAGCACAAGAGGCACTCTCGAAAACGCATTCTATCGGATTCTTTGGCACGAGATATAGACACGGAAAATGTGTGGTTAGAAACTGTCTCAGTGGCAGAGATGTATTGTCATGGGCGTCATCAGTAGTTTGGGAACGTCTGCCTAGCGGTGGTGTGTTTATGCATATAATCTTAATAGTACCACTTTACCCTTCGACAACTCTTATCCCTCAAGCTGCCAGGCAGCTGAATTCAAGGGTTTTCTGTACACAAAATAACACAAAATATTTTCTATAAATGATTCTAAGATATGTTATTGGCGTACTATAGCTAGTATATATATTATGTGCAGCTAAACATGGCTAGAAGGTAGAAGGCGACCACAATTGATTTGAGCACTACGCACATAGTAGATCGCCGTCTTTGTAGGGTCTAGAGTTTTCAACGTTAAGATTTCTGAATCTCAACAAAAATTGCTTTTTGATATTAGGTCAACCTATAGCTATTTTCTTTCAGAGGAACTGGATAAAAGAAGAAATGCCAAATTGTTCAAACTTTCGAAATTAAATACGTGATTATAAGTATACGGTGTACCTTTTCCAGGTTTTTAAATTTTGTCGGTATTGAAAAATTAAGAGAAAAAACGCTAAATCGATCTACGTAAACCAGTGTAGTTCAAACTAGGGCGACGCCTTTATTTTGAACTCCAGGGCCATAAATATATGCATGACGTCACATCCGTGTGACTGGTTTCCACGGACGCCTCCACAGTCCGCAGAACTATGTCCTCTCCTGACCCCAAGCGTCTTATGCAAATCAGGGATATCGTTTATCCATGGCAGGGTCTAAAGGGCGTCGTCACAGAGCTGAAGCCAACAACTCGTCTGTCATCATCTAACGAGAAAATGGTTCTGGGCAAATGACGTTTAAACTGTATGTAAACCAACTTCGTTCTAGCAATGTTGGTTTAGAAAACAAAACATTTGTATCGGCATTGACGCAATACATTCACCATTTACGATTCTGTGCCCAAAAATCATATTTTAGAATTCCCTACCCTGGTATCGTAATAATCTTCAAGCAGATGTTTGGGTTAAAAAGTTGGAAAGTTTTCCGGCGACCTGGCTTCTCCGAAACACTCACAACATCTGCTTGGAGATTGATATCGAGGCTAAAGATGATCGGGCTCTGCTCTCGTTCCCAGATGGCTGGTGACGCAGGACCTGGTGCCGACCCGGGCGGCCAATGTTCGCGGAGAGACCGCCGCCATGGTGGCCGCTGCTGAGGGCCAGCTCAAGTGTCTCAAACTCATCCTCTTCAACGGCTACGACCACCACTTCGACATCGGCTTCGATCGGGACAGCGGCGGACTAACACTCCTCCATGCTGCTGTGCTCAGGTCAGTCTCAAAACCGAATTACCACTCTTCATTTACAGTGGTCCACGAACATTAGCCTCCACCAGGCCCTCCTACGGGCGTATGGATCGTAGAAGTCGCCAGAAAAGGGAATGATTAGCCAGTAGAATCAGTCCACAGTGAAGATCACAATTCCTCCTATCGCCGGCGTAGTTAGTCTGGTAGAGACTACACGAACATTTATAGAGCAACTTTTCTGTACCATTCATGTGTATTCATGATATTGAAATATGATTGTACAGATATTCATTCTATGGCGTTTTCTGGTAGAAATGAACAATTGATGTACGCATTTATCATAAAAGTCTGTCTGTGAGACGGAGGGTGCCACAAGCTATCTGGTCCTTTTGAGTAACATGTCCGTAATTTACATAAATAAGGTGACAAGGCCGACGATGACATTGGATTCATTCATTCCTTACCAAATCGAGGCTGGGGTTACAGAGTCGAAAATTCCTCAATATTGAAAAACTTCTTCAAATTCTAGGATTTGTTTTATGATGTGCATACTGCATCATGTGATATTTTTCTGCCCGTCGTAGAGACCGTGAGGCCGTGGCGCTATGGTTGGTGGATCAATTCGGAGAGACTCTGGTGGAGATGAAAACAAACGACGGTCTGTTGGCGCTGCACATCGCCGCCGCTAAAGGGAACCTACAACTGGTCAAGACACTGGCGACGAGCAGCAACTCTTCTGTGTGCACACAGGATGTCAGAGGTACGAAACATTAGTTTATTGGTTTGTAAACCGCTAAAGTGATAGCCTCCATAGCAGGCTCTCTGATTCACTTTTCACTGATGAATTATTTTTGTACTGGGTCGTTAGTTCAACCAGCCTGTAACCATTAGTCTACAGGGCCTAATGGTTGAGGGCTGGCTGCACAAACGACCCAGTACAAAAAGAAGTCAATGCAAAGCAAAAAGTGTATCATAAACCGAAAAGAGGCCCAAAGAGCCTGCTATGGAGGCTATGATGTAAGACTAGTTATGTAACCCCCAAGCAGATCTATCGGTGGCCTTTTGGATACTGGTTGGCCCTTCTGATATTGCCTTGCCATCGATAGATCTGCTTGGAGATTACTAGTTACGTAAAAAGTGCGTACAGTGTAAGACCAGTCTGTATGAGGCTCATCCACTCACACTCTACTCTTATCGAAGTAAACGTCACTCGTTTTAATTAGTTCTTAAACGTGCTCTCCTTAAACACGGCTTTGGTTCCCATCCGAGAGATCGTCCCTAACCGAAACTAGGTACTCATTTCCACATGAGACAAGTGAGAAAAGTGTTCGAACTGTTAAGAATTTGAACCTGGACCTCAATATTTCGGAATTTGAACCAAGGACACGAGGGTCGACTGTAGATGTCAAGTTAAACGGTATTACATGGTTGCAAACTCAATGTAGCTTGTTTTTCTCATTTAAGGAGCCACGCCCATCTTCTACTCCGCCCAAGGAGGCCACGTGGACTGTCTTTCTTACATGGTGGAAGAAATGAACGGAGACGTCTTTATCTCAACCAATGAGGAGAAGTCACCTCTGCACGTGGCCGTACAGGGTGGCCATCTTGAAACGGTGCAATGGCTTGTGGGAAGGATGGGTCCTGCCTCGCTGAGACTCCAGACCAAGGATGGAGCTACCGTCATGCACTACGCTGCCGGTGAGTCACAATAATTAATATAAGATAAGTATAAGATATGATCAATCATAAATAGATACAGCACATTTCAGTTAACTTCAATGTATGTGTATTCCTTAAAGTAATAAGAACTTGACGTATTTTTAGCAATGGGCCACACGGACATCTTGCGCTGGTTGCTGTCCCAATATAAGTCGGCAGAGGTCGCTAAGATGACGGACAAGGAAGGTGGGACCGCCGCGCACGACGCAGCAGCAAAGGGGTGAGATTCTGATATTGTACAACTTTAAGATGTCGTGAAATGCTCAAATTCTTTAACCTTGCTTGAGCAGTATTGTTACAACGTAAACAACCACATAACAACTTTGATCTTCGTCCATATTTGTTACTTATTTTCTTTTCTGTAGACATGTCGGATGCCTAAAACTACTCGTAGAACTGGGTTTGGATATTCACCAGAAAGACCAGGTAAAATAGTTCCATAATTCTTTCCCAATTTTTGTATCACAAAGGTGTAGACATTGTTTATCAAATGTAAATCAACGGAAATGATCTTTCAGTTACCCAACTTAATCAACTATTTAATCAACGAATCAAAAGGTAAATTATTGTCAATATTAAACTTTCCTACCATATTTTTAGGATGGCGTGTCGCCCTATCAATTGGCGATACAAAGCAGGAGTGGCGTATGTATCCAGTACGTCACTTCCTTGTCAGGCGAGATGCTCGGCCAACGCAGTTGGGTGCGACGTCACGAGAAACCAACTACATCAAGTTAGTCTTTTTTTTTACTTATTTTAGTTCAAACTGTCCTTGCTCGGAATATAAAGCAGTATACATGAAGGGAGATACAAGAATACGTAAAACAACAATAAAAATAAGAATTAAGTTTCGTTGCGCTTTTTTTATATGCAAATTAAACTCTCTCTTGGTTTAGAAAAATAAGGTTTGAGTTAATTTTGGGTGATATAAAGATGTATTTACTGCGGTGCTTGCGATAGCGGCCAACTGTACATGTATCACGCCAGTCTCTGTTCTGTTTTAGTTTAAAATGTCTCTGACAGATACTAGCCTGGGTGCCATCCTCCAGAGTACCCACTGGCCCATTCTTTTGGCTTGCTAATAACGGTTAGGAGGATGGCACCCAGGCTAGATAGATACGTGAATACTAGAATAATTGTCTTCCGTTAATTGGTGCTACAGTCGACAGTGGTATCAGCTGTGGTACAGACGACACAGCGTCCCCGTTCCCCACACTGGACAGGTCCGCCCTGTCGGCGGAACGTCTGCCTCGGACCAGCAGTCGCATGAGCACCGCCTCACGGTCTTCAGACACCAAGGTTTGTACAGTAGGTACTTCAATTTCATACGAAGGCCCACAACGACAACTTTTCATTGTCGGTGCATAGAATTTCGTCACCTGAAATGGTACATGTATAAGAAAATGTTGCTGCTGTTGGTCTTTCTTCGTACCTTTTACTTGAGATTTGAAAAAACCCTTGGTCCTGTTTTGAATTAACTAAGATTTTCATACGAAGGCCAACAATGACGACATTCATGTCTGTGCACAGAATTTCGTCGCCTGAAATGGTTTAAGAAAATGTTGCTGATGTTAGTCTTCGTACCTTTTACTTCAGTTTCCAAAGAACTCTTGGTCCTGTTTTGATTTTTGGAAGCATTTTTCTCAAGACAAAGGCTAGGGATAAGGGTATGTATATATTTAAAGTAACGTAAAAAGGATATTTGGAAAATGCTAGTTCGCCATAATTTAGTATTTTGTCATTAATTACATGTTTTGACACAGCTTCCGAGGCCAAAACGAAAGTCGAGAAGAAAAAGTTGGAAGTTTTGGAAAAGTAGAAAAGACGACCGCGAGGAAACTCTGACGACAGAAGACAATACGATTCCGACGTGTAGCCGCACTCCAACACCGCCCCCTATCAGATCGCAGTGGCAGGACATCTCCCTGGAGGCACGGTTGCTGCCCAGGAAGGACGCGCTGTTCCCGAACGACCAACCGGACGGACCTGGCTACAGCTGGAGAAGGAAGGGGTCCAAGTCACTTTTTCAACAGAAGCACCGTAAGTTACTTCAATTATATCTAAATTTGGTTATGACTTTTGTGAAAAATACATATAAGTAAGTCCATGGGAAAAGTGCATATCTTTTAAAGAAATTTTAGGATCATTCGTTGCAATATTTCGTAGATCTATGAATATTTATTTTACTAGGGTCCGCTCCTGTTTGTCTGCCTGCTGTAGAAGTTGCCGGCAAAGCAGGTGACAAGGGTACGGACGAAGGGTGAGTTACTCTTTACTAAGCTATGGTTAAAGGTTTGTCAGTTGTCCAGTTCTCATAAGAATCGACAGGAGGCGTTGTGCCATAATGGTTTGACATAAAGTGATACTAGGCATTCATTAAAAAAACGCACGGTGTCCCTTTAGCCTGTATACGCTCAATTCAACTTTTTTCTCTGCTAGCTGTCTAACCTAGTATTTGGTGCCAAACGGCTACTGAAGCAGACTGAAAGTTTAAAAGACCCAGTAAATTCTTTTCGGCACAAGGGATTACACGTTCAGCACCAAGGAGAGGATCCATTATATGCACTACAAAGAAATACTTCTTTTTGAAGGTAAACAGCGTAGTTTCCCCTCTTTTTCTCTCACTCCTATGATCTTACGTAGTATATTCACTTCCTTGTTTGGGGACAACCTTACGATTTATTAATGAAAGAAAAAACATATAGACAACAAATGTTATTCTTTGATACCCGATGTACATTGATTGCATGTGAAAAAAATGTGCTTGTCTACGTCAAAAACTTGAGACCACAGAAATCACGTGATTTATCTCCCTAGGCTGTCATTGGCTGACAGACAAATTGAAATGATCGTTAGCGACATCCGGGACAGTCCCCGGCCGGAGTCTGCGGTACTGCGCAAGCGCCGTGACAGCAATTGGACGTTCCGTCGGAAGAGCAGTTCAGAGGTCGAGGCACCCGATGACCTGGTCACTGCACTGGTCAACCTGAGTTTGGAGGACCACGTCAGCGAGGGAAACAGTCCGGCCGGGTCAGTTAGAAGAAATCATGACGATAAGGGACAAGCAACTCCACAAACGATGAGAGTCACAAGGTAACGTTATACTAGTGCCTAAAAAGAGATTCCTACATTTCTTTGTTTTAGTTTTTTGAGAATATTCGAAATTTCTAACTCTCTAAGTAAAATCTTGAAGCGAAGAACAGCCACATATTTACCAACATTCTAGAGATATCATCCGACAAAATCAAAAGGACGGTTTGTGCCTATTCAGTCGTGAGCTTTCTCCTATTGTATTCTGCCTTGATTCTTGAAATGCGTACACAGTGGAAGCGCAGTAATTCTTTTTTCAATATTTTGTTTAAAAATTGATTGCCTTCTAACACAACATGGCCATTCTCTTCAATAGCTACCTTTAAGAACACCATTTGATACTACATGTTCTTTCCCCTTGTAGGGCCGTTGTCCATTCTTCGGACGAGGACGCATGCGCAGCCGTCTCTACAGATGAAGCACCACCCGATACTCTCCACGACATTGACCTTTCGAATCAGCTGATCCAGGTAAAGGACACGGAGGGCGTGACGGTGTTGTCTCCCGCCGCCGAAAGTGCGCATGTGTCACCCGTGAAGAAAACTCTAGCGAGCCGGTCTTACAGCGACCCCACTGGGACTAAACGTCCCGCCAGTATAACCAGCCTCTGCGCACCACCCGGATCATCTGCTGACAACGACGACTTCATAACAAGGACGGATAAAACATGGGATTTCCACTTCGGAGAACCTGCTACAGACACAGCTACGACAACCGATGGTTCGGACAACGTAGACCTACTACAGGATGTTTCCCTGCAGGAAATTACAAACGACGAACCCTCAACTCTAAACGTAGAAGAGACAGAACATGCAGAGAGTTTAGCTCTATCGCCAGATAGCGAAGCTGATACCGAAAGTTCTCCTTCGCCATCTAAAGAAGAGAACACAACTACAAGTAGCGGTCAGGAATATCCTTCACCCACAGACTCAACAGAAGTTACTAAAGCTTGTGCAGAAGTGGACTCGTCCGAAACACCAGAGAGGTCGAACAGAACACATAGTACACCTACACACCCGCCAAGGCCCACGTCCACTACCACTACTCCTACTACTACCACAACTACTACTACTACCACTGCCACTACTACTACTACTTTTACCACTTCAAGGGAAAAATCACATTTTAAGAGCGTGATACAAAAAGAACTGGATCGGATGAGACAGCCCAGAGAGATCACTATTGTTGAACTGGACGGGAGAGTAGTGACGTGTTTTACGTCATTAGAGCTGGAGACAGGAGGGCGTGGCGCCCAGGCTAAGAGACCGGACACTAAGGTAGGCGTTTGGCCTCAGTTTATGGTGTTAATGATTAACTATACATGTCTGTCAAGCACTATGGGGACTTGATAGACATCATAACTCTTGGAATTTGAATACTGTCTTTCCCTGTTGAATGATGTTTTTCCTTTCTTTCTTTCTTTCTTTCTTTCTTTCTTTCTTTCTTTCTTTCTTTCTTTCTTTCTTTCTTTCTTTCTTTCTTTCTTTCTTTCTTTCTTTCTTTCTTTCTTTCTCTCTCTCTCTCTCTCTCTCTCTCTCTCTCTCTCTCTCTCTCTCTCTCTCTCTCTCTCTCTCTCTCTCTCTCTCTCTCTCTCTCTCTCTCTCTCCCTCCCTCCCTCCCTCCCTCCCTCCCTCCCTCCCTCCCTCCCTCCCTCCCTCCCTCCCTCCCTCCCTCCCTCCCTCCCATCCTTCCTTCCTTCCTTCCTTCCTTCCTTCCTTCCTTCCTTCCTTCCTTCCTTCCTTCCTTCCTTCCTTCCTTCCTTCCTTCCTTCCTTCCTTCCTTCCTTCCTTCCTTCCTTCCTTCCTTCCTTCCTTCTTTCCCTCCTACGAGTATATTGTCCAATAAGCCGCTATTTGTACAGACAAGCCATGCATAGGGAGACATTTTACAGCTGGGTTATATGCTCAGATTTAATCCCAACCAGAACCAGCACGACTCCCTCGAATTGGTGCCGCTGGAGGAGACGGATGCCCAAAGTGTGTGGGTATCAGATTCGAAACCTGACATCCACCCTAAACAAATCCACGCGAAGGCTACCGTGTCAATCCTTCTCACTCAGGTGTAGGAAATGACAAGGGCATCATGCACGAATATCTGTATCTGTATCTATACTTCTGTATGATCTGAATAAAGATTACGAGTGATTGCCATAAAAATGATAATAGATTTGATCTAACAAGCTGGACACACATGTACTTACAGGAAACAGACAACACAGCCGCTAGCATCAGAAGTAACACTAGAACTATAGCCGGACGGGCAGAGTCTGACCAATCAAACGACGACTACAACGAAGGTAAGGTTTCTGATATTTGCATATCATCTTCTCCTTTACTATGCATCTCTATCTGCTTTTTATTCGTATAGACAATTTGAGTGATCGTTAAGAAATACAACTTAGATACTTCTCCATATAGTATAAAAGCAAGATCTTAGACATAAAAACATGTACTGTACTTTGATTGATTCGAAGTTGTCTTGGAATAAAAAAGTTATAGAAAATGAGTAAACACAGTATTAGCTCTTCAGTCTACCATAATGCGTTAGTCGGGTCAACTGCAAGGCTTTTAGATACTAGAATGCCATTTTGTTAACTCAACCTCAAATAGTACATTGAAGTTGGTCTATATTCTTCTTGAGTACCTAATCCCAATTTCCATATGTCTGTCCTTTTATTGGACCGTTTCTCTATGCCCTTATTTAGAAGACTACGTCTCCTTGAGAAGGGCGTTAACCAGACGGCTCAGCCAATCGCTGTCTCCGTACCATCTTGAAGAGATAGAGAGCCATGAATGCAGCAACAAACCTTCCGACAAATGATTTGATACTAATAACTCATCTTTATATAGGACAGCCTATTGTTTTATCACTTGTAAAAAAAGGCTTGAAACGTACCTTTCGTACATGCTGCATTTGACGTATCATATCTATGTTTGTGGTCTCGTTTTTTTTGGCATAGCGAAACTAAACTGGCCTTTCTTACTACATGTATGTATGTAATATAAAAATAACACTACGGTACAGCCGTTTTCTGTATATGATTTATGTTAGTATCCATTCGCGTCGTCGTTAATGCCATATGTGCGTATATTTTATCATACGCTATGTAATAAAGTACTTATCAACTGTCTTGATAGAAAGATGTAAATTGCAAAGCGTTGATGTTGTCTTTTGTTACCAAACCAAACCCTAGACACGATGCTTATTGGTCTGTCCCTTGCCTTAAACAAACTAAGGGAGCGATCATATGTAGTTGGGTTCTGCCAATATGGAGATTGATTGAAAGCATCGGAACTCACAGAGTGATCTTCTATAACCGTACTAGTGTCTGAATCGAGAATAGCTGTTAACAGAGAATCAACAAAAGAATACTAAAAATTTATGCTACTTCAGAAAAGATACGTGTCGTAGCTAGGCTAGGAATACTAAAAAGTGAATTCCTGACTCCTATCCTATAATATTTGTGTCGGTCTCTAGATTTGTATATTCATATCAATGAGGGGGCACAGCTTGTGGGGAATTGATTGGTCTGCTGACGCCACAACAGGTGTTTGTTTTATCCCAAGAACAAAACAAAATACCAAACTATCGGACTATGTTGGAGCAACCCGATGTGCTCTGTATGTGAAAGTAACTGGATATGTCAGGATTGTGCTCGAAACATCTAGCAGAATGGTACCGGGTTCTGAAGACAGAGTGAGTCAGGGTGCAGAGGTGCGTGGATGGGGATGTTCCTGTAGTTTTCCCGGTTTAGGACTCGTGTGTGCCCTGGTATCCACGGTGTTCTTCTCTCTGAGCTCTTTGTTCGTCAAGCTGGTGTCGGATCTACACCCGCTAGAGGTCACGTTTTTCCGCTGCGCGGCCCAGCTGGTGTGTGCTCTCCCTCCCATTATATACAGGAAACTTCCCCTTGTTCCCAAGGACACGCCTTCGCGGCTGTATCTGTTAGGGAGGGGGATGTTTGGAGCGGTGGCGCTGTGCATGCAGTTCTATGCGTTTCACCACATTCCGCTAGGGGAAGCCACAACCGTGATCTTCAGCTCTCCGATCTTCATCGCGTTCTTCGCATGGCTCATCCTGAAGGAGAGTTACGGATGGTTCAACTTTGTGGTCACCCTGACTACTCTGACAGGTGTCGTTCTGATTTCCAAACCTTCGTTCATTTTCGGAAGCGTCGCCGCCGTGCCGAATCCTTCCGAACACCTCCTCGGGACGCTCTCGGCATTCGGAGGTGCTGTCTTCAGCGCGCTAGCCTTGGTTATGATTCGAAAGCTAGGTAAGACAGTACACTTCTTTGTACACATAACTTACCTGTCAGTCTTTGGAATGATCCAAACGCTTGTGCTCTTAATAGCTCTCGGTGAGTTCAAGATGCCGCCTTGCGGAAGTGATCGGTACTACCTGATAGCGCTCGGGTTGTGTGGCGTTGGCGGACAGACATTTCTGACCAAGGCGTTCCAGTTGGAAAAGGCGGCCCCTGTAGCCATTGTCCGCACCATGGATATCGTGTTTGCCTTTACCTGGCAGTTTCTGTTCCTTGGAGAGCTGCCAGCATTGCTAAGTGTAGGCGGTGCAGTGTTCGTGATGTCTTCGGCAATAGCTATAGCCGTTAAGAAATGGTTTATAGAGAGACAGAAGCAATAGATGTGTTTGAGACGCCGTTGCAAAAGAAAGATAGCTTCCGACCCGACACTCCTATTTGTCAACGATTCTTTATCTATTCCTATAGCACAGCGTTAGAAGGGAAACAGGTATGAATTTTGCAAAAACATTTACCCTTTCGACATTTCTCTCCATATGTTAAGTATTTGAACAGTTTGCAACTCGCTTTATAAATTGATGTTGATAGCAAACAAAAAGTACCAACAATCAACAAATAGGGGACACGGGTCAAGCATTTACTAGGCATCCCTGATAACCCTCCTGGTGCTAAGGTTAATGATAGGTCAGGTTAACATGCGGTATATTTGTTAATAGGTTAGTGTTTAACTAAAGCTTTGTGAATTGTAGGCTTACGAAAGGGTCGCGGAGTGTCAGTGTTGGACTTTTGGACTTTACTGAAGGTCTGAGGTACTCTTATGTGACCTAACGAAAATATCTAGGGCAGAAGAGCGGATAACAGGAGACCACACCCCTGACGCTACACCTGGTCCTTACCCAGACAGTAGATTAACCGTTACACCGTACGTGGTGCTCGAAATTTGTAGTTTTTCAATCGACATTGTAATGGGCGGGAAAACTGACTCCGCTGACGGACCGGATCAGACGACAGAGCGGCTAACGTTTATGTTGGCGATCTCTGCGTTTGTGGCTGCCTTCGGAACATCCTTCCAATATGGCTACAGTTCCAGCGTAGTGGACCAACCTGCCAACGTAAGTAAACAATGTATTTTCCTTGCTGGGTATAGTCAAGATGTTGACTATTATTGCACGCAAAACCAAGGGTTACATTAACTCCGCTGTTTAAGTGGCTTGTATGTCGATTGCTGCAAACTCAATACGCATTTGTCACAATACATACCATATGGGCATGGCATACATGTACGTATACATTGTATATATACTGGAGCTTGTGCTATGTAAGAGCTACACTATTTGCTCAAGAAATGCTGCTGCCTTCACTTTTATGCATATCATAGTTTGATTATGTTAACTTCGATAAGATAACATGGGTCCACACGTATATGCATTATCAAGCTGTTTTATAATTGGGTAATGCTTTAGCCTCGCGACTGTTGCATAGCATCCGGATATTCAACTTACTTGGCTGGACCATACCGTTTGTTGACCTGTTTTCAAAGGTTTCCCCGTCAGTTAGCTTTTTTCTATAGCAACCGTTGTCATGACGACGGGCACTTTCTGACGTCACCATTTTTGACAACCCAACCTATGCACTCTAAACTGTACGTTGACTTCATGATTTTTTATCTTAAAATCTGTCTTGAAGCTTTGTTGGATATTAGAGTTCCATATTTTTACCCGCCAATATAAATGTGTTGAGGATCCTTTTGTTGCTTTCCACAATACTAGTAATCAATAAAGATTATTCAGAACAATTTCGACGTCTATGAACACTTGCAATTCACACATCTAATGAATGCTACCTACGCTGGCTTTGAAACGATCTCTGTAGATTTTTGCTTCCTTTTTTGCAGCAGGCGTGTTTTATTTGCCTGTCGGAAAAACATTAATGAACTAGAGTTCCACGAACACATTATCTTCGCCAGATAATCAAGGCTTATCATGGAGAGTGATTGATATTTACGTGCTTATTTGATCATGCACCATACCATTTGGAAGTTATGATTGGGC
Organism: Branchiostoma lanceolatum; assembly: GCA_035149815.1. Lineage (NCBI taxonomy): Eukaryota > Metazoa > Chordata > Leptocardii > Amphioxiformes > Branchiostomatidae > Branchiostoma > Branchiostoma lanceolatum. The sequence continues at coordinate 8,923,142 of CM068879.1, read as the reverse complement.
GAATGAGTCCAGTCTAGATAGGGTTTAAAATCATTTGGTGGTACAGGACTAGTATATGTGTAGAGTGTGCTGATATATGTTATAACTGGTCATGAAAAATATGTGTATGTTGATATCATATGGGCCACAAATGTTCGATATCGCAGTGTTGAAAGTGATGATGAAATAGTACAGTCAATACATATGAATAGAATAAATCTGTCGCGTTTTTAGATGTTTTTAGTCAGGCTATCTATTTTGTCCCCATTTCGTTATGTCGCCAACCGTGTTGAAAAAAACCCAGCAGGACCCACACCTCTGCTTGGAGAATAGTTTATTTATTTGACCTACATGTACGTTTATGCAAGGCCATTTGTTTACATGACCTGACACTGTCCCATGTCCCATTGAAATGCAGTGGGTTAACAAACTTTCCTTACTAATTATGCAACTTAGCTCCTGATTTGCATAATTAGTCATTGATAATGTAAATCACCATCTGAGCTCTCTACATACCAAAACATCACGACGATCTGTCGACCCCTTCTCAAGTTATTCATGTCCGAATGTCAAAACAAAAACACCCACTGCCGTTCTTAACAAGCCGCTAGGGGGCCAAAATTTACAGAACTTACTTTCTGTGGCATGAACTATCTACCACACAAAAATCATGACCATTGCACTTTCAGAAAATATGCCCCTAAATTTTGAAGCTCCGCTGCAGTACCTTAGGTACTCTCTAGAATGCCCATTATCGAACTTGACCTTCCTTTCTGTAAACCCTACCCATCCACTAAGTATCATATGGATCCATCAACAGCTTCTCGAGTTATGCTGGCGACATACAAATACACATCCACACAAAGCCCGCTGCAGTACCGACGGAAAATACCAGGGGAACCATTTTTGAACTTGACCCCCGTTTCCACAACATCTACACACCTGCAAAAAATCATGAAGATGCATCAACGTTTCCGTCACTTTTTTTGCCTACATTCAAACACACAAAAATGCAACGTCCGCTGCAGTACTGTTCAAAAACGCAAGGTGAACCATTTTCGAACTTGACCTTTCTTTGCACAACCACTACACACCTACCAAAAATCATGAAGATTCATTGAAGCTTTCTTGAGTTATGCTCCTGACATACATTCAGACCCACCCAACAGATTTTTCAACCGAAAACATAATCTTCTCCGAGTACAAGTACTCGGCGAAGATAATGACTGAAGAAGACCTTCGTTGTATGTTCGTGCCCCGAGGGGCTAGATACAGGTCGTTTAACATAAAGCTAACTGACATGTAAGTGACATATACAGTGAAATACATACAGTACATTGTGTAGACATACATGGTAGACGAAAGTGATAGGCTAAGCTAATCCAGTAGAGTCAGCTTCTTCTCGCCTCTTTGTACATGTGTAGATATATGAACAGATCATGTTTCTTATACAAGGTTTGTCTAGACGCAACAATAATATGAATTTATCCGTTGCGTTTAAATATTCAAAGTGTGGGAATTTCTCATTAATACATTTGAAAAGAACATTTCTTTCTATATCGTAAAGTTTACAATCTAAAATGAAGTGCTACGGTCACATTTGCACCGGTGCCCGCGGCCGAAGGGGGTGTAGTCCCGACCGGGCCCCGAAGACACACATTTGTCCCAGTGGACTGCAGGACACGGAAGCTTTGGGCGTTTTCACGATTAGCTCACGGCGCCCAACAGCATATAGATCTACGCTGTGTCTGAAATGTTCCAATCGTTCTATTATTTCAGATCATTAAGGAATTCTACAACCAGTCTTACAGCAGTTTCTACAGCGCGCCTCTGACAGAGAGCGGGATAACCGTGCTATGGGCCACCACCGTGTCCGTCATGTGTCTGGGTGGGCTGGTCGGCTCTTTCCTCATCGTACCGCTCACAGAACGGTTCGGCAGGTAAGCAATTATCTCCAAGCAGATGTTTGGATAATCGACAGTTTCCTACCTGCCCCGACTGTAGCAGTTTGTAACCGAAACGCATAATACCTTTGGTGAAGCAGCATTCTTTGATAGCTAGCTGTAATTATAAGTACATGTACAATATGTTTATGTTTGGCTGTTTACTTAGAAATGTCTTTGTGCTACATACAGAAAAGACAAGCAAAGATTCGCGTAATAATCTGTATCTATATCTAAAGTCTGTAGATAACACGTGAACTGGCCACAGAGATTAATCGTCCATTTCAATGAAGGAATAAATGAATAAATAAATGACAAAATGACATCAATAAGCCGTAATAATAGCACTGAAGAAAATTAATCTCTTTGCCCCCCCCCCCCCCCCCATTGTATTGATGACAATGCAACATAACAGTTCTCGTTATTTGTTTAGGAAAGGAGCGTTGCTGATCAGCAACGTTTTCTCTCTGACCGGCGCCATTTTCTTCGGGTTCTCCAAGATGGCAAACTCCTATCAGATGGTCATCATAGGTCGTATCTTCGTGGGAATCCAACATGGCAAGTAGTATCTTCATGATTCTTCTAGATGTGTTTTGTCCAGTCATTGTTCTAGTTCAGGATAGGAGAAGAAACCTGGAAAAAAACTCGTCTCGTAGCCCACCCCGTACACAATAGTCCAGTACCATAGAATTATCATTTTGTGATACTGGACTAAATGTGTACAGGGTGGGCTCCGTTTTTCATTTTCTAGGCCTCTTTTGAGAACATCGATCCTCCTGGACTATTTCGACATGTTAAGTAGATATCGTTGGTTTGCTATTGAGTTGAAATTTAGCATTCTTTCTTTCTTTTTTCTCTCTCCAGCGTTGTCCATCACCGTTGTCCCGATGTACTTGACGGAGGTTTCGCCGACCAGCCTGCGCGGAGGGATAGCGGTCATGCACCAGGCTATGCTGACAGTGGGCATCCTGGTGGCACAGATTCTGGGGCTGGAGCAAATTCTGGGTAACACAAACAAGTAGTTCCGCGATTTTTATGCACGTCAGATAGCCTGTTAGAAGGCTTAATTTTCAATAGCATATATAGAAGGCTTCACTGCGGGCCTTTTTTTCGGCTTGTTGTGTACTATTTTCTGATAATGTAGGTTTTTGGTTGCCTCCTAGGATCCTGTGTAGATATCGAAGGAGAAAAAGGCTTCTGTGGTTCATATTGTCAACTGCTGTGTAACGTTATGTGTTTGACAAAGAGCATTATGATTTGGCGTGTTGTATTAACCGCGCGCCTAACATTGTACTTTATCTTATTTCTGTCCAGGGAGCGATACGCTGTGGCCGGTGCTGCTTGCATTCTACGCCGTGCCGTCTGGCATACAGCTGGTCATCATGCCCTTCCTGCCGGAGAGTCCTCGGTACCTGCTCATCAACAAGCAGGATGAAGAGGCATCCCGAACCGGTAGGTGACGCTCTTGTACGGTCAAATCCTTCTTATTCATCTGAAGCACAGGCAGAAGGTACCTAGCTAAGTAATTAGGCTGTTGTAGTGCCTTTTTAACCTGCTCGAGACACCTCCTCGATCAAGGGACCCCACTTTCACGTCCCCTCAGTAAGACGAATGCAGCCCCAACCATAATGTACCTCCCTGATCACAGGACCCACATTTCACGTCCGTTCCGAAGGACAATTGCAGCTCCAACCATGATGCCCAGATTCCAACCGGGGTCTCCCAGTTACCACCTAATTACAACCAGGGGTCCAACTACGAGGCTGCTACCAATTGAGCTACAGGGACATCTTTATTTATTGGTTTGGCTGTGCAGCACGCGCACGCGCAGTCAGGGCTGCCCAACTAGCTGGTTGCTATTACAAAGGGCTGACTTTCGACGTCAGATTTCTCTTGACCTGTACTTAACGTATGTTTATCGTTTATTGTTAAAAAGACTTCCTTTAGTGAAGTACACAAGTGAACTTCACTATTCTTCCTGGAGTCATTGCACATAACATGCACATCATATTAGAACTTGTGAAATACACATTACATTACGTCATATATACATATTTACATACATCGTATGTATTTGCATGCAGGATAGAAGGTAAAATGCGTGCTTATTTCACAGCTTTGAAACGACTGCGTGGGACCAGTGAGATTGACGGCGCCATGCAAGAGATGAGACTCGAGCATGAGAACGAGATGAAGGAACCGAAGATCACCATCATAGCACTGCTCAAATCTCGTTCCCTGCGTCCCCAGCTCATCATTGCTGTCGGCGTGATGATGGCCAATCAGCTGAGCGGCATCAATGCGGTAAGAATCATATCTTCCTGTGGGGTTAAAGCGACTTTAAAACCGGTCTCACACTGCACTGAACATGCCCTTCGATTGACCGGTCGATCTCTAATACTAAGGTCCCAACTGGAACTTTCTGGCGTGACCCCTACGTGGCCCCGTGGGACACCCTGCGGCTATTTATGGGTATACCCTGCGACAAATTTGAGGATACGGGGCCCTGCCAGGACTACACGCCAGACGGGCACCGGCGCAATTGGGACCAAAGCATAAGAGAGGATCCGGAAATCGGCCGTATTGTTAGCTGCCGAAGATGTCCTTCAGACTTCGTAGGCTCGTCAGGCGAGCGATTTTCTTGTTGTGTGACGCCACCTGAAGGAGAATTCTCTAAACCTTGACAAACTTATATACCTTAGATGGTAGCAAATGTCTGTGCATCATATTTCTTTCAACAACAGACTAATCCTCGTCCTCTGGGTTTTTTTCTGTGCGTAGATTTTTGCCTACGTCACTTCTATTTACGAGAATGCCGGGGTGCCCGAAGACACCAGTGCGTACGCTACCATTGGTACCGGGGCAGTCAACTGTGTGGTGTGCCTGGGCTCGGTAAAAAACATTCTTACTACATAACTTTATACTTATCATCTTCTTGAAAAATTGAGATATTGTTTTGGTTCTGTCTATGTGTGTGTGTGTGTGTGTGTGTGTGTCAGCATAACTCAAGAACCTATGGATGGATCACGATGATATTTGATATGTAGCTAGGTGTTAGAAAGACAAAGATCAAGGTCGACTTTGGGACCTCTGGTATGTGACCTTGGTAATGCAGCAGAATTTTTCTCCAAGCGGAGGTTTCGGGAGACGTTAATAATCTCGGCCACTACTGCCCCCCAAAGAAACCTCTGCTTCTAGAATAAATTATACTATGCATGTCCATGCGTTCAAGCAAAGGCTATGCCATGCATGTGCAACAATAATCTAACTTGAACGTCTAGTCTCATATCTTTTCCTTGTTGTTACACATATTCCAATACCTCCCAAGTCACCAAGTAGAAACACACTGATTGTCCTCCGGTCATCTAATGTACTAGTAGTTGAGAAAACTCAAAGTCCTTCAGTATCATTTTCACTACTAAGGGGAGCATATACCTATACCATTCGCTGCTTCATGGTTTGGACATTGTAGCTATTGCAATTGTAGCCATCTATAGAAACACCTTGACCATAGTCTCAAATATACGACACCACCTAATAGTATGTGAAGTATTGTTGCATTGACAATACAGTGTTCTCTATTATGTATCAGGTGCTCATCATTGACCGAGTTGGCCGGAGGCCGCTACTCATCTGGCCACTGCTAGTGATGACCATCACGTTTGCCCTTCTGACCATCACTCAGGCTCTAACGGAGGTCAGCAGCTAATTAGTTCTTTGTAAATGTTTTTTTTTTTCAATATCAAATCTTCAAATCTTGGGCATACACTTGACTCGATAAACGTTAGAAAGACATTGGAACGACATGTTGTACTATCATCTATGCTGCCCCAGCTGTGTGGCCCAAGGGCTAGGGAAACGGAGATGGGCACCGTTCTATGCACCATATGCTGTGTGGAAGAGTTTAAAGGGGCATATTGTGACATGAACATAAAACAAAATTCTTTGTTTTTGATTATTTTTCCACATCATTAGTTGAATCTACCTTATTACACTGCACAGCAATATTCATCACGTAAGGATGCGACTTTGTAGTGTCTTGCGAACGTCTTAAAAAAATTATATACGCTATCCCCACCGCCGCTTGAATTGGCCGCCATCTTGTCCAACATTCCGACGAACCACCGAGCACGCGATCGAACGCCCGACGTTCTGAAGTTTGTTCACTTGTGTTGATTTTCCTGTGACGCTCGAACTCCGACCATAACGGTCGATTCGGATTTTTCGTAGCGTTCTACGCTGGCTTATTTGCATATTAACTTGCGGGACGCAAGTTAATATGTAGATGAACCAGATTTTACACGTTTTGCGTTTTTCGTCGCTTATTAATGGTGGAAATGTGACAAAATGACGGGAATATGTTGGACATAAGTAACAAATAAGTTACAAATGTGAATCTTAGTGTAGATCTTTCAAATTCTTACTATTTGTAGTTTTTGCCCACCAGATTCTACAATATGCCCCTTTAACATCGGGCCTGGACAATGAGAGTTTGTGTAACACAGACTACTCCTCTAACAACGTCTTCAATTGTTAACTTTTCGAATCGAGACATGTGTATGATCATGTACCTGCTATTACAAAACTTGGCCTTCATGAAGGTAGATTAATTTTGGTCAGACTTTTGCGTTGCTCAAGGAACTGGACTAAATTTCGAAACATTTTGAAAAAATTTCGAAATTTCATCTAGTTGCTTGATACGTCTTTTGGCGTATCTAATTACCTGGACGTCTAACCTTCATCGACATACTGTGATGCTTGTTCTTTTTATGTGTCCTATTTTTTAACTGTAAGAGGTTTGGAAAGGACTTTTATCTATTGCTTTAACAAAAAAAAACATGTGTTCCTAGAACCTGTTCTGTGACTGCTGTCCTAACGGCCGGTTCGGGTCGGCAGGGGGAGATGTGTGCCCCCCGGTAAACCTGATGGACCTGGAACCCTACATTAACCCGTACCAGTGGATCTCCTACCTCAGCATCGCCTTCATCATTATCTTCATCTTCGCCTTCGCCATCGGACTGGGTGAGACATTTCTTTCATAGAGATGAGATCTGATTGGACAAATTTTCGTAGTGACAAAGAATCCTGAGCTCCTATTGGACTGGTTTCAATAGTGGCAAAGAATCCTGAGCTCCTATTGGACAGCTTTTTATAGTGACAGAAGACTCCTGAGCTGCTATTGGTGCTTCTCCTATTTCAATCAGTCCTCTGCTTTAGAGGTGAAGGGCCACAAACCATGCGGGGAGGGGCTACATGGAAACTGTACATTAAGTTTGTATAACACAGACTCCTCCTAGATGTTTTTTCTTCAACAGTCGACTCTTCCAATCTAGACATATGTATGATCATGCTACTAGATAACTAGATACATTAGTTAGACTACTATGGGTTTTTTTTTCTTTGCGTGTGCCCCATATTGAACTGCCAGAGGAAATGTTGCACAATTTAGCATTCAGGTTGTTCTGTTTTTGAAGGACGATAGAGCTCATCATCTAATCTCATCCATTCCCTAGTCTAACTATTTTACCGTTGGGGCACCACAGAAGATCTGGCGATCAGTTTTCTGCAGCCTTCTCGGTTTTCTGTTTTTCTTAGTATTGTACTTAGTGTCATGGAGCGATATGTCGCATCTTATTTCAGCTTCGAATTTTGTGCTAAGACAGCTAACATTTTGCAAGAAAAGTTTAACTATATTGTTTAATTAAAACTGTTGTTTCCCATTTTTGCAGGGTCGATGCCTGGTGTGTTTGGCGGAGAACTGTTCCGCCAGGGGGCGCGACCTGCAGCCATGGCCCTACAGAGCATTGCCCACTGGACCTGTAACTTTATCATCGGACTGGTCTTCCCAATCTTACAGGTAGCTAAAAGTGAACGTAAGAACCTTACCGTGTAATAGCATGCAAACCTGCGACATGCTCAACATAAGCGCCCAGGTGTATGTAAATGGCTCTGTAATAGGGTGTTTTTCTTTAAGGTATTTTTTCTATAGAACTGTGTCAGAAATAAATAAAAATATTTAGGTAAAAAAAGATAGCCAAGGTCCACACTTTGCGTCATTATACAAACTTTATTTGTACAATATTCTATTTAACATATCTATTCATTTGAAGACGGTATATTACCGCCCTTCGGTGTAACGCACAAACTTGCCAGGCACGCGGCCAGGGGATTGGTTACTTTGAGTATTTTCACGTGACGTCATCGCTGTGCCCGCCGCCATGTTGGTGTCCCTATTTCCTTTTCAGTGACTCATGGCTCAAACATTTTCCGACATTAGTGAAGACATGAGAAGTAGATATGACATTTGAAGATCTTCCGACCCTCTCAAATAACCCATAATAATAAATGTCTATTTATCTCAAAGATGAGAACACTAGAAGAATATTTAAAGACTTGCAAAATCCAGCGAATGCAAATAGGGACACCAACATGGTGGCCAGCACCTACCTGCTCCATTGATTTACCAAATATGTACTGTGAAAATTTTTTTCTTCAATCTTTCTACTAGTGGGGATGCCCATTATGATAGTACCTAACTCTCTAACATCTTCTCTACTAGGAAGCGATGGGCGCCTACGTGTTCCTCATCTTCATGGTATTCTGCGGTGTGAGTGGGCTCTACTTCTTCTTCCGACTCCCGGAGACGAAAAACAAGACGTTTGACGAGATCCAAACGCTGTTTGGGGTGGACCAAGAGGAGGAAGAGGAAGGGGTGGGGAATACTGCATTCACCAAGGAGGAGGAAGGGGAGGGGGGCACTGGTGTCAACCACACTCAGCTCGAGTCCGCCTTGTAGACTGTACTATCACATTAGCTACTAATGATTCCGTTTCATGGAGTGTTTTCTTCTTTATGTGTGCCGTCTGGCTAGACATTTACTTCACCAATTGGAATATGATAGCTTTGTGTATGATTTGAGTATGTGACATGATAGCACACTACTGCATTCACCAGGGGGGGGGGGGGCACTGGCGTCAGTGGCAGCTCGAGTCCGCCTTGCAGACTGTGCATCTATCACTAGCTTCTTATTACTTCGTTTCATTCTTTTCTTTATTTCTTTATGTGTGCTCTCTGGCTAGACATTTACTTCGCCAATTAAAATCTAAACGGCTGTGTATGGTACAGTATGTAGAGTATGCAAAATGATAACACACTAACAGGAGCCCAAAATAGCTGACAGTCTAAGACCAGTGTATATTGCTTAAGAAATGGCATTTGTATGATTGTCTGAAACGTACAGTGTACGCAGTTGATTTTCTTTCTTTCAAAACTTTGAACACCACGGTCACTATTAATCTAAACAAACCAATCAAGTCTTTCCAAAAACCTTTCACAAGAACAAGTCACTTTACAGTTAACCATGTAGAGGGTTTCCTGAATTCATTTTTAAGCGTTGCCAGGCCTCCTAAATATAACGTTAAGCGCTGCCAGGATCGCCCCATACAGACCCTCGAGTACTGGTAGTTTTCCACTGTTTTGAGACAATGCATACTGGAAAGGCTCGGCTTGTCCCGCCAGCCTAACATCATAGTTAATGATTCACCGCGCCAAAACTTGCTCGCAGGCATTTGGTCCAACTGACGAAAGTCGCTAGACATGTCGATAAAGATCTTTTAGAAAGGTCATCCCGTAATTACCGTCCAAAGCAGGCCTTCTGGACCATTTTTGGGCTTATAATACGCTTTTTTCTGATTACTTCTTTTTGTATTGGGTCGTTTGTGCAGCCAGCCCGTAGAGCATCGGGCCTAATGGTTACTGGATGGCTGCAAAAACGACCCGGTATAAGAATAAGTCATCAGCAGAAGCCCACCAAAAGGCCTAGCGAGCCTGGTATGGAGGCTATCCTAAACGGCTCGCGGCGGATATTAGCAGCCTGGGTGTTGTCCTAGTTAGTTTTCCATGGCTCCCATTCTCTCCGCTTTCCACCTTTGATTCAGATTTAATGTAAAATTACTCGCGTAGTTTCATTTCAGATCATTTTAATTTCGATAGTTGGTAACATTACAATGTTTATAGGGTGGAAAACTAACTCGGATGGCACCTCGGCTAGGGCACTGCTGGTAGTAGTAACTACTGGTCTTTCTTACAATAGGTATTCAAGAATTTCAAGGTAATGCTTTAGGCAAAATACTCATTCAACCGAGTAAGTTGTGAAGCTACATCACAATGTCGTAAAATAAATCACATAGCAACAATTATATATATTGCCTATATATATCCAATTCTCTCAATTCTCTTTTCTATATACTGCTCGTCTGTACAAAAACAACATCAAGGTATCGTGGGGTCGTGTGGCGTAACGGTAGGTCTTCGGCCCAGAACCCAGCAGTCCCGGGTTCGAATCCCCTGACGCCACTGATGCTGTGCCCTAGCCTGGGAGAGGCACTTTACACGACTTTCCTCACTCCGCCCAGGTGTAGAAATGGGTATACTGTTCTTTATACGTTAACTTATAAATAAGTTATAAAAAAACTTGAGTACAGTGCCACGTCGTCCTTGTCTGTCCAAAAACGACGTAAAGCATCAAGGTACATAAAATTGGGAGGATTGACAGACCACCTTGAAAAATGTCAAACAACCGGTCGTACGCGTGCTAATCACAGGCAGACCGCACTTCAGTACAGAACAACACAGGAGCGGCAAAGACGCGGTACTCTGTACTCGACTGGACTTAAAAGTAAGTTTTCTATCAATATTGCGTCTCTGAAGTCATTTGATGATGTTATATAAGCCAGAAACTTTGTTCTCTTCTACATTTTAGACATAGAAAATGTCTTTGTCGCACTTTCAGTTGTGACGGGCCGTCCTGTTTATGAACAAGTGAGTGCGTAATACCTGAAGTGTGCCACATTGTGTTTTTTTCGCGCGAAATTTGGGCGAATTTTACTCTTACTTCTACCAAAACAATATCAAACTTTTAAAATATAGATTAGCAAACGTTTATGGATGTTGTGAAAATGCTATGGTCTCTGGATTTATAAGTTAGCCTACGGTTGGTTGTTATGAGACTACGGTGGGTGGCGCGGGGTTTGCTTGCCGGGCCTGTATGGTGACCGCGCCCGCCTGTATATCCCTGGCTTTACGGTACTCAACACCGGGCAAACCTCACACCTTTATGTACATGACTTTGTGGTACTGTTATTCGTGATGAAGTCCCTTTTCTATATGTCAGAAAAGTAGATAAAGGCTGTGGCATGAAGCAACGTTTGAATTCTACCTAGCTACGTATACCTTCAATATGTCCTTTATCCAATTTGGTGTTCGGCCTCGGTTACACATAGCCGAACAAAGCCTCCCGACCTTTCCCCGACCATGGATAGAAGTGATTTATGAGTGATTTGGCTGGCGTTCGGCTCAGTCGGTTAGAGGTCGGCTTTTGGCTCTGGTCAGGAGGTCTGGAATGGGTTGGCTGGTGTTCGGCGCGGTCGGCTAGTTTTCGGCTTGTGGTCTTCAAGAATGTCAAGGTTATGCTGTAGGCAAAGACACTCATTTAACGAGTGTTTTATGAAGCTGCTCTGTCACACAGTCGACCAGCTTCGGTCGTATTTGTACAAACGACCCAGTACAAAAAGATGTTATCTGCAAAAGTGCATTATGAGCCCCACAAAATGCCCAGAGAGCCTACTATGGAGACTAGGATGGGTCCGGGCATACCAAACAGGGGTAGAGCCTGGCACATCTAATACAACATGACATGCAGGGTTGTTCATCCTTTTGCACCAATCTGATTTGTGTAAGTTTCAGACCTTTTGTATGGGGGAGGGCTAAATTGAAAGGAATTAAACACTTAACTTGCACCATGTGCACGTTTTTGATCCAAATACTACCACAGAATTCGAAGCCACAAAGTCAATATTTCAAAACATAATAGAATTTAATCTTGATACCTTGATACATAGAAGAAAGGGCTATCTTGAAATATTCGTACCAAAATATGATCATCTGGAAGTTGTCTTAGATCCTGAATGGTACACGTTATCTCCTTTTAAATCAGAAAAAAGGTCGCGAATCCGACAACAAGTAGGGCCTAGGGGTGGTCTTAGTGGTGCCTGCATGGTGGTGTAGAGTGATGGAATTTTCCACTAACCCGGTTGAGCAGGTAGAGTGATGGAATTTTCCACTAACCCGGTAGAGCAGGTTATGCTACGGTCACATTTCCAAACCGGGGCAAATCAATAAATATACACAGATGTGTTAATACCCCTTTTCATTAAGTTTCGTGTGTTTTGTTGTATTTTGAATCATACTTTTCGTTCCCGCAAACTGCCCGACCGGGCCCCGATTTGGAAATGTGACCCTAGCATCACAGGGGTTTAGCACAGTTCAGTCTGATTTATGTTCAAATGGTGATGTTGTTGTGATGTTGTTGTTGTTTACATACCGATTTTTCGCACACTGTCATTTCGTCGAAAGTACTTGTAGGTTACTTCGTCAAAGAACTGCCCCTCGCGCTATCGGTCCTCCCTTGTAACGCACAGGCCATGTTGATTTGATTATATGGATGGCATCCTCTGGGAACCCCAAAACTGATGCAAGCGTGCGAATAGAAAATAAAGTTGCCCTCATAATGAAATCTACGTAGTCAGGAAGGTTGAACAAATGACTGAACACACAGTATGGTACACGGAAAAATAGACTCTTCATTTTTGTTCTTTCACATCTTCTTTTTTGACTTTGGAATTGACTTTGGAATTCTAAGACATGAGTAGCCGTTTTCCTAAACTATTTTTGTTTCGATTTGATTTGATCAGTATGAAATAAAGAGCTCGGCGGGTATGAGTGAATTTTCGGTAGGAATTTGACTACAAGATATTGTGGATGTTGTTGGTAATAGCACGGATGAAGATAAGACACACCCACAGAAGAGTTAAATATCTACAAATTTGCATAATAATATGGATAAATAGGTGTCGATTTCTCTTTAGTCCGCATTCCAAACCATTTCAGCTTCTACCGTTCAGTGGTCCGACCAGACCGGAATTCAAGCAGGTACCAAGTCCTTTCCTTTCCTTTCCTTTTCATATGTATCCACACACTGCTCTGTTCTACATTGTATACGTAGCAAATGTTTTAGTTGCATTCGCTGATGGGCTCTTTCTGTTTGTATACTCTGTTCTTGTCGTATTTAAGTCTTGATTCAGGGCGATTTGATGTGCCAGTTTACAGGACCAGAAGTGCACCAAATGAGCCTTTTGTCCCCGATAGCAATTAACAAGTTTGTCAACCAATAACGTTCGCAAAATAGATTTATAGATGACTTCAAATCAGTACGGTTTTTAGATTTATAAGTTAGCCTACAGTCGCCATGAGACTACGGCGGGTGGTGCTGGTTGTTGGGCCGGGCCTGCATGGTGACCGCACCCGCCTGTATATGCCTGACTTTACGTTACTCAGCACCCGGCAATCCACACACCTTAATGTAGTGCTGTTATACGTGATAAAATCCATTTTCTACATTTCCCAAAAAAAACCCCACAAAGTTCCTGACACGAAGAGATGATCAATTTAACAATTTGAAACATTTTCTACGTTTGAGTTCTAACAACTTTCATGGTAACATTTACCTGACCTGTTAAGTCTTCATGGCAGGTTTTTGTTATGTAGATTAGTAGATGTAGTAACGAATGCAGTTAAACCACCTCGTGACCTCGTTATTTTTCTTTCCTGCCCCGCCAAAGGAAAAACCTGTTCCGTTTCTTAGGAATGATCCCAACCTATTATACTAGTAACAAAGGTTTCTCTACGATGGCGCATCACTGAGATTTCGACTGGAGAGAAAGCGTGATATCGTAACGGTGACGTGATAGTCAGCCTCTAGGGACCACGTGACGCACAATGGCTTCTTCTGGGCATTTTTTTTACTCAATGGTCACCACGTAACAAGAACCGAATGTCACTTCAAGGAGTTAAGGCCACTCCATGAATCATATAACAATAACAGCATCTCTTCACCCTAGGTCAGAAACATCGTGAGACTAGCTCAACTGCTCACTAAGATTGAGGACTAACTGACCCAATTTGGATTATATGCAGAATAAAACTGTCAAAACTGCAGTAAAAACTGCTCAAGAAGACCAGTCAGGAGACCGATGAAATCTGGTCTATGTGTACAGGTGGTCAGACTAGGGAGGGTTCTTAATACTCATGTCAATGGGAAAAATTATCCAAGGGTCCATCATAACACACAATGCCATTGGTCAGGTGTTCCTTCAATGCCATGCATAGGCGTTCACCTATACATGGTTATCTGTATTTGAATCAAATGCTGAAGCTTGGCCTCCAAGGAAATGGTCTTTGAGGAAGGGGCCATCATAACACATTGGCCAGGTGTTCTTCAATACCATGCATAGGCGTTCACCTGTATATGGTTATCTGTATTTGAATCAAATGCTAAAGCTTGGCATCCAATTGGCCAAGGGAATGGTCTTTGAGGATATAAATTTGCTGTTTTTATTAAGCAATTTTCCTTTTCATTCATTTTTTACCAAGACATCCGAAGACTAAGAAGAAAGTCGTCACCACTATGGAGAAAGTAATCCACAAGGATGCCGCCAGGGAAATGTGGAAAACCACGGTGAGTTACTTGTAAGGATACAGATTGAAACATCAACGATTAACTTTGACTGGCGTAAATGGTGTTTATAAGAATCATGTTTGAGGAGATACCTCCATAGACTAGTCTCCGCGGATAAACTCTGTGGCATCTGATCCCCGAGGGCCTCTGCGGAGATAATTTGTATAGACCCCTCTCTCTGCTCCTAAATCGCACAAACAACTAGGTGCATATGAAGCTTAGAAAGCATTCAATATTTCATTTCTACATTTCAACTGTCGAAGAAGATATTTGTGGAGTCGTTAGTTTTAGCTATTTGTATCATCCTGATTATCAAATTGTGTTGAAGCCGATAATAAGTAACGATACACCTATACAATATGAAAAAACATTGTATCAAAAAGAATTGAAGATAGTATGAGCGAGGCTATACGTGGTATGAATATTACATATTTTGATCTTGTAACTCTCTGTAGAACGGCACCTACGAGAAAGTCCGGCCGTCCCATGACCGCGCGGCGGTGCAGTACCTCCTCCGGCAGCTAGGTGTCCTCGACAACGATCTGTGCAACCAAGGCCCTCCCTTCACCTACGCCGTGCTGGACGTTGGCGCCGGAACGGGGAAGTGTACCAGTGTTATCAAGGATGTACTGGGGGAGGTATGTTCATTAACTTTGAAAAATTCTGCTCATTAGCATGCATGAGGTGACCTGTCGCCATCTTGGATCTTTCCATCCCACCAACATGGCGTCGGCTTCAATTAAGCGGGTTCGTGGTTCCAACTGCACACGCGCGAGATCAAATGTAAAGGCCCCTAACCAGCAATTCTAAAAAAAGTTCTTGCCTACACCATGATTAACACATATCCAGTCGTGCTTTGTTCATGGCTTCAACTTCAACATATCACCCACAATGCATAGTACTGCGCATGCGCAGTTGGAACTATTAACCCATTACTTTCTACTGTCAGTTTGGCTGCCAAAAGCCAAAAAGAGAATCTTACAAAATAGAAAGCTCGACAAAAAAGCCTAAAAAAGAAACTTAATTGTAACGGGTTTTGTATGTTGAAAAATGGTTGTATTGGATTGATTGAATCAAATCAAATGAAAAGAAACAAACAAGCCAACTGATCTGTGACAGGACGCCCGAATCGCCGCCCTGGACCCTGTAGCCGGGATGCTTGAGCAGCTGAAGGCGGTGGTACCGGGGGTTGACACTTTCGTCAGCCCGTGTGAGTCTATTCCGCTTCCCGACAACTCTGTCAAGGTAAGAACGGCACCTCGCAATCATCCATAAGTTTGACGTGTTTCTTATATTTCATCAATTTGATTTGTATGTATGAATAATGGTCATGACCTTTAAAGGCGCTTGGAATGCTCTCCATGAGATAGTGACGTCACAGTTGACTGTGCACATCTCGTAATGCCATCGATTTTGTGTGAACATATCGTTGACTCACTAACCAATAATGATATAGGCTTTGTAATACAAAAATATATCACTTTTCCGGTGGACAAACATGGAAGTGATTAAATCAATCATGAAGCGAATCAGTGGAGCCTTCATTATCATAGAGAGCATTCAGGTACATTTGTCTTTCTTTCATCAGGGTCTTCTCAAAAAGATATTGAACGGAGCATGCATCTCAACTGACAGGTTGTACAACTAAAATTTTGTCGTTTTAGCCGCATGTGAGGTCAGTTTTGTCATACTTGCACAAGTCTCTACACGCTCACTTAAGAACAAATGTTCTTTCTTCTTTTCTTTTCTTTCTTCATGTAGGCCGTGGTCTCGTCCCAGAGTTTCCACTTCATCGCAAACGTTACTGCACTACGTGAGATCAACCGCATCCTGGTTCCAGGCGGGAAGTTTGGTACAAGGACACATTTAGATCCCCCGTTTGTTTGTTTGTTTTCCCCTCCTTTCGAATTCACAGACGTGGCAAGAGAGCTACGGTCTGTATTGTTGGTGATGGGCGCCAGGGGGCGTGAGGAGACGGTCAACAGTGGTATCTGAGCGCTGCATATCCAGTGGATGTGGTAACGCCTGAACTGACAGGGCATTTTGAGTTTAGGCCGAGCTGACTTGATTTTATCGATAACATCCCCGTACACCCAAAAAATAATGCGAATGCGCAAAAAATGACAGATTTGTGACATTCCATGCGCGGCGATGCCATTCATAAAATCTGGTCAGTCTGGGCTTACTATGACAAAAATGTCTGCACTCGTATTGGGCTTTTTCAGTCGCAGCATGCAAGTGTGCTGTTCCGACAGCGCAAACTGACACGAACGCTGCACTGGAATACTTACCTTCCAGTGTCATGTGTAAGTTTGTTTTGACAATTGACACGATGTCAATGCAAACGATGATATCCTATGTGAACTTACAATCTCTCTGGAAGAACTTAGATTACCATGATGTACATGTGTATCATGTCTATTTATTAACTGTGGATTTTCGCAGGAAAGTTGTTTGTCCAGTTCGGGAACAGGCACATGGCTCTCAGCATTACTTTAAACCACCGGCTTATGCCGCTTTGATCCTTATAGCCTCCTAATCCGGTATATTTCTTCTCAACCGAAAGGAATCCTGTTTTCCGTGGACGACGAAGCTTCGCCGCTCGTACACGACGTGTTTGAGGTGATCCGGAAGTACAAGTACCCCGGATGTCCGGAGTTCTTCATCAACACGCTACAGGACACCAGCTGGCAGAAGTGCTTCGGCGAGGCTCCGCTCTTCACCCCGCTACAGGAGCACGTCATGCCGTGGGAGAAGCAGGACACTCTGGTAAGTACGAATGTTGGGCCTTGTGGTAGCCTGAGTATCATTAGTAGTCACTTCTGGCTCAATACTTTTCGTTTGCTCCTTGGTTAGCAAGTGAAAAGCATTGCCATTGAGCCAGCGGTCACTTCGGAGGATGGCACTCAGGCTAGCCTTGTTGAGTCTTGGAAGAAAAATCGCAGTTTTGAAGAGTATGTGGAAATTGCCATTATGGGCTTTCGTACAAGATTTTTGGTGGGATTGTTGCATGTGAGTGTGTCTATTTGCTCATGGGTAACCCACACAGTATACATGACATGTACACCTTTGTAACCGATTTAGGAAGAAAAATCACAGTTTAGAAGAGATTGTAGAATTGTCATTATGGGCTTTGGTACAAGACTTTCGGTGGGGTTGCTGCATGTAATGCTACGGTCACATTTCCAAAGCGGGGCTCGGTCGGGCAGCTTGCGGGAACGAAAAGTATAATACAAAATACAACAAAGGACACAAAACGTAAGAAATTTACTCCTAACTAGAAATTGTGTATTTTCTTGATATGCATATTTTATTTTTCGTTTTCGCAAACATCCCGACCGGGTCTCGGCTAGAAAATGTGACCCTAGCATTAGGGTGTCTATTTGCTAATGACAACCCAATCCCACACATGTACAGTACATGGAATGTACACCTTTGTAACCGATATGCTTTAATAGGTATTCATTTGCCATGCTGCTACCCTCACTCGACTCCAAAACAACGACAGGGGAAAAGTGTGAAGATCGAGAAAAGAAGAAATTATGCAAAATATTGTAGAAGTTGTGTCGTCTGAAACAAAAATCAATTTCTTTTATACAAAATCTCTTTTATACAAAGTTCAGGTGAATTTTTGAGTGATTTAGCAATAATTACATGAATTGAATCATGTCAGTGCGGACACCTGACTTCAGTGATTGGTCAAAAGTGCCGGGAACTTGATATCGTCCCCCGTCTCTGTTCAGTGATGGTTGGTATGCCCTGACGTAAATGGCCTCCGCTCATAAACATGATGTTTTATTTTTTGCAGCCTGACGTCGAGTCAGTGGTGCAACTCTTCATGACCTTTAGCGCCACCGCCAGGGAGCCAGAGGTCAGGGAGGAGTGTGCAGAGAGCATGCGCAGACTGCTGGCTGCCAACCCGACCGTGAAACAAAATGGCGGCCAACTGGAGGTTCCTCGTCTGAGTGCCCTGTACTGGTGCACCAAGAACACCGTGGACAATTAGATACATGTACTACTGCCAATCGTATTGCACGGCAACGGTGGCAAAGCAAAGACAAGAGGTGTTTAGCTATGCAGTATTACAGCACGTACCAAACTCTCCGCTAAATTACGTCGCTTACCAAGAATAAGGTATACTTAGGCTCTACATATAGTCACAGTTTCTATACCACAGTAGGTCATTTGGTCCCACAGCCACGAAAACATACGGTACTCACTTGAAATTTTATGTTTTCTTTTCTTCCTTATCTCAATGAGATATAAAATCAACCTTACTCCTCCATTTGCTACATCATTTTAATGGCCATGTCGGAATACTTTGTTTTAGATTTTTACCTATGTTGTGAAAAATGAAACCTGTTGTTGAGCCATACTATTTGAAATGGAAGATGAAAATGATATTGTGTGTATGACGTACACAATTACAACTTGTAGAGAATGACTGATACCATTAGATGTGGCATCTCTTTTGGTAACAATGTCCATGAGTCACTGTAACGTTTATTTACATTAAGCTAGATCATTGCGAATAAGGTTGATAAATGATTGCGAAATAACATAACGGGGGCGTAGTAGTTATTATACATAATTATTGCACATTTAATTTTATATCTTTGACGAGCCGTATGTAATTGTTCATGCAAGAAGATACTGAATATAAAAGGGATATTAAGGTGAAAGATTGACCACATTGCAAAAGGCTGGAATAAAGGCTTTGGTATCCTTCGTCTCTTTGTGCCCGTTTCTTTATTGAAGCGCCAACTATATTATGTAACGTTACCTCATTTCTGTTACGTAATGGAGGGAATTAATCATGAAGGTATCATCAGATGTTTTGATTGTATTTGGCAGCGCTTTTCTGGAGGTGCGCTCTTTTTAAAGTACCTAAAAACACCTTTTACGTAATGGAGGTAATTTTTCATGAAGGTATTATCAGATGTTTTGATTGTATTTAGCAGCGATTTTCTGGATGTGTGAGCTTTTTACAGATACCCGACTTCAGAAAAACGTTCAAGACATCTCCAGAAAGACGTATTAAACCCCGCAAAATACGCTCAAAACAGGGCCTGGCTCAAAACAAGCCCGACAGCTACATGTACATTTGCTTGAGGACTATACGGCGCGGCACCTTTGAAGTGCGATAGCTTTCCTAGTATTCAAACGAAAGACCGAATTCCTCCCACACATTATTCCTCCCACTGCCAGCCAACTCGGCGGTTAGTAGTAAGCAACACAGTGGCGATCATTACCATCTATGTTTAAGAGTGATTCGCTTTGATCCCTCCTATCCCATGCGGTACGCTGAGTAGGTACTAGGTTTTATCACAAATCTGCTTAATTCCGCACAGAATTACGCAACTACGTCAGTTTACGCATTCAACTGGATCCTACTGGATAGTCAAACAAGCTAGACCAGATCCAACCGGATCCGACTGAATAATCAAGCAAGAGGGAGGGGGGCGTATCTGGCCGGTGGAAGGCCTAGGGCTGCTATAAGCAGAAATGTGATTTAGTGAGGGTACGTCACTTTTAAGTCCCTCAAAGCCGGAAATCTGCCTTCTTCATGTGATTATGCCTACTCTCAATGATAGCGCTAAATATTGACGTCATACCGCCGGAATTATAGTGAAATCAGATTTTGAGCCTCACTAATGAAAAAAACGGAACCGATTTTTACGAAATCGAAACCGACATACTAGCGCGTTCTTTGAGTTTTACCTGTTCTGTCATGATAAAAGTGCAAAACAACAACAACAAATACAGCATGCACAAGCTAAATGTATACTTCGTTCTATATCATTCAACCTATGTTTGTGGAAAATTAATTTTCAATTCAAAAGTAAGCGTCATTGAATCTTTCAATGATTCAGTCCATCGCGAAACAGATAGTAAACTTAATCATTATAGCCTACATGTTCATGAATACACGATCTTAGTATATTCTCTCATATACGAATCATACTGTACACTTCAAGCTGTAATCTGTACGAACTTCAAAACAGCGAGAGCTAATTGACTCAACAGCATTAACCCTGCCTTGACTTTGTCTTACTTTTGTTTTCTATTGGACTATCCGGTAAATTTGTCTCCCGACAGTTACATATCGACGTAAAAGAACCCAACACACTAATCAACTAATCGAGAAGAGAAGGGGTGGCCCAGTGTGCTTGGCCAAAAATGCGTGCCGTGGCGAGACCACCGTGCAGTTGCAAGAACAGCCCTAGCGTATACCCGACGTTTCATTCATGTTCATTTTTTTGGTTTTTGGACTACCGATCTTGCTTTGTGTTACCGGCGAAAGGTAGTGGATGGGACCTGAAACGTCTGACCGTTTCCAAAATCTATTCAGTTGCTTACGTAACTGTTATGTATGTTATTGCCTGGATTAATACTCAACCTTCATCGACGCATACATACTGTAAGCGTAAAGTAAAAATATGAGGTTATTATATAATAAAAAGAGAAAGGACGCATTTTAATTTGCAAATATCTCTATATTAAGTTCATCAACATTCATACAAGTATAAAAGTAATTCTTTCCTTTTCTATTTCAATTCGTATTCTGGAGCAGCTTAGTAAAGTTCTGTATCCATCAGATACTGACTTAGACTTTTGTATGATTTGTTGCAACAACTCATGATTCGTAACTGCAGATTGAAATGAAGAGAAAACAGCGAATCTTGTCACTACAGACTCTCGTCACAGAGACAAATCATCCATCTGGTATAGAACTGGATCAAACTAGATCCGACTGGACATATTCAAGCTAGACCGGATCCAACTGTATCCTACTGGATACACAAACAAGCTAGACCAGATCCAACTGGATCCAACTGACTATTCAAGATAGACTAGGCTCAAATACACAAAGTACGAACATATGTTACACCTTTTGCGTCTGTCTAGCTTGGATGAAAAAGACTACCCAATTGTCCGTACATGTAGATAATTGTAATTGCAACAAAGATGTTATTCTTATTTTTTTGTATGCATATTTCCTGCTTTTTCCTTCAATACATAGATAAGCAGGTGTATCTCTTGTATTGCTGAGATGTTATAAAGTCCATTAACATTTGTCAACAGTACTATGTCTAGAGTCTTCTTTTTTCAGTACACACTGTTGTGGTATGGCTCCATAAGAAATCATGATTTCCTACAAATGCCTTTAACTTCTTACCTTATGAACAATAGAGTAAGTTGGCTTCTTCAATAGATAAAAATATATACAGATTTGATTTGAAAATAAGTCCGTTTCTTTCATTGTCTATTTTCCTCGCCCTGTTCGTCTCCAGATTTCTTCGACTTCTTTTCTGCCCTGTATGACCTGATGTTTTCCAGAGTCTTTTCTCTGTGGTCGTCAGTTCGTGTCAAAGCGAGTCCTTTTCCGTACGCTTCTATGTCGTTCATTGGGAATAGTCCGTGACCATCTTGGATGGGTAGTGATCTCAGCTTGCTGAGTTTATTAGCCCGTGATTCGGAAAGCAGTCTTTGTCCCGGGCTCGATCTCGAGCTGTTGGGGAGATCTTGGGTCGAATCGTCGGTCGAGAACTGATGAGCCCAGCTCCGTCTTCCCCCGACGAGTCTGTCGTCGGAAGGGTCTGACTGCGCGCTCATGGCGCTGTTGACGCTGAAGGTGGAGCGGACACACAGCGTCGGGCTGCCGTCCACCACCATCAGGAGGCCCTTCAGCTGCTTCACCTCATTCGCCAGCTCCTCGTTACTCCTCCGCAGACAGACGTTTTCGTCGTTGAGCTTATTAGCTGTCAGTTCCTCCTCCAATTTGAGTATCTTTTTCCGAAGTCGTACGTTTTCCTCCAAGATCTGGTCGGGCTTTCGGATTTTTCGAGCCTGCCGATTGTTGTCACAGCTGGCACTCCTTGTTGTTCGGGCCGGCTTGACGCTTATCTTTGTCGCGGCCATGGCTGCGGAGGAAGCGGTGCTGCCCATGATGCTACCCCGCCGCGACGGTACCCAGACGTGCGGTGAGAAAGGCGGCTGAACGTTAGCGTAGACGCCGACGACTGTTCTTTTCCCCCACTGCAAGTCGGCACAAAGAGCTTCGCGCACGGTATGAAATCTCTGAATAGGTCAGGTGTGAAGACACGTCCGGCTACCACTGTGAGCTGCAAGGCTGTTTCTGCTCTTAAACGTTGGGGCGTCCTTTTTATCACGTTAGATCAGCGAGGCGCGCAGCTGATACGTTGTTTTGTGCGGCCGGTTGCTAGGATGGGCCCCCATGACGACCACAAACATAAGCCAACAGTTCAAATTACCAGGAAGAGAGACGATTGCAAATCTCACGCTCGATGATACGGCGGGCGCTGGACGTCAGTGCGCCGGCCCAGCTCACCCAGTGTCGCGCCATTGACGTCACGTTTATTCCGTGTAATTTCCTGGCCGCTGGACTTAATGGGCTACCTGCGTCAGCGTCTGCCAACCGCGCTTGCCACTGACGCTTCTGCATTCCTACTCGAGTTGCTTTGGGGATCGAGGCCTGCCGTGGATACTTGGATGGATCGAAAACTGACGCAAAATCTGTATCTATATAGCGGGTATATCCGCCCAGCGGGTATAACCGCCCTTCGGCGAAACACACCAGCGCGTAATGCAAAAGATATTATATAAAGATTATCAAACTAACCACATGGCTACGAACAAATCCAAGAACTACGTAATATGATATTCATCTATTACAGTGTTGTTGACAGCCCTTTACTCATATTGTGTGTTGTCTGAAAATCACACTCCCCAAGATATTATGAATCAGTCAAGGTATAACATTGTGTATGATTTAGTACGGGTGAGTGGTAATTTGTCGGCACGTGTACTTAGACTTAGATCCTCCCGTGTCAAGTGGCGCATCGGGCAGCAAGCTTCCTTTATTCAGTGCGGTTTCGGGCCAGGACTTCTATCTGCTCCTTTCTCCTTTCATGGTAATCCCCAGTTGGTCAAGGTCCTTTTGTAGCATGAGTCTCCATGTAAGTTTGAGTCTTCCCCTTTTTCTTTTCCCTTTGTTGGGTTTCCATTGTAGTGCTGTTTTTGCGTGTCGTTCTGAACAAATGGCCTGTGTCTGCACGTGTAAAACGTGATTTATGCACGAGTCAACAGCTACTGGGACGAATCAAAGATACAATTTCACAAAAACTGTTGTGAACATATACTGTATGCACCTGTTCTCAACACCTTTTAAGGTGTTGAGAACAGGTGCATAGAGTATATGTTCACAACAGTTAAAACAATGAGAGAGGTCACATCGTGGCATGGAATGAAAGCATCACGTTCAAGCAGATACGTGCACGAATAAACATGAAGCATTTATAGAAATCATAATGATTTGTATTCTCCAAGCAGATATAAGGTCAGACTCAGTGTTTTTCAGACATTTCCATGCTTTTCGTATTAGTCTACGATTGTATGCCTTCTATATCTCTCATATTATCACTAGAAAGATACGAAAAACACACGTAAAGCACTGAGCCAAGACCCTATGTCTGCTTTCAAATTAGATAGGGCGTATCTTTATAACGTTAACGTTAGAGAGGCCCTTCTTGATCCGACAAATAATTCAAAACACGCCTGTGATGTTTGATATAATCATTCCATACGTCAGCGCTCACAGAAGGATTCCAAGAACACAACAAACCAAAACAATTAGTTAAACCCTCAGGGGTCCTTTTGTAAATTGGACGACGCTTCCAGGCATAATTCAGCCACTCAAAGAAATTAAGATAGCCTCCTTGATTCACTAAATGCAGTGAAGTTGTTTTTGAAAACAGCGTCTCTTTTGCATCACAGCACTATTGAAGTTACCCCATCAAATATTCAAAGTAAAGCATCATATGTCATGAATTCATATTTTCTTCGGTAAGAAAATGATAGAAGTTTGCCAAAAAGGGTCAGTTTCATGTACGGCCACAGTGTATGGTACTGATACACGATTCAGTACCAAGGACAGGTACAGTATGTGGTATGTGATACATGATTCCGTACCAATGACAGCAACAGTGTATGGTACGGATAGATGACTCAATACAAATGACAGGCACGGTGTATGGTACTGACACATGATTCAGTACCAAGCACAGGCACAGTGTATGATATTGTTACATTTTTAGTACTAAGGGTGGGTACAGTATGTGGTACTGTTAAATGATTCAGTACTAAGGACAGGCACAATGTATGGTACTGATACGTGATTCAGTACCAAGGATATAATCAATGCATGGTACTGATACTTGACTCAGCACCAAGGACAGGTACAGTGTATTATGGTGTTTTATGGTGAGCATGTACAAAACAATCGCGTGTTTTCGACAGCTAAACCGTACGGATTAGGGAATAAAGAAACATTATATTTAGGACCTAGCCAGTGACTGGATGATTTTTTTCGACATGGGCCGATTACTAAATGATAACAATATCATGACATGTCTGTCACATATTTTGTCCCAAGGGCACTGCACCTCGCAAAACTGAACTCTATTCACCCCAGCTCTGGTCAGGTCATAGACCTTTACAAGGTACTAGTATTCTGTAATACAATCCACTAAAGCTAGCCGACGAGGGAGGTTGGTATAGTGACATCCTGTTTATGAAATTCCATCCATTTTTCTGCCCTATGCGCATGTGAGCCGGTTCTAAGATTGTCCCGCAGCTAAACAGCAACGGCCCTAGCAACGGTTTGTGCTGATTACATACTGCCTTCAGTTGGGTCGATAACATTTGCTGCCGCCAGGCTAGCGGAAGCTACCAGAAAACGATATGAAAACATTTTCAGACAGATCTCATGGCAACGAACAAATCATAGAACTACGTTATATGATATTCATCTATAACAGTACTATTGACAGCCCTTTACTCATATCCTCTGTTGTCTGGAAACCACACACCTAGGTACAGTATATGGTACTGTTAAATGATTAAGTACTAAGGACAAGCACAATGTATGGTACAGATACATGATTCAGTACCAAGGACATACTCAATGCATGGTACTGATACTTGACTCAGCAAAATGGACAGGAATAGTGTATGTTTTATGGTGAACATGTAAAAAACGATCAGGTGTTTTTGTCAGCTAAACCGTGCGGATTAGGGAATAAAGAAAACTTTAATTTGGGATCTAGCCAGTGAAGGGAGAACTGATAATATGATAACGCCCTTGTCTGTGTCATATTTTGTCCTAAAGGGCACTGCACCTCGCCAAACTGAACTTTGTTCACCCCAGCTCTGTTCAGATCATTGACTATTACACGGTACTACTATTCTGTAATAAAATCCACCAAAGCCGGAGAGAGAGGTGGGTATAGTGACATCCTGTTTATGAAATTCCATCCATTTTTCTGCCCTATGCGCATGTCAGCCAGTTTCAAGATTGCCCCGCAGCTAAACATCAATGGCCCTAGCAACGTTTTGTGCCGATTATCTCCATGAAAAATGGAGATATAGTTTTGGGTGTGTCTGTCTGTGTGTATGTGTGTTTGTGTTTCCGCACTACTGTAGTCAGCATAACTCAGGAACCTGAGATGATATTTGGTGTATAGGCAGGTGTTATAAAACCAAAAGTCAAGGTTGATTTTGGGCCCCCTGGTATGTGACTTTGGTACTGCAGCAGAACTTCCGTTTTTGAATCTTTTGACCTGGACGTGCTATGGTCTTGATTTTCGGGTGGCTGATAGCTTGTGATGTAATAAAGAAGTGGTGTAGCGTTGGGCCCCCTTGCAGCTTGTTCTGGAAATGCAGGGCGCTATTGTGAAAATCTTCTAAGGAGAATAATTGAAAAAAGGAACGACGAGTTTCCATGATATAAAGTATGCAGGTAGTTTAGACATAGTTTTGCCATGACATGTCATTTACTGAAAATATTTCCTTAATTGTTATCTGCTTATTTCTCCGATTTCACAAATTGAACGAGGCAACGAAAAAATGCTGTCAATCAGATCTTCTCAATCAATTAGTAGACGATAGCTTTCAGAAAACATTGAGAACGATGCCATCCCCGACTGACATATGCAAGAAAGTAGCTTTTCATCATCAGGTAAATGTCAATATACTGGGTCACTTTATGTGCATTTCGTTTTGATATTCACTCACGGCTTCTTTTTGTGCGTTTCTGGTTACATTTTCAAACGAAGAAGAAACTATTTTTTTAAAAAGAAGGATAGTGTCACGGAACAAACCGGCGTACTTGCCAGCGGCTCTCCCCTTTCTTCTTAAGGTTTCATTCTTAAACCTGTAAAGATTTACATATAATATTACGTATAATATTACGATCCAAACAATCTGACATCATTGCCAGGAGCTTTGCCTCTTTCTTTTTATTTGCCCGGACATCATTGCCAGGAGATTTGCCCTTTTCTGAACGTTTCATCTACAAAGGACGTGATGTATATGATATCGTTACGAAACGATCGGACGTCCGTTTGTTAGGAAATGTGCTTTTTCCTGTCGACATTTCGCCGGTAATTTCAAACAGGAAGAACTGTGGAATCAAAGACTACAGTGTGTCAATCACAGTGATTTGGCGCAGTATGATAACACTGTGGTGAGGAACCTGACTCCCGGTGGACCCATGAAGGAGATTTAATCAGCTTGCAGGCTAATTTTCTGTCTTTATATCGACTGCACACATAGTTTGTCGTCAAGACAATCTTAGTCTCAGAAGAAAACAGAAGGACGTTTCCAAGACAAAAATGTCAAAGCATTGAAAAACTCAAGCTCGGTGGGACAATTTTTGGTGGATATGTAGAACAACAAGCACAATTAATGCAAGGTACTGATACATGATTCAGTACCACAGACAGGCACTGTGTATGGTACTGATGCGTGATTCAGTGCTAAGGACAGGCACAATGTATGGTACTGATACATGTCTCAGTACCAAGGACAGCCACAGTCTATGATACTGATATATACATCCGGCGTGACGTCCCTATCCGACAAAAAACCAATGCAACCCCTTGCAGTCATGCCGAACTTCCATCCTCTTGATCCGGAATGTATGCTTTATTTTAGATAAAAGTCAACACCTCGAGTCCTTGGAAACTAAAAACTTTAAGGTTTGAGGTAAGTTTGTTAAGAGATATACACATACGTGTACTAATTATCATCATAATTATCATCATTGTCATCATCTTCACCGCTTTTAAGTTCTTCCACTAAGGCGGGCCGGAATTGTTTTCCAGATTTGTTTTGGTTTGCTACTGTCCGCTGCACTCCCTCCCAACTGCAGTCCATCTTAGCAAGGCCTCGCTCAACAGTTTATTTGCAACAGTCCGCCATGACCCCCCTCCATTTCTTTCTGTACTAATACCTTTAAGTTGATGCTTGTGCATTCCTACGATCGAGTTGCTTTCGGGAAGGCTGCCGCGGACACCTAGCAAAACCGAACAAAAATCTGACGCCAAAAAAATAAGATATAAAGATTTTCAGACAGATCTTATGGCAAGGAACAAATCTAGGAACTATGTAACATAATATTCATCTATAACATCCCTTTACTCATATTCTCTGTTATCTGGAAACCATACGCCGCAAGATATAATCAGTCAGGTGTAACATTGTCCGAGTAGAGTATATATAATTTGGCAGCGGTGAGTGGTAATTAGTACATCTGCACGTGTAAAACGTGGTCTATGCACGAGTGAACAACTACTGGGATGAATCACAGATACAATTTTATGACAATTGTTTTGATCATATGCGCATGTTCCTTGCTAATGAGAGAGGTCTCATCTTGACATGAGATGAAACCCCATGTAAGCAGATACGTTCAGAAATAAACATGAAAATTTATTGAAATCATGATGATTTGTATTCTCAACGCAGATATAAAGTCCGACTCAGTGCAATGTCTTTCTTATTAGTCGTCTTCTAGATAACTCACATTACCACTAGAAATATACGAAAATCCCTCAAAAGCGCACGTAAAGCACTGAGCCGAGCCTCGTGTCTACTTTGATATTAGTTAGGGTGTATTTTCGAACATAACTGCCCTTCTTGCTTCGACAAATAATGCAAAACACGCCTGTAATGTTTATGTCATCATTCTCTACGTCAGCGCTAGCAGAAGGATTCAAAGAACAACCCCGCAGGGGTCCTTTGGTAAACTGAACGATGCTTCCAGGCATAATTCTGTCACTCAAAGAAATTAAAAGAGCCTCATTGATTTGCTTAATTCAGCGAAATTGTTTTTGAAAATAACGTCTCTTTTGCATCACAGTACTATTGAAGTTACATCATCGAATGTTCAAAGTAAAGCATCATATTTCATTCTTCCTCACTACTTTGGTTGATGAAAAAAATTGTAGAATTTGCCAAATGGACTCAGCTTCAAGAACGGTCACAGTGTACGGTACTGTTACATGATCCATTACTAAGGACAGTCACTGTGTGTGATACTGATTCAGTACCAAGGACAGGCACTGTGTGTGATACTGATACGTGATTCAGTACGTTGGACATACTCAATGCATGGTACTGATAGTTGACTCAGCACCAAGGACAGGAATAATTGATGTTTAATGGTGGTCTGTCACGTATTTCCTCCTTAAGGGCACTGCACCACGCGAAACTGAACCCTATTCACCCCAGCTCTGGTCAGGTCATTGACGTTTACATGATAGTATTCTGTAATAAAATCCACTAAAGCCGACGAGGGAGTGGGTATAGTGACATCCTGTTTATGAAATTCCATCCATCTTTCTGCCCTATGCGCATGTGAGCCGGTTTCAAGATTGTCCCGCAGCTAAACAGCAACGGCCCTAGCAACGGTTTTTGCTGATTACGCAGATTGTCTTCTGTCGGCTCGACAACATTGGCGGCCGCCAGGGTAACGGTCGCATCGAAAAACGATATGTAGACACCAGCCATTGTATACAAGCTCCCGGGAAATCGAGATTGTGTCAAGAAGCGGTCATCTGCCTTGACATGTCATTTACTAATTTTTTTCCAATTGCTATCTCCGATTTCACAAAGAATTACTAGAACTTTACAAACTATAGGATTACGATTCAAACCAACTGTCATCCTTGCCAGGAGCTTTGCCTTTTTTCTGAACGTTTCATCTACAAAGGAATTGATAAGTTTGATGTTCTCACTACACGACCGGACGTCCGTTTGTCAGGAAATGTGCTTTTTCCTGTCGACATTTCGCCGGTAGATCTAATCAGGAAGAACTGCCGAATCAAAGGTTGCAGCGTGTCAATCATAGTGTTTTGGCGCAGTATAATAACACAGTGATGAGAAAGCTGACTCCCTGGTGGACCCATGAAGGAGATTCAATCAACTTGCCGGCTAATATAATTTCCTGTCTATGCAGCGACTGTACCCATGGTTTGTCACCAAGACAATCTCAATCTCCGTGGAGATAACAGGAGCTATCTTGCAGGACGTCTCCAATATAAAAGTCTGAAAGCATTTAATCTTTGCCTGCGTGTTTCATGAAAACCCCAAGTTCGGTGGGTCAGTTTTTGGTGGATATGTAGATCAAAGAAATATCTACAGGTAAGGCATAATGTATGGTACTGATACATAACCGAGCGCTAACGACAGGCAAAGTGCGTGGTACTAATACATGATTCAGTACCGAGGGCAGGCACTATGTGTGGTACTGATACATGAGTCAGTACCAAGGGCAGGCACTATGTATGGTACTGATACATGACTCAGTACCAAGGACAGGCACTATGTGTGGTACTGATACATGACCCAGTACCAATAACAGGCACTATGTGTGGTACTGATACATGAATCGGTACCAAGGACAGGTACTATGTGTGGTACTGATACATGACTCAGTACCAAGGACAGGCACAATGTGTGGTACTGATACATGACTCAGTACCAAGGACAGGCACTATGTGTGGTACTGATACATGACTCAGTACCAAGGACAGGCACTGTGTCTGGTACTGGCACATGATTCAGTACTGAGACATGATTCAGTACCTAGGACAGGCACAATATATGGTACTGCTACATGATTCAGTACCAGGGACAGCCACAGTCTATGGTACTGTATGACTCAGTACCAAGGACGTCCGGCCTGACGTCCCCATCCGAAAAAAACGAATACAACCCCTAACAGTCATGCCGAGTAAGGCTCGAGGGTCCATTCTCTGGATCCAATGAATGTGTGCTATGTTTAACTTTTATGTCCTTGGAAACTGAAGGTTCACGTTAAAGTTTGTTAAGAAAAATACACATAAATGTACTAATACCTTGATGTTGGCTTATAAAGTGACTAAATCCTACTTTCATTTACAAAATAGCTCTTAACAGTTTCTATAAAAATTTCAACATTCATGTTAAGTGTGAGTCCTTTGTTTTCATTTTAGGTAAACATTTTCAAATACATCTGTTTTGTAGGTTGTAAGGTTATCGAGAGCAGCCTGGTATACATCATATCGTATCTCCGGTTTGCTACTACAATAGCTTCCCTGTCGAATATTTAGATAACAATCGCTCCTCTATTAACGGGTGCCAGCCTCAACAAGGAAGCGATTAGAGGATGGATGTGGTTAAAATCCAGGCTACGTTAAGCGGTCTGTTTTTTTATGCTTAACATTCTATTGACCGCAAATGCCACTCTCTTATTTTCTTAAGTACATGGGAGCCTATAGGAACAACAACCTACGGATTAAAGATTTTAACAGCGGATAAATCGAGACTTATAGCATGAGATCAAGGAAGGTTTAGGAGGAATCAGCAGTTCACAGGAAGTATTAAACAAGAATCAGCTTTCCTACCGAAAAAGGAAAAAGGTTTTGACGTCAAAGGATAAACAGATTGAGTCAGCTCTGGTGTTTATCATCATGAAATGCGATTCTTCAGTGTTTGTACTAATTTCTCAAACTCTTAATATTTGAGCCGAGTATAAAAACACTATCATAGTTATATTAGGGCTCGAAAATTGAATTTTGAAAGTCAATTTCTTTAGTAACTTCTAAACATGATTAGTTAAACAACACTATTACAATGTATAGTGACGTCCATGATTAAAAATATGACGTCGGTGTGATGTGAGAACTCACTGAAAATCGTCGTGGGAGTTTTTGTAGGCTTGCGAGACTAACAGGATCAATGTACGGCTCGTTTTTGTGCAGTTTTAAAATGCTCAAAGTGTGAAGTTATTACACCAATGTGCTAAACAGTGTTAGCAAATGTCACTACCATAAAGATTTCAGCATTTTTTTTTTAGTTCCAATTTTTCTTGCCCTAATATTGCCTTTAACAAAATCACTTGTGACCTCAATTCATACAGTGCGCCACGTGCCATGCTGCCACGTGAGTAAGCCTGTTTTTTTGTGGGCGAACTGTCCAAAACCCTTGACGTCAAAATGTGTAGCACTGGCTGAAACGAAATCCCAAATGACAGTTGAGCTCAAAGAACAGTGTCCACTTCGATTGATGTAATCGAAGTCGTGATATACACATTCTGCTGTGTTAACTGTGACGTCCTCGCATATTGCGTCAATAATCAAGAGCTGAAAGTATGATTTTCTAGTGTTGTTTTGTTAATACAACCAGAAAGTTGTTTATTTTGTTAAACGGGTTTGCTCGTTGAGTGATACTATTCTTGTCATAGTTGACACGAAAAATTCGTATTTCTGTGTGATAAGCACTTTAAAGCACACCTGATACAACGGGAATAAGACTTCAGACGATACAGCCAAATGTCATCGGCTTTCGCCTTTGTAGGCTTGTCACTCTAGATCTTTTTTCGATTCAAGTGTTCCAAAAGCGCATTATCTACAATTACTTCTGGCTCAAGTACTCCTTGACGTCTATTTCGTGCGCTTCACATGAAAAGTAATGAAACGATGAAAGAGACAGCTGTGTTTATGACAGCTGTGTAAAGAAAGCAGATCATTCGTCCACCCACAAACCGTGAAATAATCGACCTTTAGTTCGTGTCTGGACGTCTCAGCTCACCCAGTTGGTTTTACTTATTACAATTATTTCCAAGAACATTACCCTGTCGGCTAATGAGGAGCCTTTACATAAAATCGCAATGGATGATGGGATTTACGTCAAGGATGATTGGATGCATCTGTTCAACCAACTCCATATCTTTATCACGGTTATATTGCCACACTTATATTGATAGATCATACAAACGTTTGAATATAATAATAAAAAGAAAGATCTTAGTGGTTACTTCAGCACCAAGGACAGCACTAAACTAAGTGCCTACACAACTTGTACTGTTGCATTGAAGCAAGCTCGCAACCAATATTAAAGGGAGGGAATGTTTTCAATTCAATGCCTAATAATTCGAACAATACGTTAAGCTATATGTTGTAACAAAATTAGGTACAAGTTACATATACTCCGACAAAATCATTTACTTCCCGACTACTCTCGAAGCAGTGGCTGGGCTCTGGCTGGTTTTTGACGTGTTTTTAGGCGTTTTTGTCGGGCTCTCTATTTTGTCCCGTTTTCGTTATGTCGCCAGAACACACAGTGTGTAGCTATAGCAAAATAGAAGGCCTAACAAAAACGCCTAAAAACACGTCAAAAACCACCCAGAGCCCAATCTCTGCTTGGAGAGTACTTCCCGACCGATAGCGAGACGCAAAGCACAAACAGAAGGTAGTACATTAAGCTAATAGTAACTTAAGAAGATTAAAATGATGTCTGGAGATTGAGGATGAATGCCCTAATAACATCTATTCATCCTGCATTACTGCAGATATCAACGTTGATGAAGTCAAACGCTTCCAGGCCGGATACACCTCCAGTACTTCCACTGTAAGTAAGTAATGGTGCCATGTGACGTCAACACCAGGCAAGCACGGACACGTGCAGCTAAGGGCACGTGTACATACTTAGCCTTGGCACGAATACCACATGTCAGAGATCGAGAGAGAAAGAGAAAGAGAGAGGGGGAGAGAGGGATGGAGAGAGAGAGAGAGAGA
This sequence comes from Branchiostoma lanceolatum, assembly GCA_035149815.1. NCBI lineage: Eukaryota > Metazoa > Chordata > Leptocardii > Amphioxiformes > Branchiostomatidae > Branchiostoma > Branchiostoma lanceolatum. Next base: position 8,889,723 of record CM068879.1, on the reverse strand, counting down.
AAGAGAGAGAGAAAGAGAGAGAGGGAGAGGGAGAGGGAGAGGGAGAGAGAGAGAGAGACAGAGAGAGAGAGACAGAGAGAGAGAGAGAGACAGAGAGAGGCAGTGATCGAGAGAGATCGAGAGAGATCGAGAGAGAGAGGAGAGGGGGATCGAGAGAGGAGAGAGAGAGAGAGAGAGAGAGATTTAAGAGTTGCTTCAATTTCCCATTGTTTTTACCATATCCGACCACTTTGAAATATCATATTTCTACTAAAATCACAAAACCTGCTTTTTACTTTTTATGAGGTTTAAATCTCCCTGTTGTTATCTTTTGACTATATTGAGTGTGGCTCACTCACTGGCGCCCCTATCCATATCTGTACAAACTTCACAAGGTTGACGTTGGCAAGACTCACAGGTGGCAACCAAAAGTGAATACCATCTGTCTATTCATTACTGTCGCCAAGAAGGCTATGATTTCGGTAGCGTTCAAATGTGTGTGTGTGTGTGTGTGTGTGTGTGTGTGTGTGTGTGTGTGTGTGTGTGTGTGTGTGTGTGTGTGTGTGTGTGTGTGTGTGTGTGTGTGTGTGTGCATGCGCGTGTGTGTGTGAGTGTGCATGTGTGTCTTTCTATCTATCTGTCTGTCTGTCCGCCTGTCTGTCTGTCAGTCTTTCTGTCTGTCTGCCTGTCAACACGATAGCGCGAGAATGCCTGGATGAGACAAAATTACTTGGCGAAGGTATGAGGTCGTGGAACCCTAATTCATCCTGTCACCATATATGGAAACCTGCATATATTTGATTCAAGTGCCCTGTATAACGTTATTTGGTCACCTGTACGATGGATAATGTCAAAGTTCACGCAGGCCATGACGAATCTCATAAGTCTGAGATCGTGGCAGAACATCTAAAGACAGAGATCAAACAACGCAAGCGCTACTCGTACATGTGATGTTGTTTGTATTGCAGTGCGTTTAAATTGGCTGTTGATTAACAGGGATAATTAATTTAGTTACAAATTAAAATAGTCCAAAGGAAGAATGGAAGATCAAGACAATTTCGGATGAATGGATTCTGAGTGGTTCCTTTTAGGCGGAGCAAATGATAATCAATGGGAGGGAAATATAACGCGTTTGCCCGCAATTTTGTTCGTTTTCTTTCAAATGTTCATCGTTCAGGTACCACGAATTGTGCTCAGAACGTATCATTTAATGGTACTGTATCCTTTTCCTAAGGTTGAAACCCATTTGGCCAACAGTCTGACAGAAAGCTGATAATGATACACGTGCAAACACCATGTACAAAATGCCAGACCATTGCGTAGGTTGTCGCACGAAACTCCAAAGTCTTCTGTGGAGCTTGATTTGTCTATATCTGCAGGGCTAGACTAACATTTCGCTCAAGACAAGTCTGGCAAATCATTTTCCCTATAGCCAGAGTGGTTAGTCTGGTAGAGACTAGCGCCCAATATCATATTACAGAAATAAGTAATCTACACAAATATTTTGAATGGGAAAATGGATCTGTTGATAGACGGAGAAAACCTCGTTGCATTTGTTTAGCGTCTTCTTGTTTCACAAAATACGGCGGCAATTTTGGATACGGTAGCCCTTCAGAACAATGTACTCCACCAGTTCAATTGGTAAAATGCGAAGGAAAATGTATGACCCACTATCTCTTTGTTTTCTTTATGAATACTGTTATTGTCAATTTTGAATGGTCACATTTATTAAGACAATGGCAAATAAGGCTAAGAAAGGTTTACACGATTTACTAGCCTTTCGCCATTGGCTTTTTCTCGAAAACACGAAAATTAGGCAATTTGACGCTCGTTTTACTTACTTTGTGAAGGCGGCCCGGAGCGGTACTGCAGATTAGGTTTTGCTAAGAATGTAGCACTTCACTCAACTTGTTTTTAACATGTACAGTACCACATACAGAGAACAATACGCTTGATAAGATAAAGATAGTTCCATAGCCTTTTGAGAGACAGTGGGTTGTTTTCAACTGTGTCTAGGACATGGTATTAGAAGGTGGAGCCCATCCCTCTCCTTTCATCGCCTTTTACATCCCCAACCGAAATCAGGGTGCCCATTTGTACACCTAGGGTGGGGTGGAGTCAGGTTCTGGGCCAAACACCCGAACCCGGTAACCGTAACACCAACACGACGACGCAACTTTGCACGTGTGGCAGACGTTGTTGTGGATAGGTGCTGAACTAAACGTCCTAGCATGTCAGACAATCGCGAGTTACCAATTCATGAGCTCTAAAGACTGCACGAAGATTACAAAGGTAGACGTCAATGGTTAAAGAGCATGCAAGCCACGTGACAAAGTCGTCGGAAGAAACAAACTAGGAGCACAGCGATTTCTTTGTGACATATGTACGTACAATTTCTCGCTCGTCCTTACATATGCGAGAAGGATCGTGAGTATGTTTCTTTTCTGTTCGTTCCGTGAACAGCACCTTATTTGTCGGAGTGCAAGAGATGTCTTATGTTTTAGGAGTAGTCTCAGCTTGTAGAAGATCAGTTGCATGTCATTAGTAAAAGCAAGTGTTACTTTCGCGATGATATTTTCAGTGGTGGCATTTGGACGGTGTTTGTGGTGTAGCAGTAAGCATAACTCCAGAAGCTATGAATGGAGTGATATAAAATCTGGTATGCCCATCGAAGAAACTGAAGATTTTATAAATTGGGTGATTTTCATATTTACGGATGATATTGCTTGGCGAAGGTATGAGGTCGTCGAATATTTGTTTCTAATGCATCCAAACTCTCTACACGGAACAACACAACAGGTGGTTCTTAGTGTATTTTTCAAATTTGTCTAAAAACGGACGCGTTCGTATGGTTAAGACAGTTTTGCATGACTCCAACTTGACTTCGTGTGGTATGGAACTCTACTGCTAGTCACAATACATCCGTAAGCTCGTTTAGAAGGTAATCTTAGGAGTTCGCACACATGTCGACGAACGATGTAGTGGCGTATTTGGCCCCAAATCCACAGGTATTGGGTTTGAACCCCCTGACATGCCGCCGATGTTATGCCCTTGGGAAAGGCTTTCACACGACTTTCCTCACTCCACAGAGGCGTAAAAATGTGTATCTGACTTCGGCTTGTGGGGAGGTAAAATAAGGCTGTGGAAGGGGGATGGGCTCTGCCTTCCAATTACGTGCCCTAAACACATCCAACTCTCTTATCTACTGTAGATCTCCTGCTGGTAATCTCACTACAGTGAAAAGGACCTGTCTTCTTCTGGACAACGGAGGGAAGTCTAAGGTATGTTTCATCCATTTACCTCATACTTACAACACTAAATTTATATCAGAGTACAAATAATGCCATATGTTGTATCTACATTGATGTCTGCCGCCTTTCAGCGTATTCAACCAGCGTTGATGTTGTCTAATAGCATGATATGCTTATGTATCACATCAAACAAAATTTCATATCTCAGCCCTGCGTATGCACTCAGTCACATTTGCACCGGTGCCCGTAGGTGGCGTAGTCCCGGCCGGGCCCCGAAGCCACAAATTTGTTCCGGTGGACTGCCGGACACCGAAGGGGTGCCTCTCGGTATTTTCACGATTATGTTACGGCGTCTATTTGTTACCGGGTCCAGGTAGCCGCAGGTTGTCCCTCGGGGTCGTAGGGTTCACGACCGAAACAGCCCGTAAAATGCCCGGCAGGGCCCCTTTTTCCAATTGTGACCGTAGCATTACCTCAAACGCTCTTCCATCAAAGTCAATCTTGTTACAGGTAGTGGTAATACGCGTGAATTGATGATATATATTTTCATCCTGTTCTGCAGGTTCTAAGTGCTAGTGTGGTATATAACAGCGCAGCTATCAGCTGGCCCGCCTGGACTTAGTCGGTTTGGGCACATGCACACTTACTTGGAACTCTTAAAACTAGAGATAGAGCATATTGCAAGTCATTCCAATCCATAGAGTAAGATGGGAGGCTTCAAGTTGTTTATGGCAAGTTAGAATGCTCGCTACATGTACTAATGCCTTATTGTTAGATGAGATCACACTTTTTGTGCCAACTTAACTGTGTATTGATTATAATTATGAACTTTGTGACGCTTATCTTCCTTATAAACCTGGCGTTATGTGCAGGTAGTGCACTTCCAGATAGTTGTTATGTCAAAAACGGTCGATCCACTGATATCCACTGCCAGAACTCCAACCTAACCAGTCTACCCAACCGTCTACCGCGGTTCACTAGCACGTTGAACCTTCAGCACAATCTTTTCCGAAAAATCCCGGACTTATCTGGCCTAGCGTCTCTACACATACTAAATCTCAGCCACAACCTTATCACAGAGTTTCCGTGGGGATCCTTGAAACATCTGATCTACCTTTGGCGACTCGATCTATCGCACAACCGTTTGACTTTTGTTAGACTCGACTTTGCATGTTTAGGACTTTATAATGTTAATATGGCCTACAATAAGCTGTCCACTTTCCCGGAGGCACACCTAGGCATCCCCACTGTTACTCCCCTTATGAAGAAGCACGGGTTCAAACATAGGGGTGCAGGGACCAGGTTTATACACGGCAATCCATTCCACTGTGACTGTCGTATGTCATGGCTGGTACATAAGGCTCTTGTGTTTCATCAGTGTTGGCCATTCTGTAATAGATCAAAGATTGGCCTGCTTTATCAAGATTTTTTGGAAAATGGCTCGCCTAATTGTAGTAGTCCAGAGACTCTAAAAAACGTCCCGTTACACAAGGCGAATCTATCTCACTGCCCAGTGTCACCGGCGGAAATCAATACAACAAACTCTATCAAAACATCTGAAAACCAGTTAGCCATCTCCCATAACACGTCGACAGGCTACTTTTATGATTCGTCTCCAGCATCTTTAGCAACTGGACCTAAACTGAATGGGGTAAATAGTACCACAGATGAAAGTACGGTAGACCATACCGACAATGACCAACTGGTCACGCACTCCTCTACCAAGACGGTTGCTCATTCATCCAAAACTATGTCTAGTAACACTACGGGAACTCTCGTTATGGCTGCGGTATTCGGTCTCGTTTCGCTTCTTATTCTAACCGCCGTTGTCCCAAAGGTAATAAAAAACAGGCAGAATTATGGTCAACAGAACGGATTAAACCAGACTGGGTTATCTGAGTCATCTGAAACTGCGGAAGGGTCGAATGAATATGACGAAATCAGCAATTTCACTCCTAACCTGATATACAGTAGCAGTAACGAATACAGCAACGATTTTTTGACTTGTACCATCCAAAGCCAAGATGCCATCCCGCAAATCGCAGATCTAGATACCAATGAGCTAAACCGTACAATGTCGGCGGTTGAATTGAGAAGTCAGTATCACTACTCTATCATTTCAACAGAAAACGTTTTGTACCGCAGAATCGAAGGTGAATGTAATCCCATTTACGGGCATGAGAAACCGCCCAGACGTTTTACTTTTTAGGGAAATCATGATGACAGCAGACTATTTGTATATGATCATAGATACTCTGAGTACTTGTCACACCGGTGCCCTGCACTCAACGATAGAGCTGTGCTCAGCAATGGCTATTATTCTGATACAGGGCTGTATACCTAAACCCTGGACCTGTTACCTGTACATTGTACCTGTAAAGTTGTTCAGGTACAGGCTATTGTTCTTTCATTCTAGCATTTGTGCATTGTCTGTATAAAGTGTGGCAATGAGAAGTAGAAGAATGTTTTGTACATAGCTAGACTTCCTTGAACTATTTGATTAATATTTGATTGTGTTGACAAGTATCCGTTGTGGAGCCAGTCTAGCATTTTTCGACTACGTGCAGTTTTCTGATTGGTTCCCGGGTTCTGATTGGTAGCCCCATGGGGTTTCTGATTGGTTCCCGGATTCCGATTGCTAGCCTAGGCCAGGACATCTGATTGGTTCCTGAGTTCTGATTGCTAGCCCCAGGGCTTCTGATTGGTTCCCTGCTTCTGATTGCTAGCCCCAGGGCTTCTGATTGGTTTCTGGGTTCTGATTGCTAGCCCCAGGGCTTTTGATTGGTTCCCAGGTTCTGATTGCTAGCCCCAGGGCTTCTGATTGGTCCCCTGGTTCTGATTGCTAGCCCCAGGCCTTTTTTATTGGTTCTGTGGTTCTAATTGCTGGCCCCAGGGCTGCTGATTGACAGCCCACGAGGCAAAGAATCAAAACAGCAATCAGAGCCCGGTAGCTATCAGGAAATTAAATCGCACGTAGCTGGAAAATTTAATTCGGGGTCTGCATGCGCAAAGAAGTCTATAAAAGTATAGACTAATATTTTGAATGATACATAAAGATGGAAGTTGTTTTGTGTTACATTTGTTGTCAATAGATCAGGATTTGCACTGTTTTGCAGATGTCTATGAATCTATTACTAATCAGAATGAATTTTACCAGTAACAATTTTCTTTGCTGATATGCGATTATTATGTGCAGTTGTAATTTAACGATTGCTGTTATGTTGGGACAGAGTAATAACATAGAGTGAACACATGATATCTGATCATATTGGTTACTAGTATCAAAATTAACTGTACAAGTAGACTGTCTTGTAATTACAGACTTAACAAAGAACTAGAAAGGCAACATTTGCGAGCAAATACAGCATGTTTAGCCATACTCCTCGCCATGCAAAAAATGGACTCTCCCCAAATAACAATGGACCATTCTAAAATACTTGCACTAAAAAAATGAATCACCCCAGTCCAAAACTGAGTCTTCCAGTAGCACCTCAACACAATATGGACCAGTCCACAACCATATCCACTAATTGATTAACACTTCTGCTAAAGAATGGACTTTTTCATAATCATTCCAGCTCAAAATTGAAAGAAATAATTAAAGAATCCTCCCCTTGCAAGAATGGGATATTCCGTGCCATTTCCATGTAAACCAGTCGAAAAATATCCGCTGAAAATTACACTCTTGCGCATAATCAACCCAGTTCAAAATTGAATTAAAAAAGATCAGCCCCAGGGAAGAATGAAGTTTTCCATAGTATACATATGAAGGTTTGACAGGAGACGAAGGAAATGACCAAAAACAACATATTTGGGTCAATTCAAAGTCACCGAGAGGGTTTTAATATAATATTTGTAATATGTTTGAACTATTTTGATTAAAAGAATGTCTAAGTCACAACAGTTCTAAAGTGTTCAAACAATTAGAATTGAAACTTATAACATGTTTGAACTCATTTCACATACGTTGGAAACATTTCGAACGTAACTACACAAAAATCTCTTTATTTAGAACAGTTTCAAACCATCTATCCAAATGTTTCAATGTTCGAACAATTTGTAACAAAAGATTTTCACAATTGCCCTCATAAACGAAGGTGCTAAGTCCTCCTGTGTGTTTCTGCCTATTTTCGGTGGCCGCGCTAGACCACCAGCGGATTTGTTTTGACGGAGCGTCACCCGCGCGCGACGATGTACACTGTTCGGCACCGCTAATATCCGGCATTTTCCCGCTCCAAAACACTCCACAAGACCCACGTTTTTAGTGTTTTGCCTCTTGTGCAACACGATTCGATTTGCATTACTAACGGGACGAAAATGATAGAAAAAATTCACCCCGTCCCGGCGTCCGTCCCAAAAACATGAACGACATGAAAATATATTTTCTTACAGATTCAATCACAAAAATCAACAGCATGGGATTCCAAATTTTCGCAACGGCCGACCATTTATCATGGTTGAACTTCCTTCCAAGGCGTGCGATAGATAAACATTCCCGGCACATAATAGTCACTAGTACCAGACTAACGCAAGCTCATGATGATAATAGGGAGAAAGTTTGTCAGTGAAGTTTGCCCACCAGAGGGTACATTTATTTAACGTTACAAGCTAGCGCAAAGGGGCGAATCATTGACCTTACCGGGGACTGACTCTACTGGCCTAATCATTCCTTTTTTGCCGAATTCTACGATCCATACGCCCGTACGTAGGACATGTAGGAAGGCACCGCCTACCACCCGCCTTTGATCATGTATGAAGTCGGCGGCAGAGAGAGATCATCAATCAATTTTGACAGGAGTGTCGCGCCAGTCTGAGGAGAAACGATCTCCCGTGTTGTGTTGAAGAATTTGGAGTTTGAAAATATCTGGAATAACTAATGCTAGAATAAACATTCACAAAATCATTGATTTAACTTGTTTTCTGTTATAAAATTTCCTAAACTGCAATTTAACCACTGAGTTTAAGGGAACATGGTGTTTTCCCGATAATCACGTTAAATGTTTATGTCCGGTCTTTCCTCCTCGTAAGCAAACTTCAAGCTTGGCCAGGTGCAAGGCACTCGGGGTCAATGACCTGTAGGTCATATGTAGTATTGAAAGTGACAGAAGTGGCAAATATTGTCAAGAATGCCCAAAATAAATCGTTTTGAATATATGTATGCCAAAAATGGGAATGTAGTCCTTTAGATATTTGTTCAAGCCACATATACAGCAAATTTCAGGTCATTCGGTTGAAATACAAGGGCGCAGGAGGCCAAGATATGCTAAAAATAGCCTAAAAACCTCAATAAAATCACTTTCAAGGTCAATATCAAAAAAAGGAAAAGAACGTACATTGGTTTTTGCCTACATTACCTCTGTACCAAATTTCAGGTCATTTGGTCAAAAAATGACAGAGATGAATCGATTTGAAGATTTGACAGGAGAAGAAACATGAGAGAAAACAATATGTTGAGCCATACTTATGGCTAAACATAATAAAGTTGATGGGTACGAGTACAATTTTTACATTCACCACTGTATATGTAGGTCCACTGAAATAAGTGTTAAAGGACAATCTGAAAGGTTCTGGATAGCGTAGATAAAATTGTACTACACATGGATTAGAGTGAACTTTTTTAGCGCCAGTATTAGAATATTTAAGCTTTGCCTCTAGATTTCTCTTTTGTTATGCCATTAGTGAACATGTCCTATGTAAAAAAAAAAACGTTACTTCTATACGCATGGGCAATGAGAATTCCCAATTTTCCCATATTTCTGACGTAAAGCGTCTACAAAGCTTGATGGAACATTGACACACCACACGTCTAACAATAACATGGACTTGTTTTTCACAGCAGGTCAGGAAAAGTTATGCGTAGACGCAGAATATTTGGTCCAATGCCTGAAGGACTGGTGCTGTTCGTCTTTGTATATCACAAGCTCCTCCAATGTATTTCGCAGCGAATTGCAGCTTCAATCTTTGAGAAATTTTAAGTTTGCGGCAGTGCTATAGTCACATACTGCTGCTACAGTATTGGACAAAAATGTTCGCGGTGGTTTTAAGGTTGCGGTGAAACGGTCCCCGCTAAAACCGTGAACATATAAAACCACCGCAAACATATCTGCATTTACAGTATATTGCACACATATCACAGAATTTTAAAAGGAAAACCTAATGTTAGAAGTGAACATTATGCAAATAAGTTGATTTTCATATACAATATTGCTTGGCGAAGGTTGCCAATCTGTTGTGCTTGACTTTGAAATGAAATGTGCATTTGCAAATACATGAAATTGCCAAGAAGGTAATGTTTCACGCTATTTGTGGTTGGGTGCGTTTGTAGACAGCATAACTCGAGAAGCTGGGAATGGTAAATGGTAGGTGTGTTTTATTTCTCACTATCAAAAACCAACTGACCAAAATGTAACTTGAATGAACTTAATGTAAACACTTCAGCGTCTCATTGGAGTATCTAATAACTCGGTTAACTTAATAACTATCAAGTATGAGGCAAATTCCAACAATATGTACAAATGTATTTCTTTACAACAGCATTACAAGTAACTATCAAGTGTGGTAACTGAAATCAGAACTTACAGAAGTGTGTTTTACCAAGTAGCTGTAAACAACAGTTTAACAACAAACTAATGTCGTTGACTCGTAATGAAAAAAGTTAACTCAAATGATGGGGCTTCTCTCAAGCAAATTCTGATCGTACAGTTTGCATGTCATTGTGTGTGAGCTACCATGTAGGCATTTCTAAACAAATTCAAGCAAGCTTTCCTCTTTTAAGAGAATAAATCTTATACTTTCAACTTGTATTTTATTCCTTATCATTGTGACAGTGTTTGTCTTATCTAATGACAATGTTACGTGCGTTCTGTGCTACGTACATGGTCACTTTATATACAGTATATCTAGAATAAGGCTAATGATCTGTAACGGTTAAGTAGATGACAGATGATTTTGTACAAATAACAAATTGTAAATATGTACTATGAATGATATTATCAGATTTGATTTTTATAGAAAAGTTTTAAATATTTTACATAGGCTACCCATGCCTGATACCTTTATGATGCAATTTGTGAAAAAAACCTGAAACATACAGGTCAACAATGGCAATCCTTGAAGAAATAAGAAGATTGCATTTTATTTATGAGTTACATGAAACTCAGAGACCTTGTTAGAGGTGATATAGTATTCAGAATGTTCATACCAGTTTTCAGTAATATTATAATGTCAATGTTGCATCCTGGTAATATTTCGCCCAAAGGACGACACACTACCTATTGCCACCGCGTTTTTTCTTCTCGTCTGTATCGTGTCCGTGGCTTTTTTTGTCGATGCCGGGCCCTCTTTCCGTCGCCTTGTCCCCGCGACACTTTGGGCAGTACCACTTGCCCTTGGGTTTGTTGTGAAGTGCGACACAGTCGAAGTGGAACCATTCGATTTCGCACTCCTCATTGTCACAGCCAATCATTTCTCCGTAGGACACTTGGTTACACAGACAGTACCTGGGTTCGTTCGGATCGATGGCTAGCTCGGACGGCGAGCTCTCCCGCTCCTCGCGCTGCTTTTCCGCTTTCGCCTTTGAACGTTTCTTCTTCTTGACGGGTTTGGGATTGTCACTGGGGATATCCTTGTCTTGTGCCTCTCTTTTCTCGTGGCTTCGCTGCCGCCGCGACCGTTTGTTGTTCCTCTCCGGAGGCTGCTCGGGTTTGATGATCTCTGGTTGGTTGTCGGTGTCCTTGCCGGCGTCCAGATTCCGCTGGTCTTCGTCCAGTTGGCGCGCCCGGTTCTCGACCATGTCCACCATGGAGGAGACCAGCTGAAGCTTCTCGTCTCCGAGCTCTTGACTCTTGACCAATCCGCGCTGGATTTGGATAAGCTTACGCCGCCGGACGATGGGATCGCTCTCGTTCGAGTAACGCTCCTGGCTTTCCTCTATCTCCTTCATGACTTCTGCAGAAGGAAGAATTATACACAAAAAACGGTCAATATCACTCCAAAGTACTCCTTACAGATAAAAATATGTTTATGTTTTGTACTTTTATTTGTGCTGATTCTATTCTTGTGGCGTCAGATAGATTTTTGAGGGGGGTCATATTCTACAAAGCTTTCTGGAAAAAAAAATATAACAACAGAATTTATGGAACCACTATATGGCTTTGCTAACGTAGTTTTTTCGGCATTTCTCAGTCCTTCACGTGAAAGTAGCATGGGTACGGAACTACGGATAGTTGTTTACAAAAGAATAAACATGGAACGTTATGAATTTGGGACAAATAAAGGCGGTGAAGTACGACTAGTACATGTGCATACGAGGGCTTTCCGCATGATAGATACTAGTCACAAATTATGTACGGTCAGAAGTAGGGGCGGGGACACGACTTGAACTCCTTTAGGTACAAAAGGAAAACGGTGGTAGTAACCTACCCTGGAACTGGGCGTCTATCTCTCTCAGTTGAGACACGTTCCGTTGCAAGTCGTCTGGTAGCGACTCGATACAGTCCAGGTAGTCTTCCACGTACGTCACCGCGCACAGCTCGTCCACAACCCGGGGGGTCAGGCCCTTGCTGCCGCCGTCCTCGTTGCCAGGCATGACTCGAAAAAAAAGCCGCTTTTTGGCGGGCGAAAGAAAAGGACAACACTGGAGAGTCTCCGGTCGTCTTTCCTCACAACACCAAAATGGCCGCCTTCGGAAACAAAGCTCGCGCCCGTAGTGCATGATGGGAGATTTAGACTAAACCATATAATCTTAAGGGTTTCTATTTAAGACATTGAAAAACTTTGAGGATTTATTTTGTTAAAAATCCATAAGATAACCAAAAAATACTATTCAAAATATTCAAAATATCTAACATATAACTTTGTTGAAAGGTTGTAACATTAAGTATCAATGTTAATGGAAATATGTTCAGTTTTAAAGTCTATGTTCCCCCTATGTAGATTGAACAGTCCTTTATTTAAATTTGCAGAAGGTCATACGGGAGCGGGTTAGTCCATGTAAAAAATCATGGCGAATCACATAGTTGGTGCCACAGGTCGTACCGTTACCAGCGGCTTTCTCAAGAGTGTGCTACAGAACGGCGTCGGTCGCTATGTCTGTCAGCTGCAGAGAATAACGCTGAAATTCTGCAAGGCGAGCGGGCAGAGTAGAGGAGTCAGGTCTGTATTTGTTTGTGGATAAATTTAAAATCAAAGTCGTGGGGAGGGGGGCATGCATATGTTTTTTTCCAGAATTTCCTGTGCAAATTAATTTTTTAGTAAAATGACAGCTCAGGTTGTTCTTGTGCAGCTACAGCTTCAAGTTCTAACTATGTTTTTGTTTGTTTTCCACAGAGATTATGTAGAGAACCACTTACTAGACTTTGCTGCAGTGAACCCAGGAGTTGTTGTCTATGTCACCCCCAAGCCTCAGATACATGCTCGAGTAGTGGCAGAGTATTGTGAGTATGCAAAGATCACATTCTTTGTACATGAACTGTAAATTCACTTATTTTTGCAAGGACTTAATTTCGCAACAGGAGGGAAATTGGGTTGACTGTGTTTAAAGTTTGTTGGTGAAATAATTCTGTACTACAGTCGTCAAACAATGATATTGCATATTGATGGTGTCATGACTCATGAGTTTGCTGCAGAGAGGTCACCGGAAAAATAACACCACTACAAACACTTTAAGATTCACAGTAATTCTGTTTTGTTGTTTTGTGTTTTAATTCTTATGTAGCTGTAAATAATTTGGAGTACTACCTACAAGGACGGAACTTTTTCAATTGCATCTTTTGTTGTAATAGCAGCCAAATTTCAATGCAGGATATGAAAAAAAATATTATTAAGTTAAGAAGATATCCCACGTACATAAACTGGATATAATTTTTATGTTGCCTTTTTTGTTTGTTTGTTACAGTGAATGGCGAGATCCACACTGTATTCCTGGATAAGAAATCAGCGGAGGAGATTCAGCAGCACGTACAGTCGCTGGTCTGGCGGTCGGGACAGCCACTGGTCCGTCTACGTAAGACGCAACACACCGAGAACCCCAGCATACAGGGACAGTGGACGCCTTTCACAAACAGACCATCCAATACTACAGTAGCTTTAGAAGAGAAACTTAAAAGCCTTACAAAATGATGGTCCACTGTGTTTATGATAATAACTAAAGATAGACTTTCTTTTCAGTGTATGTGAATAAATCGTAGCGAAGTGCGAAAACAACATTTCTGTGCATGATTTATCCTATTAAACTTGTGCATTTCTTATGTTCATTTGTCTGCTTTTTTGTGCAGGTTTCTGGTTAAAGCCCCGGTCACACTAAACTCACGTCGTACCTACGATGCACGTACGATGCATTTCCCGTACAACGCAGGTAAATCGCAGGTAAATCGCAGGTAAATCGTAGGTAAAATCAGCTATCGCAGAGCGTCGGGTGATGTTCAAAATTTTCCGGCGTCGTGCGATTTGTCACGTGTCGCTCATCTCATATGTGTGCACGTTTCATCTGACCTTTGCAAGATGGTGATGCCACCAGAAAGAATCAGGCTGGTGTGACTGCAGATACAGCTAAATAAAGTACAGGGAAGGCAAGCTGTAATTTTGGCAGCCCTCATCAGGGTTCTGCAAGAAAGACAGAATGCGAGAAGGCGACGGAGGTGGTGGGTGAGGCCGTGGATCCAGCGGCGGACCTTAGTAGGCCAATACGACACACTTTTGATTGAGTTGGCTCGAGAGTGTGGTGGGGACTACTTCAGAAACCAAAAGCAGTCGAGCGCATAGTGAGCGCTGCTATATGTTTGCATAATCTCATGAGAGAAAGGTACCCAGGCTTACAAAACAGAGACTTGGGCCAGGGGGGCAAGTTGTCCCTGGGGCATGGAGGCAGGCCGGGATGTTTGGATGAGATGCGAAATGTGCGGGGGGAAATGTGGCAAACATAGAGGGAAAACAGCTAAGAGTCTATCTGAAACAGTACTACAATAAACCTGTGGGTTCGTTGCCATGGCAGCACCATATGATATAGGCCGATTTGCATGTATAGATATGTGCGCTGATGATGACTTCAGTTGTTTTTAGTTTATGACAACAGAGACGCATAAGCATAAAGATATGTCTTCTAGTAACTTTATTTTTCACCCCTTAATATCAAGATATGTTAATGAAATAATCTTTACAAATCACCCTTTCACATCCGGGGCAAACTGGCTTGGACAAAATAACGTTTTGTTGCATCGCATCCTTATTCTTTTAATGTATTAGAACGCCTCCTTATTCAGTTTTGTTTTCGAATTTATAAAAAAAGTTACAGTAATTTCTCAAATCTCAAATCTTTCTCAACTCTTTATTTGTTTGAAACAACCTCACAGAAGTACATATAATTCGTACAGATACATGCACTTCTGAATTGCGTTGATCTTACATGATAACACACCTATGTACACAATATTGCCTTAAACAACCACTCAGAAGTAAAGACATAAAACGAGGGTGAAACGAAAACATTCCAACTGATCATGGAGCACAACATTTCTTTATGGTTTGATACATATCTTCAGTGGGATGTACTGATATACGGATTTCTCTGAAAGTGAAGTGCATGTGACAGCAATTAACTACAAAATGAAAGTTTCAGTCTTTTTAGTATCTTTCTTTCGTTAAGAGATACAGGATGATATGTTTACAACATAAAGCAATCGTTGATACCAATAAAAAAACTCAGTTCTGGTCGTCCTGCTGGTTGTGCTGCTGTTCCCGGGCGTCTGCCAGCTTCAGATAGCCGTGACACCAGAGTATAGCATACAGACGTCACGCCATAAGTCCTTGGGTAGGTTCTTCAGGGAATGAGGTCTGATCTCATTATGAACCCACGTGTGTATAGCCATGAAACAATCGTATGCATCACCTGTGCGCGATACTCGATCTGACACGTGGAAAATCGTAGCCTTGAAAGCAGGCTCTTCAGCGGTCGCGCTGTACACCAGTTCC
Source organism: Branchiostoma lanceolatum (assembly GCA_035149815.1). Classification (NCBI taxonomy): domain Eukaryota; kingdom Metazoa; phylum Chordata; class Leptocardii; order Amphioxiformes; family Branchiostomatidae; genus Branchiostoma; species Branchiostoma lanceolatum. The sequence goes on along the minus strand of CM068879.1, from coordinate 8,874,526 downwards.
CACTGTGCTCTGGTGGCTGCACGTCTCAACAACATCGACAATATCAGGGAAAACTGAAACCATCAGAACACGGTCGAAATGTATACATTTTTCATCTCATTGGTATAAAAAGAAGGCCGTAGTGAAGTCTGTATTGGGGGCAATAAAAATCGTACGGCGACGGAAGCAAAATTTTGAACATGTTCAAAATCATCTTTAGCTGTATTTTCCGGCGTAGGACGCTCGCCGATGGCTACTTTTACGTGCGATTTACCTGCGATTTACCTGCGATTGACCTAGGTACACTCAAAAAACCCATCGTACGATGTACCTACGTTTTATGTGACCACCACTTTGTATGTGTTAACTATTGCACCCGGTTTTTCCCAAACGTACGACGTACGGCGCTGTCATGACGGAAGAAACCCCATCGCAGGTACGACGTGAGTTTAGTGTGACCATAGCTTTAACTTTGAATTGCAGGTTGCATTTGTGCATCTGACAACGAATAACAATCATTCCAAATCAGCAGCATCTAACTAGATTCTAAATCCATTTCTGTGCTGTGTCGGTATTTTCGTATGGCATTAAGATTTTAATTTGATCAGTTAACTCTATCATTATATGTACTGAGGCCACACCAATTCAATTTGTTGATTCTTGGACTTTTAACAAAAAATGGAGTGACAGGGTGGAAAAAAGAAACCTTTATTATCTCCGAGTTCATGCAAATTTTATATTGTAGATATTCACCTGTCCTGGACCATTGTTTTCTTTTCAGTACTATCCCGTTACATGTTTTAGACAAAATAAATGGAAGTAAGCTCCACAAAATGTGACTAGAGAATACTAATGTCTATGAATATAATTTTTGACTGCCCACTATTGAAAGCACTCATAGCAAACAATGCAAAGAAACGGAATTGCTATATTTTTGAAACAGGCTACATGTATATCAAAGTTTTCTTGTTTTCAGTTATGGGGTATAGAAGTAAAACATTGGACCATTTTCGAACACACTTTGTATAGCTATATCAGATTTTATGTTCCGTAATTCATCAGTTATGAATTAAGTAAATTTTCCAAGACTTCAATGCTTCTTTCTGTAAAAGCATATCTATGGTGAGCTTCAGGCGTTAGCCTGAAGTGTCAAACCCTTGCACCTAAACGAACCCGACACAATTAACAAGAAAAGTAGGGGTGACCCGGTGTGCTTGCGTAATTGGCTGAAAGCGCAAGCCATTGCAAAGCTGCATTGCACCACTACATGCATAAACTACATTGTACTTGAAAAGGTATCTTGCTTCACCTCAGTTGAGGATGGCTGCTTTACAATTACTTACTATATCGATGTACCATATCTAATAGCCTATTAGAAATACTTGTGCTTTTTTTTCTTTCTCTGGTTTCACAGTGACACAATGTGAATCGGACTAGTTCAATGCGCCTTTTCCCTTATTTACATGTAAACACACTTAATGTTGTTTGCCTCACGTCCTAGCCAAACTAGATACATATCCAGTCTATATTCACAGTGAATGGGAAGCTTTACCAACAAACCGTCTTTGTGTAGGTTTCGGCTAGGTCGTTTCTAACTACGTGCCGGTCAACTTGAAAAAATAGTCGCCTTTCTTTCAACCGATTGAAGAATCTAAACCAAACACAAATCTCCGGGGAGGGTAAAGTTTGCTACATTGAGACGGGTAACCTTAGTACTACTGACCCATACAATAGGTGGCCGCGGTCCGATCGTATATAGTTCACGCGTACGGTATAACACAAAGACATGTGGATGGAATGACTGTATGGGCCGGGTTCAGGTAGCCTGGTGGGAGGAGGGTAGGGTGTCACCGTACATAGTAACGGGGTGACCCAAAAGGGGGTGTTGTAGGTAGCACAGTCGGTAAAGCCACTGCGTGAACACACACACTCATGGCGGTGAATCTACGGAGACCGAACGTACAGGAACCATGAACAGAGGTAAGATTTGTAAGACACGCTCTGAATGTAACAGTGAATGTTGGTACTAGTGTAGTCGTACGTGTCTTCATGGTTAGCTTGTGGGGTAAGTGGTTCAGCAAAGCATATGGTTTAGCTTTGTTGGGGGAGGGGTATTCATTTTTTTCGTAAATAGTAACCCATTGTGTAGTTACGATGCAATGATTTCGTTGAGAGCCAAACAGTACTAGTGGTTAGTCTTAATATATGATTAGAATGAGGTATTTTTTAAAGGATAGTACATGACAGAAATCGCGCTACGATTTCTGTGATTGTGAAATGAATGTAAAATTCATATCAAGTGTCCAACATGAACTCCGTATTTTGCAATTTTCGGGGCATGATCGTTGTGAGAGTAAGAAATAGCCAACTAAAAACTCGTCTGTGAGCATCAATGTAAACGATATCGGAAATCATACCTATGCCATTTGTACAAAGATTTTCACAACGTTGTCACACAACTAAATCATTCGTTCATGTCGACATCCCTATCTTGGAGACTTTGACATCTTTGTATTTTTCCTCTAGACAAACCATTTGTATGTTTGCAAAGCACTTGCAAAACGTTTATACGCGAAACTGCTGCGTGGTGCCGTTAATAATGTTTTGGAACATGACACTAACGGTGCACACAACCGTTGTCGGCATTGACACACAAAAATATGAGAAAACCTGTTACATGACATCGTTGCCAAGTCTTACTATACTGACGATAGTCTACGACTATGTGGTGCATGTGTCTGCATATTAAATGTCGACTCCATTGCAGAAAAAGACGACATAAAAAATTGGATCAGTGCACCATGGGTTGTGTTCGCGCCACGTGTGTGTAACATGCTCGACTTAAATGATGTTTAAAAAGAACGAGATACTGAGACTATACTGACATGATCAAATTTCGGACTTCCACAAGTGAGCTCGCGGTACATTCTACTACAAGGAAAGAAAAGCCCACAAAGAGATAGTAATCCTTGGTTCTGTGTATCAATGCTCCCTTTCTCTACATTTTATCGCAACACCGGCAACACTACATCCATTGGAGATTACTGACACGGAAGAAATTGCTTAATGAATACATGTATAGAATATGTGTCACAATGGTTTACATGCACAAGGCTGTTAAGTCTGTCCATTGTGCAAAGATTACAAATATTGGTGTGTTAAAAAAGATTCAAACAAACGTGTATCACAAAAACGCCCACATTGGTTACAAAGAACATACTACGATAAGCTTAACCCCATTCATTTTTTTTAGAAAGACTCTATTCTTTTGCCGGAAGAAGTGATGATCTAGTCCAAACTAGTAACGATGACATTTTTACCAACGAGGTAACAGTTATACAATTGTAACGTTCAACGATTGATTGTAAACTATGGGACAGATTGTAGCTATCATCGTTTTTCGTGATGGAGCCACTGAGCCAGTTTCCTAGCCGGGAGTTAGTTAGTTTGTTTTTATGGTGCAATGTTCAATAACAGACGGAGGGTGCATATTTGCCTCAGATCTGTTAAGTGGATGATACAGCTTTGAATACCATTAGAACATGTTTTATTTTGGTGCCATGAAACATTAATACTAGCTATTCATAACTTTTGTCTATACAGTGCTAACCCCATCCCCTGACTCTATGTAGGAACCCCAAGGCGGACTGAGGTGACGTAACAGCTGCCCGTGACGTCATGGCATATTCATCATGGCGGTTGGCAGACAAGCGGTACCTCGTCACTCCCAAAGTCATTCGGGCCGACCTCCGCAGTCGGGGCTTCAAGGCCGTCCCGGAAGAAGTCGTCCAACTCCGAGACGTCGAAGTCTTAGATCTCTCCAACAACGACTTGGCGCTATTACCTCAACAACTACGCTTCCTCACCCGTTTGAAAGAACTGAGACTTGCCAGTAACAGTCTAAAAGTGTTGCCGTCCGTGGTACTGACATTCCAGCGGTTGGTCGGGTTGCATCTTTATCAAAATGAACTCTCGGCCCTTCCTGAAAGATTCGGTCTCCTCACAACCATCCGCGTACTTGACTTGAGAAGTAATAAGTTCGCTGTTTTCCCGTCCGCCATTTTGTCCCTCACACAACTGAAGGAGTTGAACATCTCTCAGAACAAGATAGCGGTGGTCCCCGACAACATCGAGAAACTATGGCAGCTCACGGACTTAATAATGGACCACAATCAGTTGTCGTTCCTACCAGAAACGCTAGGGAACTTGTCGCAACTCAGGGAACTGCGAGTCCAGGGAAATCCGCTAGCGTGCGTCCCGGAATGTATTAAAAAGTTGAAAAGATTGCAGAGTCTTTCTTTGGGAAACTTTCTCGGTTTGGGACAAGAGGACGGTTACACCATTTCCGAGTTACCGGAAGACGTCGCTAAGCTGAATCTGCTCACCATCATGACAGTTCGTGGAGGGTTACTGACGTCACTTCCGGACACTTTTGGCACCCTGAGACTTAAAGAGCTGGATTTCTCCTTTAACTTATTTGCAGTGGTTCCTAAACAAGTCATCGAAGTCAGCACCTTGGAAAAGCTGAACCTTTGTTACAACCGACTTACAAACCTACCTGACGACGTCCACAAGATGCAGAAGTTGAAGACTATGATCTTGTACGGAAACGAGATCAAAGAGTTGCCGCCGCCCGCTTTGAAACTGTCACGGCTGGTCATGCTGAACTTAGACCACAACCAACTCGTCACTCTGCCGGACGACATAGGTAAACTAGAGAGCCTAGAGTACTTGCTCGTATCGGGAAACAACATGGACTTCTTGCCAGAGGGGTTGTGTAATCTGAAGAGTTTGTTTCATCTCAATATCAGCGACAACAACGTTGAGGTGCTACCGGCCGACTTTGGTAAGCTTCCGCGTTTGAAGAGCGCCAGACATCTTCATACACATGGTAACCCCCTAGTGCAGCCTCCGAGACGCATATGTGATGCAGGTATGGTGGCGATCAGGAGCTACCAGGAGCAACTTCAGCGTTCGGAAGTCGTGCGCACGCCGCGCATCAAACTGTGCGTATTTGGAGACAGCCTTGCCGGGAAAACCAGTCTTGTTTACGGTCTGATGTACGGGAAACCCCCAAGAGCAGCCTCTCAAACCAGCCGAACAGGGGTAACCAAGATCAAAACATGGGACACAAAAATGGGCGTGGAGTTCGAGGTCTACGACTTCGGCGGGAACCAACTTTACAACCTGCTGTACCAGTACTTTCTGACAGACGGCGCTGTGAACATTGTCACCGTCAACCTACAGTCCTACAATCCCTCCAAGTTTTACAACACGGTCGGGTATTGGCTGGACCTCCTGAACGCCCGCTCGCCGGGAAGTACGGTTCTTTTGGTTGGTACACACGCAGACAAGTGCAAGCCAGACAGGCTACGAGACAGATGCGAAGATGTCCAGACTCAAGTAGAAGTCTTGCAGCGGCGGCAACTTCAAGAAGCGCAAGCTCAAGAAGAGAGAGTCGACATCCTTGTGGAAAAGACTGGGAAGCAATCCAAACCTGGCATCAAAGTCAAAGACATACTTCCAGAATGGGTGCGAGAAAGAAGAGACAAAGCTAAAGCACTACTTGAGAACAGGCTAGAAATTCTCCCAACCCTCGTGCCTGTTGGTCTTGGTAAGAATATCCAGGGAATCACTGAACTAAGGAACGAGCTGATGTCCCAAGTGACCGACATAGCCAAGTTCCCAGTCATGAAGCGGCTAGTCCCACAGACGTGGAGCGACTTACAGAAGGTGCTGCAAGAGGAGCGTCGGAAACCTCGCGTGTGGCTGACGTGGCGCGAGTGTTTGAGGCTAGGCCAGCGGGTAGGGTTGAACATAGAGAGGCTGAGGCTCGCGCTAGACCACCTACAACTCACCGGTACACTTCTACGATTCCCCCATGTCCCCAGCCTTTCGGACTACGTTTTCCACGACCCAGGCAAGCTTGCAGGCGTTCTGAAAGAAGCCCTAACCCCCAACATGGAAAGCGTTCTCAAAGAAGGCAAGATCCGCTTCCCGGACGTTAGATGGAACGACTTAACAGATGCAATAAGTGTGTTCAGAGACATGAACTTTCTGTCGACTAAACTACTAGAGGGGCTGCTACAACCCTGTTCTTCAGCAACACACGACCAGAAAGCGTTAGTTTCGCTCCTAGAAGCTTGCGAGCTATGTTTCGATGTAAAAGACGACAGCGTCCAAGAGGACTTGTTTGCGAGCTGTCACTACTTCCCCGGCTACCAGCAAGCCTCTCAACCGGCAGACCTCATCGACGTTTGGACGGAGGATCTCCCAAATCGTCAGGAACAGTTACAGGTCGGGTGTCAGATCCGCGGGTTCTGTCCACCAGGACTGTTTGAGCGTTGGTCTGCAAGGGTTAACCGTTTGGTACAGGAGAGAAGAGACTGGAAAGACGGAATGGTGGCGCACAGAGGCGGAGTGCCCTTACTCGTGGAGCGCGTGCAGGACGGCTCGAACGTTGAGATAATTCTATCAACGCGCGGACAAATCAAAGAGGCGTTCCGGATGTGGAACGCGACTTTACCGCTGCTTACTCATCTTTTAGAACTGTTGGGTGAGTGGCCAGGGACGCTGTTCTCTACGTACGTCACGTGTGCCCACTGCATCAAGCAGAAGTTGGAGAACCCGTACAGGTACCCAGAGGAGAACCTGCACCAGCCGTACGTGGTGGGCATGACTAGTGTTAGGTGTCCCAGGTCTATGTATAAGGAGTCGGTCTCAGCAATGCTGGTTCATCCACAGTTATAGATAGTAGTAGCCTGGGTGCCATCCTCCGTAGTAACCGCTGACTCATCTTTTCGCTTGCTAACCACGGATCCGTACCTAGGCTCGTTATAAATGATGGCAAGAAAAACTGTTAAATCACAACAGGAGGGCTATGGTCATCAATTTTTTAAGTCACACCTGGTAAAATGAGATGCTTTTCACATGACGTCACAGCTTTTATGGGTCCTTGCACGCACGTGACCCAGTGATGTCATCATTACGTAAGTACGGTCCGCCATGTTGGCTGCTTGAGCCATGCCTTGAAATTTGCATATGCATGTCATTACTCAGTGAGTGTAATTACAAAATTACTGGACTGCAAATCCAAAGGTAGCTGGCAATTTCCAGGTATACCCATCCAAAATGGTGGACAATACTTAATACGAAATGATGACTCATGATCTCATAGTTATGTGTGTAACAGACATAACATAGTTGTACAGTAACAGAGCAACAAAGACAAACGAAAAAAATCTAACAGAATGCTAATCATCCTGCAATTATACAAAACAAATTATGAGTGAGAACTTCTTCAAATAGCATTTACAGAGTGGAACGAATAAAATATTCTATTTGACATTGTGCCATGATCACTTCTTTCCAATCTGGGGTGTTTCAGTTTAACCTTTAGCACACTGAAGTAGCCGTTTGGCATCCCGGCTCCCTATTGGTTACAGAGTCAGGCAGCAGGGAGAAGGTTAAGTAATAACAGGACACTGGGCTATACAAGAAAACGTACTATTTAATCTTTTAATACAGTTGAATACCTGGTATACAGGCCATTTCAAACATGTTGTATACAATCAGAATGGTTAGTTTACTATTTGAGCATCCAAATATTTAGACATTTATAATGTGTAATCATTGTGACTTGCTGATACCACCCATTCCCCCCATACAGTCAGTATTTAGACTTAACAAGAGGTTTGTCCCCTCCACCCCCCAAATTATTTCTTCTGAACTATTGTGGTTTGTAACACTCATTTGGTACTCCACCTAGCAAGACATTGTACTCAATGCATGGTTAGGTCATTCAAATGAATTTCCTGGTTTTTATATCAAAATACAATGCTGAACTGGATCAACATGACAACAAAGTCTGAGCGAAAAAGGTTCAAATTTTCCTCCCAGCTCACTGTTTTCATTGTGTCCTTTTAGTTGGTTTTTGCCTGAAACTGTTAAAAACCAAGAAAATACGTTAGTATAGCCTTATGCATGCAAGTCTTTCATTTCCTAGCTTTATCTAATTCAATATTTCAAATTTGTAGATTTGAGCAGGCATGGCTAAGGGCATGTAAAAATTTGTAGACCTTTCTGAGTTTACACAATGCAGGTTGGGATCTGTATATACAATAGGCGGACATTACAAAAGCTATGACATAAACAGCAATAAAGCAAAGAATACATAGCACATTAAACTACAGACTAGATTAGATAGCAAGGATGCGTGCAGTTCCTGTCATAATGTATCTAATACTAGTAATAGCTACGGCGAATTGATGTATATTTCGGGGGACTTTCTTCTGAGGGAAAGGTTTTTTTGGGGCGTTTTCAGTTCAAGGATGGAACAATTCTGTTGTACAGTAGTAATCCAATATTCGTACTGGAGGTGTTACTGTGGAAATAAAACCACAGTGAACATTTCATGATTTACAGTATACAAAGAGCATTCCCATGCACATGGTTGAGACATTTCTTTTTACCAAATTGGGATAACAGATTTTTGTCACAGGACTTAGAGCTCACCCTGAAGACAACAACATGCAAACATCATAAACATGGTTTGTTGTCTATGACAGCTGTAGAAAGAATAATCCACTGTATGCCTTTATACACTCATAACTTTCCTCTAGTATCAGTGCCATTTTCAATTCCAACAAACAATTCTGTCAAATAACATGGTGGAATAACTTCATCATTAATAACAACAACAAAAAATATATACACAAATTTTATAAACAGTGTACCTAGAACAATCCTTTGTTTTTGATTATTACAAACATACAAACAAAACACACATAAACCACCAAAAATACATTCAAGTTTGTAATTCATGACGTAGTAACATTTTTGACCAATATCTGTACCTACAAAAGATATAGAATAGTAGATTTATTACTAGTTTTATTCCGTACTGCCATGATTTCTGTATTTTCCATAAATGTAGCACTAGTTCCAACTGAGTAATGAAACTAAATATTTAGTAACACTTTTTTAGTAACGTCTTTGATAAATTTACGAACTTAATATGACAAATAAGTGAGTGGAATGTATGGAATTCAATCATAGGCAGTAAACAAAAGTATTCAGAGGTATGATTGTCCAATAGGACTTTTGAGTACATATGTTTGGGTACCCTGGGGGCCAGGCACCGTATATCGGCTAGCCACCAAGCAACGCGCGCGCGCCCAAGCTTTCCCGGCCCACCCTCCCGCTGTCCCCCGAAGACCGACCCCGCCCCACTCTCCGCTGTAAACCCAAAATCTGCTAGCCATACACGGAGCCTGGCGCCACGTCTATCTTTGGCCGTCCACAGAGGTGGAGAAGTGCTTATGATTTATGGCCGCGCGCACAGCTGGAAGCCGCTTGCACGGTGGCAGGATTGGTCGTCCGCCCTGCGGCGACAGCGAATCAGCCCGTGCCTGTTTTAATATTCATGAACCACAGATCGTCATCTTACGCAAGGGGCTTGTGTTGTATTTCCGCTTCCGCTAAAACAGGCGTACGTGGAAATTTGGCGGGAACCGACAAACAGCGTCAAGTAAATATACGCTGGGTGGGCGAGAGAAGCGGCGCTGCGATCTCTAAAGCTTTCATCACTGTTTGATATTCACATTGCATTTCATTACATTTCTGACATGTTGAAATAAAACCTATACAAAAATAAAGATTTCCCTTCGCCTGCAAGCTTATTCTATCGATGTCTATCACTGATACCAATCTAGAATAAGTATACACGATTGCCTTTCAATGGTAGTCCGAAACTTTGATGTCCTGAAATGCTAAAATCAAAGGAATTATAAATGCTAAATTATAATGCTAAAACGTACCTTTTGCGAGCTCGTTATGTCCGGAAGCTCGGACGGGAGACGATGGCGTAAATACGGGCTTGACGTGAGTCCCCCCGGCCTCGTATAGTTCACATGATACACAAACATTCTTTGTTCCTTTATTTGTGCTATAACATACACAACAGCCACGGCCATTATCTTCTATTGTGAATTTTTGCTTAACTGAATTTGCAATTGTAACTTGAGTTACGTGACTCATAGCAGAACATACGACAGAATCATTTGATGAACATTTCTGCTATTTAATTTGAGGGTATTTCATCAACAAAATTACCTTTCTTTTGGTACATAAATCAATGATACAGGCCATAGGATTACAGAGATATCGTCTTTCAAAGTTTCAAATTGGGTTGTTTGATTTGAACATCAAAGACGTATGCTGCAGTGTTTACCGTGACGTCATATATGGTAATATGTGGCCTCTAGTGACCTCGCCTACAGAAGCCCACAGAAATGCGCCCAATCAACACGTGGCGTCCCGCTGTGCGGGGATTACCGGCAGGCCAATAGCGCGAAGAAATTTCCAACACAGGAGCTGTGCTAGAAACTGACAGCAAGAGACGTGGCACCAGGCCGGTAATCGGATAGCGGAGTAATCGGATAGCGGAGTTTGGGTCTGAGCGGAGAGTGGGGCGGGGTCAGTCTTCGGGGGGCAGCGGGAGGGTGGGCCGTGAAAGCTTGGGCGCGCGTGCGGGGATCCGATTACGGTGCCTGGACTCCCAGGGTAATGTTTGGGTCTACCTCCAAATTTTGCAATAATTCTGTTTGAGTCAAAATTGTGGTTAGTAGAGTTAAACAGTCCCATACCTTTTAATGGTACATTTTCAATGTTATTAACCTTAACTTTACTACATATTGATACATATTATCAATCCAACGTTTATGATACAAATTCAAAAAAACATAAAACATCTACTTGCTCAGCAAAATAAATAGCAAAGCTTTAGGTCCCTCTTTGTTTGAGAAAAAAGTGTTTTGAATGACAGAGTTATGATTTAAAACAAGTGACAAAAAATAGCACCTATCTATATATAGTGAAGGACTTGCTATTTGGCTACAACATTCCATACATGTGAAAAGAAAATCACTGTCTTCTGGGTGTCTTCTACATTGTCTTTCTTTCTGTTTCCTTTCTTCAAGTGCTTTAGCTAGACATGCCAAGAATTTTCTTATGTACAGGGCACCCTTAGAACGTAAAATCAGATTTTTTATAATCCGGTTCTTTATATACAATGCGACCGTTTGTAGATGATCTTCTATGGAGCTTGGTTCTCTGTGGGGCTTCATTGATTGTTTGGAGCTGTGGAAAAATATATTGTGAGTTATTTGTTTGAATTTGCAAATTATAATCCAAGAAATTAATGGATACAAACTTGACAAACACTGAGTTGCTCAGGCATTTGAATCATGTTAATTAAAATCAGAAAAAAATATCATCGGGCAAGTTGAATTACTAATACAGTTAAGAATTAGAAATGACATCTCTAAATACATTACAGTGTAGGCATTAGATGCCACACTAAAAGGAAAGCATCACACTAGAATACATAATTGTGCTGTGGACCAGCATTCATTTTTATTAGTATTCTAATATCAGACCTCGAAATAGTGGGTGCATGTGCACCTGTGTGCACCCAAAATTGGAGCTGTGCACCTAATTTTTGACTGTGGGTGCACCAGTGCACCTAGATATTTTTGTAGGCTATAAAGTAAGGGTACTATTGTACATTAGTATACAGAAAATACTCTTGAAATGTAAAGTATCTTGTGTTAGTTGACTTACTTGACTTTTAGACAGAATAGCTAAAATTACCCTTCTTTGTATTCTACTTGATGTATCTAGTTAGCTATAGAATTACAGATTGAAGTTCTTAAGAGCGTGAAACTTGGTAATTTTGTTTTGCTGACATTCAATTTTATTTTGTGTGGTGCACCCGACAAAAAAAATTAGGTGCAAGGAAAAACTTTTGGGTGCACCAGTACACCTATTCCCAAAAATGAATTTCGAGCCCTGAATATCATATTCCAATGAAATAATGTAAACTAGCTCTATTTTGTGACTACATGATGATGTACATGTATTTGCAACACATTTTAGACAGCATCATTCATAAAATCTTTAATATTGAGACAATGTGACTTAGATATATCAAAATTTGTAGGACCATTAAAATAAAAACTACCGGTGACATAGAATGATCAAATACCTCATAAGATAACAAAGTAGATTAGTGTGACAAAACTCAAAAGATAAAATCACACACTAAATCATGATAATTATAGTGGTAAAATATACTCACACTGACCTCTAGTTTTCCCAGCAGAGTGGATGATTTGAAGCAGACATCTGCCGAACTCCTCCAGGACCATACGCTCCATCATCGCCGGCGAGCAGTTCGCCTTCTCCGCTTCCTCCGCCTGCGCCAACAAGCACGAACACGTGGCTTCCGCGACATCTCGTGTCACGAAGGAGAAGGGAAGCCTACAGCCAAAAACAATAAACTACTGTCAGAACTGTTAGGAAATAATCAAACAAATCTTTGTATGTTTGCAGGGACTTAAAGTAGGGGAATTGTGTGGAAGGTTTCCCCAATGTGGAGTTTTAGAGAATTTCAAGTTAATATGGGGCATTTTAAGACTTCCTGAGGGGCAAAATTAATGCCTAACAGGTCATAGTTGAAGACTGGCCACATGTGACCTTGTAGCATCCCTGGTCAATCAGAACTTTATGTTTGTCAGAGGATCTGCTACTCAGGGTAATGGGGCACATGGTCATGGTATGGGCAGCGCCCCTGTTCCCCTCTTTAGAAAAAGCCCTGTACAGTATAGAGAAAGATGACCATCCTACCTTTCTCCGGCAGTATTTACTGCTGGCGGTCTGGCCGGGATGTCCTGTATCTGTGAGGACAGTTTGGTCTTGGCCGCGGTCTGCTGCTGAACTCTGACCTCCGCAGCATCTGCCAGGTGCATCAGCGTCTTGCGCTCGGGGCTCTCCTCAAAGTTCTTGCAGCCCACACACTTGCAAATGCTACTGCACATGATTTTAGCCTACAATGAGGGAACAAAAAACATTGAATCTTTCAACTGGGCCCATAATCTATTCATGTTGTTAGCTGGTTGAACAGCAGAACTTATAATTTTGCTACTAAATTAACAAATGTAAACAGATAGAAAGCAGCAGCATCCAAAACTCAACCTATTCAAACGTTGGACAAGCACATCTTGTACACAAAATACACAGGTTTGAATTTTCAAAACTACTGTCTAACACAATACTAAGACTCTAATAGGATTTCAGTAATATAAGACAGAGATGTCAGAGGAAAAATAGTGATAAATTGATGTTAATAATTGTGTACATCAGTTGTCACCATTTGTACTTACCTCATAACATTCACAGTAGTTCTTCAGACAGCCAGATCTCTTGCAGTTACAGCCCTTGTTGTGCCTTCTGTCCCCCTCCCCCTCCTTGCCTTTACCAATCTTGGGGTGGAATGCATACGGGTTCCTCTCCAAACAGGCCTGCGATAACCCAGCAAGGAAGACGTTATCCATAGACCTTACCATAACAATGGTTTGGTGACTACTTAGCTTACAACAAAATACAGCATTCTCTACAGTAATTTTGCATTTCAGGAGGTATACCAGTTACTGTTGTATCATTCTAGCCTGGTATTCATTCAATTATTCTAGTTTTGGTTTGCTCTTCTAACAGCCTCTCTGCAGAAAAGTCCTTATGTCCTGTATTTTTTTGAGAATTGAATACTGTATGGTATTCCTAATAAGCAGTGTAACAGGGGTTGAACTTTCGAATGCCTGTTTGAACCCTGTTGCCATGGCGTGACACGGACCACCTGACTTGGAGCCAATCAGAGCTCTCGCCTAAATCTTAGCCAAGTATTCTAATGCCAATCGTTTTTCGATTAACGGGAAATAGAATATTCAATAAGGGAGGCGAACAGAGAAGCAAACTGAAGCTAGAATAGGGTGGATAATTTCTACTAATCTTTCCAGCCATCTGCGGAGCCTGGTAGAGGCTAGGGTAGATACGGTATTATTCTATGTTTGAAAAACTGATTTAGAAGGAAAAACTAAGGATTATTTCTACTTGGAAATGATATTCTATACATACCTTGATGGACTTTGCCCTCTCAGCCTCATGCTCCAGGTTGTTGAAACAGTTATTACAGTTGCAGTTGTTGCAAAACTCGCCATTAGCAAAGCAGTCACAGTACCTTGGAGGAACAAAGTACTTGATATGTAAAACTAAATACTGTGAAGTGAACTTTCATCTATAACTTTCTACAAAAGACAGCCTACATTTGATTCCACTAAAAGAACCCTTTAAAAGAGAAAATGCAAAACTTTGTACGACATCACAGCAAACATATACATTGTACATGTAGCTTTAGTTCATTTATCCAATGAAGACCCAATCCACAAGTTCAAAGTCATGCTAAACTATGGTAAATGCATCTAAGTTCGTGTGGTTCTAATTTTGCAGTAGGGAGAAAATGGAGTGTTTGCGGTGGTTTAAGACAATAGTAGACAAGGTGGGAGGGAAAAAGAAGAGCTTACCGCGAAAACCGCAAACATAAAACCACCGCGAACATTTCTGCATTTACAGCATTCTTCAAAATAGCCTTAAAACACATGAACTGCTTTGAATAAGTTAAGCAGAAGTACCAAATATGTTACTCACAGTTTCAGACATTGTGACTTGGTGCAATTGCAAGGCTTGCGGGGTCTGGTTCCAACCTGCTCTGTGTTGAGTGTGCTGAGGAACAAAACAAGTTTTAATTACAGCATGATTCTAATCACTAATGATGAACTGTAATGCAGTTATAAATTTTCATAGAATTCCACTCTTGATTTCTCAATACCATACTACAAATATGTAAAGCTAGTGATGCACAATTGTACTTAGTCTACTAAATAACACACAATTGATCATGAAATGACAGAGAACTTTCCCACAGAAAATTTGTCTTCTTTCTTGAGATTGGTTCCTTACAAACTAAACATATGAAGAGGAAAAAACAAACAGTTGTTTACCCGTTGACTTGTTGACGAGGTTGGGCGGCCGTTGTGGCTTGGAAGTTATTTGTTGTGATGGGGACATAGCTAGTGGTGGTGCTGGGTTGCTGCGATACCTGGGCAAGGGGAAAAAACTTTATCATATGCACTTAAACATTTAAACAAAGGAATTGCAGACACAATGGACAGCCGTAATATGACATAAAAGCTCGTCAGTTCCGATTTTGAAAGTTGCTCAATTGACAGAAATTAAGACAACTACAGTAACTGCAAATTGTGAAATATTACTTGTTTTATCTCACGAAAGAGAGCGGATGTCAGTTTTCTGGCATTCCTTGTTTACAGTTTTCGATCGAACTCATTAAACTAATGCTGTCTTGTACTGCATTACTATGGTGGCTTCAACCATGCACTTAAAACTCCTTTCCATTAATCCTAGTACAAAATTCGTCCCACGAACTTCAGATGAAATTACCGTACCTGTTGAACGTATTGCGCAGGAACCACGGCGTACGCCGTCTGAACCCCTCCTCCTTGCTGATTGGCTCCTTGGTTAGATACAAGGAAGGTGCCGGGCGGTAGCTGCGATATGTTGGGCACAGAAGTCAGCTGAAAAAAAGAGGAAAAAAATATCAAAACACATTCTCCAAAACAATCTTATGACGCTTTTACCATAAAATCGAAAAGTGTAGATAACTTTACTTCATAAACATATCTCACAACTTTGGCTAAATAAAGGGCACCGCCGCCCTTCTTTAGATGGCTTGAAAGACTCATCTCAATCTACAACGTATAGTTTGAAACCAGATTTCTTTATCCAAGTCCTTCATTTACTGATTCTCATTCAATTTGTTATAGACAGTGTTTAATCATTTCAAGTGTATGAATTTTACAATTTCTGACAATTTTGACAGGGATTCAACAAGTGGTCCTCTTCCTAGTCTGCAAGACAAAGCTGTTTTACAGTACCAACCTGGTTGGGGCGTATCTGTTGGAAGCTGGTTGCAGGCATGATGATTCTCTGTTGTGGCATGGCAACAGACACTGGCACCTGTCCTGTTAGGGGCTTGGACTGGATCTGAGCAAAGAGAGGCCCAACTCTTAGTTACTATAAATTTGCCCCCCAAAAATATATACAGAAATGTTCCAAGCATTGCCCTTCTATTCTCTCATTAAAATCATAGTAAGACTAAAGGTTCAAATTTCCTAAACAAATCTTGCTATTAACAGTCACTGATTACAGTTCAAAACTGTCCTCTAACCCATACATTGTATGTATTTGACTTTTCCTATTACAAGACCACCATGGATACACATTTCTAGCATTATGGGTCCAACAGAAATAGGTGTTACTAGAAACACATACCGCAAGGATTCTCTGGTTTTAAGATTGACAAAAGCAACTACAGTACAGATCAGGAAAAGCCAACAGTCCTTTCTTGAGTTATACATGTACTCTTTAAAAGCTTCCATCAAAAAGGGTCCCTGCAATCCCAAAACAAGCTGCTAGGGGGTAAGACCTATGCCATTTTTCCCCTTACCCCCCAAAATAAACTAGGTGAGTCTATGTCTATTATTTTCATTACATTATAGTGATGATTTAATCCAGCTATGAGAAATCCTACCGGAGCTGGAGCTATGGGGATGTTCGCAGGTTTCATCTGGATGGTCTGTATGACCTGTTTAGGTTGCACAGCTACAGTAGAGGTTGTGGCAGGTGCGATGGTCACTGTCCTGTTCACCTGCCCAGCTGTCACCATGTTCGGCTTACTCATAACTGCAGGAATATTTTTGCAGGTGTTGTAAGTTAACAATTGTCACTTCCATACTGAAAAACTCAAGTCTGAATTGGTGAATCTCTTGTAAAGAAAAACTGTCAAATTCTCTTCTCAGAAGACATTGCAAATTCAAAACTTACATCAACATATACACACAAAAACTATTACGTGCAGCTAATTCAGGCTCCTATACTTCTAGCCTAATAGGCCACAAAGATCTAATGGGTTGTTTCAAACGTTACTGAATAAAAAAACATGATAGTTGAAAAATATCAACATGAAAACAGCGAGTTTGGGGTGGAAATTATGTGGCGAGGCACACACAGTTTCAAGGAGGAAATAAATACTTCAGTGCACAACTTCCCCACATCTTTATCTTGCTAAATTTTACGTGTCCTGGAGCTAAGGAAGTACAAATGTTGACCTCTGACTTCTCCCGCTCACTTTTAAGTTTCACTATATTTGATTTTGTATGATTTTAGTTTTTGCCTATGTTTTGTTATGTCCATGTCACTTTATCATTTTGTAAGTGGACTCCAGGTAGAAAAGTCGTTCTTTATGTAACACTCATGGATATCTAAATAAAACAAACAAACAACCATACGAATGGCTTTAGACATAGAAAAACTGTCTACAAACAACATAAGTGGCACCTACCTGAAGGGTTGGACGTTAGACTGGGGGCTGCTGTGGTTGTGGTCACCAGTCGGACATACTGGAACTTGGAGCCAGGCACGTGGATCTGTTGCACGTTGGGCGGGGTCGCCAGGCGGATGCTCTGCACCGGCTGCTGCATCTGCACAGGTGTACCAACTGGTTTGGCTGTCACCTGTCAAAACATCACAACACCTGTGTAAGTCTTGGAAGGAAAACCTGATATAGAATGTCTGGGCTCGAAATTCATTTGGGGATTAGAAACACTGGTGCCCCAAGCCTAAAAATTTCAGTGCACAGAAAAATTTCAGTGCAATGTCGGCCAAACCTAATTACAAACTGTACTGCCTCTTTTTTAACTGAAATTGAAGCTTGAATCTGAAATTCAAAAACTAACTTCAAATACAACAAAGGTTTTTAAATTTGATTGAATGTCAAGAATATATGCTGTTATACTAGTGTAAAATAGTACCTTTAAGTATGTAAACCTACCCAAATATATAGGTGTACCAATGCACCCACCGTCACAATTTAGATGCACAGCTCCCATTTTACTGGTGCACAAGTGCATATGCACCCAGTATTTCAAGCCCTGGATTTATTAAGTACATTGATTCTTTTTTAAATATAGGTCTTGTGGACTTATACATGGCAACCTACCGGCACTTTTCAATACTAAGTAGACAGTTGCACTCAAGCTGCCAGTCATGATAAAAAAAGATGAACACAAAACCACTGCAAATATTTAACCATCTACAGTACCTACCATTGTGGCTGGCCTGATGGCCAGTTTGGTTGGGGACATGATGTGGGTGGTGGTCCCAGGGAGAACCTTGGACAGAGTGACCACTACTGGACCACCGCCGGACACCGCTCCAGTAGTGGCCACCACCGGGGCAGGGGCTATCCGCTTAGGAGGGGAAGTAATGCTCACTGGTACCACTGTTACCTGGAGTGGGAAATAGAATAGAGACATACATAGTCATATAACTGACAACAATCCCTGTGTTGAAATAGAAGGCTTGAAAATACTGTAAGTCTTGGAAACCTTTGCGATGGCTTTACTTTCGGTGATCTTATCGCCGCAAGTTTATGGCATCCTGAAAATGACTCCTGAAGTATGACTATTGTATTACAGATTTGTTTTAGCCAATGAATTTAGATTAGAACATTGAATGTGACCTTCTTTTTTCCTCCTAGAGCGAAATAAAACCACCGTGAAATGAAATGAATTTACAGTATGATTTTCGAAATTCCACTTGTCCTCCCAACTTCAGTGTTGTAAGAGATTACATTCTTAATCTAGCCAGCAGCCCCATGTAAGGATGAACTTCAGGCTTTGAGCCTCAAGATTCAAACCTTTACATGTAAAAGAACCCAACACACTTATGAAGAAGAATAGGGGTGTGTGTAGCTAAATATGAGAGTCGTAGCAAAGGCGCATTGCACCACTAGCTAACAAAATGTACTGCTTTGTCCTTGAAGTCAACTGGAAAGAAAGAAAAGGCAATACTGACCTTAGTTGGTGTCTTGAGAGGAGAAATAGGGACTTTATTTGGGGGAGGCTGAGCCTTTACTGGGGTACCAGGTGCCATAATGATTGGTGACGCCGGCAGGACTTTCGTGGGAGACTGCAGCGTTGCCTGGGTCACGACCTGCTGCTGAGTTGTCGCTGTCGTCACCACGGTTGTCGTGGCAATGGCGTGGCCAGACGCTGTCTTAGTTATGATAACCTATACATGACAAAATACATATCATATTTAGTAATTACTCTAGAACATCAACATAGAACATCCTGAAAAGAGATATCTACAGCCACCATACTTCAATAATTAATTCTTGTGGATGATTGAGTGATTTACTCAATGCAATGAATATGCGCATAGGAAATAACATCATAACGAATCAAGACTTTGAAATACTGGCCCGAGATCGCCAGGGCTAGAAAAAGATGGAAGACACTTGATGCAGGCAACTTACATGTAGAAAAAAGCTGAGGAGACTTGACTAAATAAAAGTACAAGTAAGTAATGACTGACAGGTAACATGAGACAGAATGCTAGACTAAGTACAATAACAAAAAGAAAGCATTAAAAGTGAATGTGAAAAAGTCTAACAACATGAGACTGAATACCTTGGTTATGACAGGAGGTCCTGTACTTGACGCTGGCCTCTTTAAGACCGCCTGTACCGTACGTACCGGCTGCTGGGTGGACTGTGCTGTCATGGTCATACTGGACGCAGGAGCGAGCATCACGGTGTTCCCCCCCATCCCTACTGCCGACACAGTCTGTAAGGCTTGGGATACCGTGAGCTGACCTATACTTTGAGCTACAACAGGCTGAGCGCTCGCAGACTGCACCAAGAGTGGCTGCTGTACCGTTCCTTGCTGTGTGACCTGTACTAGGTCCGCCTGCTGGTTAACAACCGTTGCGTCTAAAGACGACGCATCGGGTAGGTCTGTGACGGTTTGCGTCTGCTCCCCAAGGATGCTGGACACCTGTTCGGCTGACAGCTGTGTCATGGGGTCCGTCTGCAGCTGTCCAGAGTCCACAGACACCGAACTGATCAGGGCCTCCGTGGAGAGAGCCAGTAAGTCCTGTTCTGTTGTCAGTGAACCCAACACATCCTGTCCAAGGTCTATACCGCCGCTGGTACTAACACCCTGGAACACATCATTGAATATTGTAACAACCAATAGTCTACATTTATCACCATATTAATATAGCACAAAAGTGGACTGTCTCGCATCATATCTCATGTAGATCAGTATAACTATTAGGATCTTATTGAAAATTCTATTCCTTGCCAAGAATCACTATGGACTGATCCGGAATCAATACCATCATAAATTTTACATAATGCTACTTATAAATAGTAACTTTCAAAGAAAAACAATTATGCAGCTGAACACAGGCCAATAAGTGGGTGTTACCATCCTCAATGTGTATTTGAATGAGTATGATACTTATCCTGTTTTATTCTAAAGAGGGGAACCATGCCCTCATATGCTCCAACCACATTTCCCCTTACTTACCCAAGGGAGCAACTTTTCTGACAAGTATAAAATTCAGATTGACCAGGGATGCTACTAGTCTTTGACCACCAGTAATTACTTAAAACCCCTCAAGAAGCCTCATTTGTACTTAAAAATTACCTCATTTGTACTTAAAAATTATTACCCCCCAAATAAGGCAAATTTAATCAATATTCAAAGAGACATGAGACTAGTAATGGAATGAACTTCCTGTAACACATGTCATTCGTACAATGTAAACCTTTGAAATCAAAGTAGGTGACATATATGTGTCACAAGAATTGTATAATCTACATATGTACAGTAACCGAGGAAGGGCCATAGATCTCACACTAAAACCCCTCTAAAAGTAATTCTTGTATCGTGTCAGTTATTACTTAAGTTTCTCTGTTAATTTTCTCTAGTAGTGTCTACTAGAGATGTACATAGCATAGCGTATACACATCACTAAATAAAACAGGTTTGTTTGTATCTATGTCATACATATGTGTAGTTTCTGTACCTCCATGTTGTGTTTGGTCACAGAAGGAGATTGTGTTGAATCCTGTGGTGTTCCTCCATCCATGGGCAGCAAGCACAAAGTAGATAGTCGTCTTTCTCACAAACAGTCTAAGAATACTGGAAAGATAATTGGTTATAATGTTTGTTTTACTAAATGTTTGTATCACATGACTACCAGTAAACTGATTCAACGAGTAATTTACATGTACACAGTGTAAGTACCAACACCAGTTTTGTACTTTGGTAGGTAAAAGCTGCATAAAACCAAACCGATTTGTTTGAAATAGTCCATCTATTGGCAGCATCTAAACAGTAGATAGTGGTAAAAGTAATCTAAAAGTAAAATACTAGATAGAATAAGTAAATGAAATCAAGATTTTCTCACAAACTAAGTCTTCAACGTTTGCAATGGTTTGACTTTCGCAGGTTTCCAAAACCACCGCGACCTATCCAACGGGATTTCATGATGCCGCGAATACTAGTATGTGTTTTCAATGTATTACTACGTGTACTGTACTATACAGTTATTTCCTTCTTTTCCCTTGTAACATGAAGTAGAAAAATAAATGAATTCACAGTACCGTTTACTTAAAACTGAGTTTCAGAAGGGAAAGATGTATCATCTTTGTTGCTGTGAAATTATTTTAACAAGCTTTTTAATTGACAAATAATTGAATTAACTACCTTACTTACAATCTAGGCTTGTCCCACCATGTTGATTTAATACATTACCTTGTGTAGACAGGATTATGTTATATCTTATAAAAACAACATTTAATCTGATTGTAGTTGTCTTTATCTGACTACATTAATACATAATCCAGTATTCAGAACTTTTATTCAAATTGTCCTTCGTTAGATAAACTATCTGACACTTTGTATGATTCTCCATTGCCAATTTCAGCTAGTACCAGTCACTACCACTACCAGTTCCTGGAAACAGCTTTTTTCTGTGTGAAAAGTTTGCTGATGTCTTTATACTTATAGTTATACTATGTAAGTTATAACATATAGTTTCAGAAAATTGGCAGTACAAGATTTTTACAGAAAAACTAGGACTTCTTTTGAGTTTGGCATTCTAGACATTAGTATCTGTTTTCCGAAATATCTTTTTGCAATTACGGCATATATTTGCTCATTTTATAGCTGCTTTCCACGATTTACATTTTTTGGGGGTGGAAATGGACGAAACTTGATGTGCGGGGATGTCATCCATATAATCAAATCAACATGGCCTAACACTGTAACACTAACAGGTAAAAAAAATGAAACCTTCCTTCTTGTGAAAGTTAAACTATCAATGAATGTAAAGAAAAATCTCGTCAATTTGTCAGAAATACTGTGCATTGGAAATCTTAAAGAGTACATGGTTTCCACTGCAGTATACAGTATAGATAATATACACTGTACCATCACTAACAATGTAATCACAATGTTAGAGGTTTTTAGAACATGACCATTCTGAGCTGGCCTAGGTACCATTCTCCATAGTAACTGCTCAGCGGCTGGCTCAAATTAGCAAGCGTAAAGATTGAGCGAGCGGTTACTATGGAGGATGGTACCCAGGCTAATTCTGAGCCCCAAAAACCTTCTTGAAAGTATCGCTCAGTGCATGCATCATACTACTACTAGTATTTATAGAGGTTGGAACCGTTGCATACATTTCTCGTTAGATTACTGATTTTAAATCTATGTATAAAACTATTAAAAGGCAGGCCTGTAGACCATTTTACCTTCATTTCTAACATAACTAATTAGGTTATTACCAAATCATTCTGTTCAAATGTGCTAGAATACCAAAATTTTAAAGATGGCATCTTAAGAAATTATGACAATCGGTGACAATTTGTAAATTTACTTTTTAATCTTAATTCTTTGGAAAAGCTTCAGATGATCATATGTTTGTCATCACATGATGAATTATACAAATCGTATTTAAAATTAACTTCATAAACTTGTCACTAAACTAGAGGAGGAAACAAAAATTGCATATCATCCCTGACGATTTTGTACCTTTCTTAAGAATCATAACACTTTTAACAGCAAGGTAAAATTTAGCAAAAACTTCTAATCGACCCCAGTATCCTTGTTTCATGCTGCGTATTCAGCATATTTTTGTGCAGCCCAAAAATGACCCTCAAAACATCAGACCAGTCCGATGCCCTTGTGAACTGAGATCTACATTTCTTTGTATTTTTCATGGCGTAATCATACGTACACACGTCCGCCTTGACCAATTTTGTCAACAAAAGAAGAGAAATTTGGTGCGTTTTCGTGGGAGACTCTGCCATCTGTGCAGTCATTCCGGGTTTCAGACGATCAGAGAGAGAGAGAGAGTGTGATCACCATTTGCCATTTTGCTGCTTCGTGTTCTCGCGCGGTTTGGGGATGACCCGGCATACATCACGCCCGTTTCCTCACCCTTCCCTCAACAACCGCTCCCAGAACCAAACCACACGGTCTACACCGAGTCTAACCTGTCGTGTGCGGTAAGAACTTACCTGGAGACGGAAAATAAAGCTGGAGAAGTTCAGGTCTTCAGTTCGACGCTGTTTGTTCAAAATCACGCGCCCACCATTACTAACCCATAATATGCTGCAACGTCTACGCGGAGCCGGGCCTACCATTGCATTGTGGGAAGGGTGGGGATTTCAAGACCCCATAACCCCAAAAAACATCATTAAGTTTGGGCAAATTCAAATCGATAAAATTTATGCGAAAAGCAGTAGCCTAGGTGATTTTAACAAACAAGAATATCTTTGTGAGTGAATTTAGTAAAAGAAATATATACCATGTTTTTTTTAGATGATAAAGTTAGGGCAAATTCAATTTATTAAACTTTTCTGTGAAACGTTACTGTCATCAAAATTTAAAGAAACATGAATATCTTTGTGAGATGATTTTGAATGAAAGTGCTTTTTTTGAGATTTAAGCATATCTTAATTTAAGTAATAATCATATTTTCTTTCCTTGCTCTTGATAAGCGATTGTTATTCTTGCAATATCTATTGTCATCAATTTTTTTCTCTCAAGTCAAAATTGATTATCCATGCAGAAATGAAGTGGTTTTGAGAATTTAGCACTGTATTTTTGACATCAATGTTGGTAAAATTTGATTTTTTTTTCAATGTTGGTAATCTTTTTTTTTCAATGTTGGTGTACTTAGATATACTTTGAAAATTCAATGATTTTTCTACTCATTTTAATCATCTATGAGCACATAGGTTGTAGGCAGGCACAATCTATCTATCCATCAAATAAAATTGAATTGAACTGAATTGAATCCGTCTATCTCTATCCATCTATCTATCTATCTATCCATCTATCTATCTATCTATCTATCTGCCTATCTATCTATCTATCTATCTATCTATCTATCTATCTATCTATCTATCTATCTATCTATCTATCTATCTATCTATCTATCTATCTATCTATCTAACGTTATCCATCTATCTATAAATCTATGATCTATCTATCTCTCTCTTTCTCTCTGTCTTTATCTATCTATTTATCTATCTATCTGATACAATTTAATTGAACTGAATTGAATTGAAACTATCTATCTATCTATCCATCTAATAAATTGAATTGAATTGAATCTATCTATCTTTCTATCATTGTGAGTGTGGATGATTTCACAGAGTAGGTAATTTTTAGTGAGTGTATGCGGTCTTGCACGTGACGTGGCTGGGGAAGGAGACAGAGAAAAGGTGGGAGGGCGGCTGTACTACAGGTGTCCCACGCACGTCCACTTCTACACACCACTGATGAAAACTGCCGCAAATTTACCACGATGACGACCCACAAATCATTATTTTCCCTCAGTTTGCTCTTCCTGAAGCTGTTCAGCTACGCCAGAGCGGACGAACACAGTCACACGGTAAGAGAAAAATTTGCTGGAGAGCAACAACCTCCGCTTTCTGATCGACATAATTTTTTTTGTGTGGTCAGTTCTCATAAACCACAGTTTCCAGGATATATACCGGCTGCTTTTTATTTCATCCTCTCTGCCATGGGTAATTTTATTCTAATGATTCCTGGCACGATTTGACTAAATTTATAATCAATTTTGTTTCCGGTGGCCAATAGGTTCTAGTAGCAAGCATTCGTGTATGGTTCTAAGAAACACATGGATGTGACCAAACCACCAGATTTTTTAACAAAATGAAGCCACAGAAAAATCTGAACGTGGAATTATTTCATCCATACCTTCAGTTTTCATGGTAGTTGTCTAAACTTGAAAGTTTATGCCTTTGTTTATACATGAAATATTTATATCCTAGTTAGGATTAAATTTATGTGCAGACATGGCTAAGTTGTCTGGGTTATGATGTCATTGCTACATAGGTCACCATATTATGAACTGCATACAGCAAGGATATATTTGCATAATAGGAAATATACAGTATCTTGGAATCAAATCAATAATTACATGTATAGAGCAAGAAAATATTATAAAGAAAGACCAAATGTTGCATTAAATATTATAACACGTAAAACTGTCTAAACAAATAGTAAAATACACAGGTAATCACAAAGATATGCATGAGATGCATCTGCCTTGTCCATTCAAAGTACTTTAAATCGTTTAAGTTCACATGGACTTGATTTTCTTGGTAGGAGAGGAAAGGAGGCCTTTGTTGTGTTTTAACTTTAATTTTCACAATTGAAATAACTGTTATGTGTACATTATGATTATGTGACTACATTGTATTGTAAGACAGAGCACATTTTCGCAGTGCAGTGAGTTTGCCGTGCAACCTCACTTCTAGTATGAACATAATACCAGTTCATAATATTTCATGATTTGCAGTATGTGCACTTCTTACAAAAATGCTATATTTTACTTATGAATTTCAAGACACAGAACACCAATTGGAATATATAGTATAATATACTCAGCTCCGTGTAATAAAACTGTAAATTTTATCAATCTTTAGGTTGGTCGCTCAGTCAACTGAGGGTTAACAAATTAAAAATGTAACTTAAATGTAACTTAAATGTGCCATATTGTTTGGGTGTCTTAATCCAAGATGGTGACTGGACAATGATAATTACATGGTCAGATGCTTTCTCGATATGCAAGGACAAATATTACATTACATCATTGTCATTCATGACTGCAAATGCTATATACTGATATAGGATATGTGCATGTATGGTACATGTACATTCACAGTATATCCGCAATCATGTACAAGTATTTGCTAACCAGGATGTTACCTGAATATCTAATTCATTCCTTGGCTGAAGTTATGAACTGTTAGACTACTAAAAGCTTGGATGTACAATACATTTTTATGTACAGCCATAACAGTAAGTAGTAGTGGTAGACTAAGATAATAATATATAAATAACGTTACACATATATATGAGATAAACCTCAAGCTGGATATCCAAGATTCTTATGTTTGTAAACAATAAACAATATTTGTTGTTACACGCCCAGGGCTGTATTTATGCTCATAGGTAATATTGAAATTTACATGTACATGTACATGTACCTCATACTATAGTTATACTAGGTAGAATATAATGGTGGAATATATCATTCTGTTTATATGTGAATGAATATGTATGTTGAACAGTTGATTGTATACAAAGAAAATGGCTCAAAAGTGTCAGTAATAAAATAAATCTATGCACAGCTGGTTTATAACAAAAATGGGCACAGAGATCAAAATTACTTTTTAGAGATGTTATTTTGGTTAGGGGCCACCTCCCTTACCAAATTTGCTTGTGTTCCAAATACATTCTTGTGTTGTCTGTTGTGACGTGTCACATTGGCATGCCGATTGATGTTTTAAATTCATCACAGAAAGATGCCGGTAGCAGATTTCATGTGTCATAAAAATCAAACAACTATACAGTACTAATTAAGTGATTTGATAAAACAAATTTGAAGAATCCAGACAAATTTTAAAGATGCCTTTATGATTGATGTGAAAACTAATCTTAAATGGCAAATTACTTTAATAGTTTAAATGGAAAGAAATCCAATTTTTGATTCTAATTGTCCTGTGGGTGTATTAGAAAGCAAAGATGTATATCCACTTAAGATTGTTATCTCCACAGATGCATTCTCATGTCAAAGGTACATTGCAATATTAATTGTGTGTTAGACAATTTTGTTGGAGACCCTAGACAATGATAACATTTTAAAGTTTTTGTGATATGAGAATTTCTAGTCTGTATAATGCAAACTCCAGCTGTCCGGGGGTTTCTCTCCCAGGTGGTTACAGGGCCGCGAGCGGTCACAAGAGGCTTGATTGAATTCAGGCTAGAGAATTTCGAACAAAGCTTTGAGAATTTTTGCAAACCTATATATTCATAATTTGTAGCTCACCTTTTACTTTAGCCTGAAGCTATTCGGTATTTGGTGTGTCAGACGGACAAACAACATGTTCATCTCTCCTTGTAGCAACTGAAATTTATAATTACTGTAACTTATGTAAGATATAAGTTGCCACAATATTAGATTACTTCATGTATGTAAACTCCATTTCATCTTCAAATTCCCCTTTGAGTTATCTCAATTTTGCTTTGTTGCTGCCATAGTGAAAACAACTTTCTAAAGTCTAATTAGTAATACAAGAGATAATGAGATTAGTCCATGATTAAGCTTCAAGTTGTACAAAGAAAAGTCATTCTAATCTTAAAAGGTACACTGTGCCAAAACTGAACAGTTGTCCATACTGAAAGCAAATTTAGAAAAAGATTTTGACCACCCAAAAAGTTTAATGATATTAGAGAAATTGATTTTTATTGGTTTTGGTCTTATTACCATTATCATGTCTCTACCAAGAATCCTTCACAAAGGTATGAAATTTAACATATGTTCACATGTGAAGAGTTGATATTTGAACTGCCTATTGAGTTGACGGTTTGCTGTTCCCATATCCGGTTCAGGTCATCCTTACCTGTACATGTTGACACTACAGAAGGACAGGTGGGCGTGGCTTCATGTGTTCAGCTGTTCCGTACACAGCCTGTCAGGATGGAAGAGCCAGTGTGATGAAACTATTGAAAAATATGTCTTGAAATCTGTCTTTTGCACAATACCACTAGTAGTATGTTAACTGTGTCTTTCTCAGACATGACTAGTAAATTTTGGTCATTTAAAACTTGCCTCTAGATCTGTGTATGGAGGTTTTAATTTTGGTGTGTCTGGATGTTTGTGTTCTTGTGTGTTTGTAGTTATTTGAATACAAGTTGTCAGTAGAGTGGTAGGAAGTAAGTGGGAAGATAGTGTCACTGCGAAGGTCAGACTTGTAGTGGTGGTAGAACCAGTAATTTTTTAGATATGACAGACATTTCAGGTCATTGGTTTAAAGGAAGAGGCTATACTAATTCACGGGAGGCATTGTTTTTTTGTCTGTTTGTGTTTTTATAGTTATACATTTTCCCTATGCTAGTCAAGTTCACTGTAGAGTGACAGCAAGTGATCAGTGGACACATGTTATGTTATTTCAAACCTTATTTGAGTACCTAGCTCATCTAGGGTTAGGGACGTCTCTCGGATAGGACGTTAAATGGAGGTCCCGTGTTTGGGGAGAGCCACACCCCGCGCACGTTAAAGAACCCACCACACCTTTCAAAAAAGAGTAGGGGCATGCCCCGGTGTGCGATGGTCCAAATCTTACAGTCCGGTCTGGGATGACATCTTGAAACGGTGATAGTTCACCTGTTATGTCAATCCTTCCACAAATGTGGTAAATCGAAATAAATAAATAAATAAATGAATAAATACATTTGCATAATTCATATATTAATTGAGGAACTGCAATTAGACAAGACATACGAGAAATTCGAAACTCTTGTTTCATGTTGGTTTGTTTTCATTTCCAGTATGTGGACAAGGAAGAGGTTGTACTGTGGATGAACACGGTTGGACCGTACCACAACAGACAGGTAAGTCATTAAGAAATTTTCCATTCTTGTGTTTATCTTAGGACATTACTTCTAAAGCAAGCCATTGGTCTATTCACTAATTCAATAATTTCAAGTCTTGACCACTCAACTTCAAGTAACATATGGCACTTTACATGTATACCATTCATTGTGCTTGATTATCCCTGAGCGTTATGTATATAGATGCCCCCCGAGGGGCTTTGGTTAGTACTCTATAGATGTAAATGAAGATGCCATGAAGGACAAGGTGCTATGAATTGAATCGTCTACCATGGTATGACAAATGTGTTCCTGACTGTTACCTCCCCATAACAGGAAACATATGAGTACTTCTCCTTACCGTTCTGTGCTGGGCCCAAAGAGGCCATTGGTCACTACCACGAGACGTTAGGAGAGGCCCTACAGGGTGTGGAGCTTCAGTTCAGTGGGCTGGACATCGACTATAAAGGTAAAGTAGATTTTGACATCAACAAACAAGGCTCAAAATACATCAGTTTCATATAGGTATAATTTGTCAGGGTAATAGGGGGTGTGTATGTAAAGGTACATGTACTATTGTACAATATTATTATTGATATTATATTATTATACGGCACATTCTTGACCTGATTTAGCTATAGAATCTATTTTCATCCCAATTTTTCAGAGCTTGAAACTTTGTTAAAAGGTTTTGCTGGCATTCTACTTTATTCCATATTGTGCACCCAATTTATTTGTGCACCTGAATCTTAAGGTTAAGTCCCCCAGTGCACCTATTCCTGAAAATGAATTTTGAGCCCTGACAAAACACATTGTTTCCAAAATAGCTTCTACACTAGCAAAACTAGGGAAATATACAAATGTAAGCTGGAACAATTTCTGTCAGGCACTAATATTGCATTTTTTGGTTGTTCCCAAAGTGGACGTACCCCAGACAAAGTACTGTGAGGTAGACCTGACCAAGCAGAAGTACGATGCCTTCGTGTATGCAGTCAAGAACCATTACTGGTACCAGATGTACATTGATGACCTTCCTATCTGGGGTAAGATTACTAAGAACAGTTCCTCTTATGTTGTTTTTTTTACTCAGTATTTCATTGTCAATGTTCGGCGTCGTGTGGCGCAACTGTAGAGCACGCGGCTGTCAAACAATGGGTCTCGGGATCTAATCCCAGGTGTGCCCAGAGACATGTCCGAACTTGCGCCCCGACGTTGTGCCCTTGGGAAAGGCACTTAACACGACTTTCCTCACTTCACTCAGGTGTAAATGAGTACCTAGCTCATCTAGGGTTAGGGACGTCCCTCGGATAGGACGTTAAATGGAGGTCCCGTGTTTGGGGAGAGCAACACCCCGCGCACGTTAAAGAACCCACCACACCTTTCGAAAAAGAGTAGGTTCATGCCCCGGTGTGCGATGGTCGAAATCTTACAGTCCGGTCTGGGATGACATCTTGAAAAGGTGATAGTTCACCTGTTATGTCAATCCTTCCACAAAATGTGGTAAATCAAAATAAATAAATAAATGTTGATGTGAGGAAATGAGGAGGTAGATACATGAACAAATCAAAGCTACCAAACATGCACATAAAAACGCACACACACACACACATATGCACACACACAAACACAAATGCACACACATACATAAACAAATACACGCACATACACACACAAACAAGCAAACACAAATACATGTGTCCCCCCTGGGGTCGACCGATGATGATGATGATGATGTCCCTTGAATAAGTAATGACTCTTACAGAATGTGTGTTTATCTTCAATTCTGAAACAAGTTATAACTGTAATTTCCAACACAAAAATTTTTGACTGTACAACACCAGTCTTTGTCAAGGAATGAGCAATGTCTTTAACTTTGTCTAGAGTCTTTGTCTTTCTCACTTCAAATACTTTTTTCTATCATCAAACTAAACATACATGTACATACAGTGTCTAACACCATTTGTAATGACCTATTGTATTGCAGGTATTGCCGGGGAGATAGATGAAAACGGAGATGGCTATTACCTCTGGACACACAAAAAGCTGGACATCGGCTACAACGTCGACCAGATTGTGGACGTGAACTTGACCAGCGAGGCCAAGGTCAAACTCATCCCCAACACCAAGATCCCCTTCACATACTCTGTAAGTAACTCTCTATACTTTAACCTTCTTCCTGCTGCCTAACCCTATAATCAATACAAATTTGGTGCCAAATGGCTGCTTTAGCAGGCCAAAAGTTAAGTTAGTCTACTTTTATTTATTTATTTATTTATTTATTTATTTATTCATCTTCAGACAAGTGGGTAGCCCCATTCAACTTATTTGAAGTTGATTTCCAAGGGGGCCCACTAAATAAATAACAAAAACGAATCGTGTTACATTCAGTGAGACAACCAGAGGACAACATACTGAGTATGAATAGATGCTGATATTGTAGTACCTGTATTTTATTTTCCACTCACTGAACTTAACCTTCTTCCTGCTACCTAACTCTGTAATGAATAGGGATTGGGTGCCAAATGGCTACTTCAGTGTGCTAAAGGTTAAAACAGTATCTCTACTATTACTACTTTTGTATTTGCATGCGTAGTACTTAGCCTGACGGCCATTGAGTGTACAATGAAGAATGTTATTACTTTTATGATATAGAGGTTACATGTGGATATAGTTTGGATTATTTTGTTGTTTATTTGAACCTTCTGTACTTTTATCTCGGACAGGTGAAATGGAAGAAGTCCAACATTCCTTACAAGGATAGGTTTGACAAATATCTGGATCCAAACTTTTTCCAACATAGGGTAAGTAGCAATTCTTTGAGTATCATACTTTGTCATATAGATCTCCTGTGTATAACTGCTCTTGGCTACATGATGATTGTGACAGTAGTGTTTGCATGTTATACCTAAGTGACCATACCACACCACAGCAGCTTGTGCGATTTTGTGATTACATATATCAATGCAAACCTACCTGGCAACTTGCAGGTTTAACCATTCAAAAGCATTACCATGTCAACATAGACCGGACTGGACACAGTATGGATAGTCATTCTAATGATATTTTTTGGTACACTTGGTGCCCTGCATATTCAAGCATGCAATGGATCTGTGATGAAAACACAGGAAAAGGATAAAGATTAGGGACAGCTTTCTAAGCATCGTGTGTCATGTCAGGTTCATCGTTGGTTGAACATTGCACCTGTTTGTTTTTAATTGATTTTTTGTTGGTTTCCCTTTGACAGATCCACTGGTTCTCCATCTTCAACTCGTTCATGATGGTGATCTTCCTGGTGGGGCTGGTCTCCATGATCCTGATGCGCACGCTGCGTAAGGACTACGCACGCTACAGCAAGGACGACGAACTGGACGACATGGTAATTACACGCTCTAACCCGTTAAACATGTTTGGTCCTCAGCTGCGTGATACAGGCTTATGTCTTTCCCATGTAGACGTTTCTTTCCCTTGACAGTAGACAAGTACAAGCTTCGTAAGACTGGACTGTAATGTTCAATCAGACCAGGATGGACTCCTACTGTTATTGATGGCCATTTTAACATACTTGAGGTGTCACTCTCCTCAAAACTCCGACTTTGCGTCCTATCCAAGAGGGCTTGCTCGTTCAAGCTAGGTGCTTATTTTTACATGCTGAGTGAAGAAATAGGTGTAAAGTGCCTTTCCAATGGGCACAAAAGATTCTAAGTCAACAACCCAACTACAAGACCACCTTCCCACCTTTATATATCCCTTGAAACTTGTCTATTGCCAGCTAAGAAGGTGCCATCTTTATGAAAGATTTCTTCTATGTCTTGTGTTTGACAGGAGAGGGACCTAGGAGATGAGTACGGCTGGAAACAGGTCCATGGGGACGTCTTCAGGCCTGCGTACAACTGTATGCTGTTCTCTGCTCTGATTGGCACAGGCTACCACATCTCGGTAGTGGCCTTCAGTGTCATCTTCATTGCCATATTTGGAGAGCTGTACACAGAGTGAGTAATGATCCTCATAGTCATATCTAGCATTAGTATCATCTTCATATACAAATGTAGCCTTACTCAGCCTAAAGAAAAATCTGGTAGAACTAGGTTTTATACCAAAAGTCTGAATAGATATGTCAAGAGTTTTGGGATAAAACGTAGTTCTACCAGATCTATCTTTAGTCACTGACGAAAGACAGCAGATGCTGTCTGAAATGTCTGTTTCAAAATCTCATCCAGTTACTTGAGTAACTATTTTTGGCTTATCTTATTACCTGGATGTCTAACTTTCATCACATATCAATAACAGTTGTTCTACCATGCAAGCAATTTTGTAAACTTTGTTTCGTGCAAAACTAGAACTGATAGTAGTGGTAGTGAACGTGTTCTCAAATTCAACTCCTTGAATGACTGTTGTTCCCTGTCCAGACGAGGGTCCCTCCTGAGCACAGCTATCTTTGTGTATGCTGCAACAGCACCGGTCAATGGTTATAGTGGTGGAGGCCTGTATGCTAGGATGGGAGGTACGTATATACACACAACTTCTACACTTCACATGCATACATGTATGGTTTTCTCTTGTGTGTAGAGTTCTTTTTCAGTATTTAATATAACGTACGACGAAATCCACTGTACATGTATGTTTGTGTTTGTGTTTAAGCTTTATCCAATCCTTGGAAATAAATATCTTGATGTAGCTACGACACAAGACTTTAAAGTGTGATAATCTGTTGGAAATCTTGTTGGTAGAAAACAAATTAACGAAGTCACTGCAAACATAGTCTTTTGGGACCCAAATTGTGTACATTACAAAGTTTGGTATCACTGAGAAAGTTAAAAACAAGAAGGAATACAAATAGGAGTGTGCCATGGTGTATCTACTATCATTTTCAATAGTCCTGATTTAGTAACTATTAAAGTCATTATGGGGGATGGACAAAAAATTTCAACCCATCCATCCATAAATTTCTGTATTTTCGTAAGCTTAAGATGACAGATTTAACAATGAAACTTAACAATATGGGCTCCCAAACAATGAGTTGGATGGAAAAAAGATTAAAGCTGGAGACAGCCATGTTATAGTACATATGTCCCATCTGTGCCATTGGGCTCAAACAGTAATAGGAAATATTAATAAGTTTGACTGATTGTTTCCAGGCCGTGTGTGGATCAAGCAGATGGTGCTGAGTGCTTTCCTGCTGCCCTGCCTGGTGTGCGGCACGGCCTTCTTCATCAACTTCATCGCCATCTACTACCACGCCTCGCGTGCAATCCCGTTTGGCACCATGGTAAGGGCAGAGGAGTGTTTAAAAGATCTTGTGCTGTTCTTGGTGGCAAATGTGCTAGATGTTGGCACATCAACGCCCCAAATCTGTGTTTTTTTGGCACACTTTTAGATAGATTAGCCAAAGAGGCTCAGTGGGCGTCACCCCACTGCCAGGGAAGGTCGCGTAAAGGGCCTTTCTCAAGGGCACAATGTCGGGGCATGGTGAGCATCGAATCTGGGACCTATTGGTTCTGAGTCTAACGCTCTAACCGTTGTGCCACACCAACGCCTGTTTAACAACATCGTAAATCAAGAATGAATTCTGATTCTTTAGAGAATTTATCCAGTTTCTAGTGAATACTAGAAACATCTGACGTTTCTGATAGTATTCACTATCTTTCATCTTCTCAGTCAATGATGAATCAGAAAGATAGTGGATGCCATCTGAAATGTCTGACTTGTCGCTTGATTCATTATGTATCATGTAATGTTCTACACGGATGTCTGACCATCCACAAATCACTGTACCACATCTGCATTACAGTCTCTTGTACATATTCACATATTTTGGGAAAAAGGGAATGGACTTCTCTTGGATTCTTACTGATAGGGATAAAATTCTGCCACCTTAGATTTTAGTAAGTAGCATAAGCCAGTCAGGCCTTGGAAACCATATAGTTTGGGTGATGTTTACAAAAAGAAATGTTTTCACACAATGTTGAACTATCATATACAGTAGAAACCGCTTATCTGCAATGCCTATTTGTCAGCGCAATTTTCCCGATTACCCGGCTTTGCCGATTATGAGGTGTTAGCTCAAACTGACCCGATTGAATCTACGGGCCATCAAATCGAACGCAATGACACAAAAAATACAAACACGGCCATACTTAACCATTGATAACAGTGAACTTTATTAACATCAGTACATTTACTTGTGAAATTTATGATTTGCAACAATAGCGTTGTTGTGGGTACGATTTCGCAAGGTATAATGTCCTTGGATTTCCCAACGTAGATCGTTGTTTTCTACCGACTCGATGCACTAGATATTTGAGCTATCGACTCTAACTCTACTCGGACAAAACAAAGAAATAAACACTGCTATCTGCGCACAACACAAGCTACAGATAAATGTACGATTGTCAACCTATAGATATTCTTACACTACAAAAGTAAAACGAAAATAAAGTTGGGTACAATACACGCTTGTTTGTAGACATGAAAATCGTCGACAACACATAGACAAAGGATCACCTTGTTGTTGTCTTCATTTAAAAAAAAAATTAGCTACCACATGGAAATAATCGTAACTCATGCAACAATAAACTGTTGATTGCCATATCTACGAAATTTTAGCTTACGATGTCCATAGATAACATGGAAATTTTGCAACATTCGACGAGCATATTTCACAAATTGTTCTCGGTAAAAAAAAAATGGCGGACGGCGTGGGTAAGCGGTATCCCATCATTCGATGCGGTAGGTCAGTAGCGGCACATTCACTTCCGGGTTTAGACGCATGGCGTTAACAAACGTGTCGTGCGGTCGAAACGAACGCAAGAATAATGAGCGAGAACACAAGCAGAGACATGTTTTATTGAGTAAAATTTGTTGTCTGAGAACTTAAACGTTCTTTGAAGAAACATGACAAAAAAACACGAAGGCATAAGCTGCCGCCTTTGACGGCTGTGAACCTACACGCGCCTCTCTGTATGCAGTGCCGACGTGCGCCCGATCTGCCGGGCCGCTCTATCAACGTAAACTTCACAAGAAACCGCCGTCCTTCGCGACTCAAAACAGACAAGTTCATTCCTTTTAGCGATCTGATATCTTTTTTGGTGATTTGTTTGGCATATTTTCGGTTCAATATGTGCTGCAACTTGACAATTTTTTTGCCGATTAGCCGATTTTTTCGAACTTAGGCTTTGCGTATATGGGGTTCCATAAACAATAGCGTCAATGGGAAACGGTTTGGGATTTCACAATCCTTTGCAGTTGGCCGGTTTTTGCTAAAAAGCGTATTGCAATTAACTGGTTTCTACTGTACTTGTACATAGGTCAACTCTTTTGTATCCCGTTATTTGTTTGCACGTATAGTTGTAGAAGACCGTATGAAAGTCACTGTACTTTCGTTGTGTCAATAAGGATTGTTGTTTACACCACACCTCCCCCCTCCCCTCCCCCCAGGTTGCTGTGACGTGCATCTGCCTGTTTGTGATCCTGCCCCTGACCCTGGTGGGGACGGTCCTGGGGCGGAACCTGTCCGGACAGCCCAACTACCCCTGCAGGGTGAACGCTGTGCCCCGACCCATCCCTGAAAAGAAATGGTAGGAAAGAATGGTTTATTCTGTACAGTGACACTGTATATGTAACTCAGTTAAAAAGGAGTTCTACTTCATATGTACTCCTGAATCTTCAAAAGAGATAAGATGAAACAAAATGATATGAAATATATAATTTTTTTGGATTCACAGTGTAGTCACAACGTACTTGCAATGGATTTCGTTATCTACTCTTTGCTCTCAGGTCCGTTTTTATGCTTTAGGGCATTTTTGTTAAAACGTGTTATTTTGAGTGCATTGAAGTGGATTACAGGCTTTTTACTGACGTAATAGCAATAGTAATTTGAATCCCCTGGCGACCATGTAGGTGGGTAATTGGTAAGCAATAGTATCTTCATGTGCTTTACAGATGTGCGCTGTAATCTAACATGGCTCAGATGACGTCAAGTGATAAGCCTGTATAGAAGACAAGATTGTATCTGATATGATATCAAATGTTTATTGTTGTAAATATTGCTTGGTGTCTTTTTGTTTTGTTTTTGTGATTGGTAATTTGCTAACTTTGCCATGTTTAGGTTCATGGAGCCAGCTGTCATCGTGCCTCTGGGAGGAGTGCTGCCCTTTGGATCCATCTTCATAGAGATGTGAGTCTAGATTAGCCATTGTAACCTGCAGTTCTTTTATGAACTGCAAGGAGGTGCTTTCACTTTGCACCATCCCACTTCATTTTGGGATGGTCTGTATTCTTTGTATAATCAGTAATTTACCAAGATAGTACTCAGTAGAAATACCATTGAAAACTGTACTATTGTGAGTGCTACCCGGCTATAGATTATAATCATCGACAGGAATTTAGTGTTCTTTTTATGATCATTAATTTACCGAGATTATACTTAGTAGAAATGCATTTGAAAAACATACCAAACTATTGATTATAAGCATCAACAGAAAATCAGTCTTCTTTATATGATCAGTAAGAAGATAATATTCATAGAAATGCCAATGACAACTGAACTTTTGTTAGTACAATGCTTAACTTTCTTCCAACACTAAGGTAGTCACGGATAAAAATTTTCCACTGTCGCCTTCTGCGGGATCAATAATGACCAATCACTTCCGAATGTAAACTCACGAGAGTAACGGACATGTGACAGAATACCTTTAAGTTAGTGTTAGAAGAAAGTTGAGCATTGTACTGTGATTGCTACTAACAGAGATGAGCTTCTATGCTAATTTGAGCTTTTGTTGTCTGGTCTTAGGTACTTCATCTTCACATCGTTCTGGGCGTACAAGATTTACTACGTGTACGGGTTCATGCTCCTGGTGCTGATCATCCTGGCCATCGTCACCGTCTGTGTCACCATCGTCTGTACCTACTTCCTGCTCAACGCAGAGGACTACAGATGGTAGGTTCTTTGTCTCAAGTGTTTGTCACATCTTCTTCTCAAGTAACCCTGAGTAGCGACTGTAAATCTTGAAATATATATTTTTTTTCCTTCATTTTGTTTGACCTCTCCACTGCACATTTTATGACACTGGGAATATGTCTTCCTTTTATAAGTACTGTACCACAGACTTGTTTCAACTGCGAATTCAAAAGATTTCAAAACCCTCCCTTTCCCTTCTAGAACGAAATAAACTCACTGCAAAAGTAAATAAATTTACAGTATTATTTTCGATATTTTTCTTTAAACATGGAGTATTATGGCATACTATCCTGGACATGATGTTTCAAGTGTATGAGCTGAAAAGGAGGTTTAATAAACAGTTGGGATTAAGAAGAGCCTTGTATTTGTTTAGGATAGATTTGGAGATCAGGATGCACATCGAACAAGACAGACTTTGCCACCATGGTAGAACATGCAAGAACTGCAGTGCAAAAATACACATACACTTACAGACAAGCCAACAACAATAGTATCTACTTATTCCATCACAACATAACCGAGAGCTATGGGTGCGGCAAACAATTGGGTTTTCGATGCTAACTATGGGATATTGTCCCTTTTGGTGCTAATTGTGTTTTTGAATGTTTCAGGCAATGGACCAGTTTCTTGGCTGCATCCTCCACTGCTGCATATGTGTACATGTACTCCTTCTACTACTTCTTCTTCAAAACCAAGTAAGTCTGAAATTCTACTGAAAGTACTCCTAAGTATATCATACTCCTCAAAATACTCCTAAGAGTTTTTAAGAAAACTCACACACAAGTAAAGCAATGTACTGTTAGAACTTGCACGCAATGCCCACTTTCTGAAATATGATAGGTAAGTTGTGAAATTTGTATTTAACGGTATCTTCCATTCCTCCCCTCAGGATGTATGGGCTCTTCCAGACTGCATTCTACTTTGGTTACATGGCCCTGTTCAGTATAGCTCTGGGATTTATGTGTGGTAAGTATTGTCTTATTCAATATAAAAATGCCTTAGATTTTATGATATACTGTACTCTTGTTAGACGTTTGCAATACAGAAATTCTTCTAGATATTTTGTATTCGTTTACAAGTAAGTAAATGTTTTACTAAACTATTGTATCTAACATGTTGATTGGCATATGTATAATTTTCAAATGCATATTGAGTAAGGATATAATGTTCAATTCATAACCTATGTTATATTTACAATGTGGCTTTCACCTTTTTTCAGGAACGCTAGGATATGCAGGCACAAGTGCATTTGTTCGAAAGATCTATACCAATGTAAAGATAGACTAAGCGTAAGACTGCGATGGAGAGCCCCTGAAAGAGGCCACTCAGAAGAAGAAGTCCACACCATGAAGATACTATCCTCTCTTTAAGGTATTATTTTAGACCATTTGGATATGAATGTACAGAGATATGTTATCTTTTGATGATGACCCAACCTTAATGTTTTTTGAAAATAGTGGTGACCAGTATTACTATTCCAGCCTTTTCATTTTGCTGCTTACATTTTGGCTTATGGTCATGCACATAGCTTCTTATATTAAACCATGTTCACAATTGTATGTAATAAGCTACTCTAAGCTAATGTACTGTACACAATAGATACTACATCGTGTATTGTCAATCTTCGAAGGGATGTTTAACATATGTAAGTGGTATTTCTTGTACATTTTACATGCTATAGTGTTAAAAGATAGACAGGAAGTTGATTAGTCTTATGATTAAAATTTTTTTTGGCAATGCCCTAGGGGCAGAGCCTTCTTTATTGACCATTTGTTTCATGTATATGTAGACCTTAAAGTTGTGGCAATGTAGAAGTGTTTGAAAGAAGGTGGTTTAGATTACAAGAAGAGTCCATCTTGTAGAGAAGAGGGTAGGGTAAAAGTTTGAGTAAAAAGTTGACAAGTGAAAGCCTTGGTGATAAAAGAATGAAGGTATGAGAAAGTACTAAAGGAGCAGACAGAATTTAAGAGCAATTTCATATATAAGGTGCATGAGAATATCATTCAAGAAGCTTGGACAACACCTTTGCTGCAGTTATAACAAAGCTCTGTACTTACCTGTAACTTACAGCGGTAGTCCATGTACATAGCAGTGCCCCCTATCATTACTGGTCTGAACTTCAGAGAAAGATAAGTGCAGTACTACATGTATGTGGAAACATAGTTTCAAGAAACACTGATCCAAGTGATTACTTTTGTTGCACTTTTGTAGCACGAGTACATGTATTACTGTCTAATAAAATACAAAATGATTACCATACATGTATGATATATATATATGTGGCTTTTGTAGGACATTTTACTGTTATGTATCTACCATCCATTGCCCAGAAGTGTACAAATAGATAAAAGTTTATCATGGAATGTTTGGCACATAGAATAGAGATTGAATCATTGGTTTCTGGCGAGCATGTACTTTTCAGTCACATTTCTATTTCTCATATTTTTCCATTTTCTTCATTGCCCAGCTTCATTAAAAGAAAGACCAACTGAAATGGTTGTCGCATTTCTTTAAAAAAATGTGGCCCAAACTTTTGATAACTGTGCACATCATGCATTATTTATGTGTTTGCCAGGAACCTATGCTTTGATCCATGTGCCATGGATGAACGTTTGTAAATATTTGAATCTTTTTGTGTCCGACTTCTAGATGTGGGTCAACAGTCATGCTAAGGACACAAAAGAAAAAGATGTTTATCAAAAGTCAGTGTCATTTTCCCAACAGTCAAAAAGACTTCTTGTTGGTGACTGGGGTGTATATTAGGTAAATACAAGTAGTACAGTTGTAGAAAGTGTTCTTTTGTGTATGTATGTTAGAGTGTAGCAACTTTTGCAGTATTGTTTGGGCATAAACAGTACAAAAATCCTAGTATGATTTTGATGAAACGGAATCTTTTCTTGCTGCATCGGTAGGTGCTATTGCGTATATATTTGTGGGACCACACAGGAAATCGTTTGCGTAATTGTTCATATCTCATTGTAAATTCACTTAATAGGGGAGGCGGACATTTTTAAAGGGAATCTTGCATGCTAGAGTATTGTCAAGTCAAAAAGGAGTGCAGAAACCGTTCATAAGCTTGTATATAAACTCTGTATACAACTTTGTAAACAATGTCACCAACGATTTGTTCACAATATATAATTAAAACACGAAGCATTGTGATAAAATAAGAAACTGTCCATACAGGTAGTTACATTTTCATTAGTCAAAACAATACTCTTGGGTGTTTTTCGGAAGCCGTTATGTATGAATACGTCTCTATATAAGATACGCACGGGTGATAGTATGGTACGATAGTTTGTTTTTACCCGTGTTTCACTACGCTGTGAACGCAGGATGTAAGGAAAGCTTCCTATGGATCCATTGAGCACTGGACAGCAGTTGAGGCTAAATGTAGAAGTAATAAAATTTGTAGAAAAACAGCTTGCTGGCTGCTTGTTGTGTACCACTTGTCAATACACACTATGTAATGATAATAACAGTAGATATGCTTTTATGGGATTGTATGATATTACAGCACTTTGCAGTGTAACAACAATATTGGGTACTAGTACACTACAACAACAGTATATGATGCATACAATAATTCATATTTCTATATAGAATCGTTACAGGATTGACTCCATAAAACTATTGAAACATTATAATTTTACATGGTTGATAACCGAAAATGATCTTAGCTGGTGTCACTGTAAAATAGTGCCCTATGTACAATGTATGGTCAAGGTCTATATAATGTCCTTGGTATGGAGGAAACAAGTTAATTTTTTGGTGACGCCTGAGGACCGGGGCCTTCTTTATTACCACTCATTTTGATTGTATGACAACAAGTAGCTGATTGTCGTTACCTGCCACAGTCTTCTTGAAAACTCCTTAAAAATAAGTAGTGAATCTCCCCCCCATAAGCATCGATCCCTCCCCCATATGACCCCGCCCCATTAATGCTTGCTCCCCTGTCTTGACTTGTTGTTCCGCCCTGTGGGTGTGGTGGCGCGAAGTCTTGACTTGGGAGCATCCGAACGTTTCCGTCCACCCGACTTCCGGTGGACTCGGCCCGTTTCCGGTCTGGACGAGTCTCCTCGGCTGGACAACCGTGCTGATGATGAGAAGTGAAAATAATGTTTATTTGAAACGTTCCCTTCATTGCCATGATATGAATATAAGATATCGGGTAAGAAAGCTACCCTTGCTGAAACAACACCAAAGGAGGAGTTTAGGAGCAAACCATGACAGAAGTGAAGAAGGGTAACGAAAAAATGGTATACCAAAAAAGTTGACAGGAAGAGAGACAGGACGTCACAGAAAAGAAAAACACAAATGGTTAACCTATGAAAATGCACCGTAACCACAGAAAACGCTATTGAGGCATTGGCAGTTATGGATAAAAAGTGGATTTAACATCAATCAAACAATGTATAGAATGCAGCACAGAATACTGTACACCGTACTATAGTAACCTTCTTGACCGTACTTAAGATAGTGGATAAAGACGCCTTACCTAGGAATCTTGAGTCAATCGCCTCTCTGTCGTTGAGAAGTGGGGTATAGTTTGGCTGTTCCTCTCCTTCTTTCTCTAGAAGAAGAAAAAACAACGTTGTTGAGTTATATCCTAATAGTGGTTTAATGACTGGAAAACAAACTACTCTTTCGAGCATGAAAGTTATTTCTCGCGTGCCTTCGTTTTAGCCCTATGCCTATTGCGAAGCCAGATTTGTGAAAGCCAGAATCGTAACGTTAAAAATGTTAATTATGAGACTGTGATATGATATGATACATTACTATAAGATACGTTACGTGATCCTAAAAATAGAAAAAAAGCACACACAATCCTCACTCACTTTCAACTCGCACCAAAACTAGCTTCTCTCTCTCCTCCAGAAGCTCATTTGCATACTTGTGAAGTCCCTGTAGCAGATTTTTGACGTTGCCCAGTTCGTCAGACAAGTCCACATCAACTGTACTCGACAAGAAACAAGAAACAAATTATAACTAGTGATCAGAGACTGCAGACCGCCACATGCATAACATATGTTTTAAAATGCGATCTATGAATTAGGCAGTGACAACAAAGAGTTTTGAAATCATTCAAGCATAAAGTCAATGGCACCAACAAGAACAATGTCGTAACGGATCAGAATCTAAACTTAGGACTTTATGGCTGATTCTTTGAATTCTTCAAGATATGAAGCACAATAATTGTTACTTTTCCAAGCTTGAGAACACATTAAACTTCGGTCAGTTTCAGTATACAGCCCTCCCCCATACAAAGAAAGAAATGTGCTATTACTTACTGTCTTTATGACAATTACATCTTCTCTTGATACTGTCAAGCAGGAGTTTCGTCTTGCAGTTGGGGTTGAAAATCGCCTCCTGTCGATCTAGACAAAAAAAACAATACAAAACAGTACATGAAACATTCGTCAAATTTGCAAAACATGAATTACCTTAAGAAATGTTTTCATTCTCAAAAGCGGGAAAAGAAACTGGAGTTTAACGGTCCGATAATATTTTCACCAATTTATCTGGTTTTTTTTATGAAAACAATAAATTTATTTCATAGTACAGGCTATGAAGGACAAAAAAGGGAGGTTTGAAACGGCAAATATAATTTGCCCCTTTACTAGTGCTCCATTGAATTCTTAGAGAGGATATGGACAGTTTCATTTTCCATTCATGATATTAGAGAAGAATTGCACAA
The DNA here is from genome assembly GCA_035149815.1 of Branchiostoma lanceolatum. Taxonomy (NCBI): domain Eukaryota; kingdom Metazoa; phylum Chordata; class Leptocardii; order Amphioxiformes; family Branchiostomatidae; genus Branchiostoma; species Branchiostoma lanceolatum. The sequence continues at coordinate 8,831,154 of CM068879.1, read as the reverse complement.
AACCGTCTGGAAAACAAACGCTTTTTCAGCAGGCTTAGTGTTAATGCTACTTATCAACATAAAATAAACGAGAAAGAAGTTTAAAAAATTAGTGCAAGAATATGACAACATATAAACAGGAGGAAAGATACGACAATTTCTCATCACCCACCCATAGTGAAACCTAACCTAGTGTATATCTAAACTACGGTCATACCTGAATGAAACACCAGGAGGTCAATGTTAGTGTTCAACAGGTCTTTCCAACTCTCGGTGACTCTTATATAACCATCAGCCGTGTAACCGATGCGTAGTCAGGTAAGTTATTCCCGTACTTTCACCCCCAAACAAAGGCACCATATCTCAAAAAGTAAACACTGCCGGCTGTGCGTATCACACGTTTTATTAACTCCAACACGGTTACAAATTACTGAATAATGTGACCCTTTTTTGACCTGACGTCACAATGCCTAGTCACTCACAAGGTAAAAGAAAACCAGAGGTAGATCAAATTTCTTTCTCTATCGATTGGTTTATTTTTTGTGTAACGTTTGACGATCACCAACCCGCCATTTTATCTGTTATGACGTAGCGAGGTGTAATTTTCAACAGGTACTCGCGCACGTTTGTTGTCTTAGTGATTTGTACCGTACCCCGTAGTGGCCGTTTACCGCGCCCATACTATACAGGTGGTTAAAGACAAGTGTGTACCAACCACTTACCTCCAAATCTTACTGTAATAAACATGCTGGCTCTTCTGCTAGATGAAAATGCCAGAGAAACGTTGTGTGCGCCCGGTGATACCTTCCCTTCCTCGGTGCGTAGGAAACACACCTTGTATTGAGATAAGCCGTGGATCAATGCTTCAGTAAAGGTCCATGTTTGCAGAACGAGTTTTTCCAGCAGACACGTGACTAAATTGACCAATCAGAGCGCCGTGTGCGTTGAGACAGTTCCCGGTTGAGGAGCACTCATTTGTTCGGCAGGTAAACACAGGTGGGAAGCCGCCCTTAGCGACGGATTAGTTGATATACGGTTGCCAAGGTGTTTGAGCCCGGGGCACTTTTGGGAGTACAATTCCTTTAACCATATTTTCAAAACATTCCCAAAGCAGCCATTCAGATTAAACAAGGTTAGTCGTGAAAAATTTGTTTAAAAACTGTATCGTTCATCGAAAAAGTATGGTCATTTTTGAAGAGGTTTTAAAATGTTATACGGTGCTCAGTATTTTCTAAACTGTTAAGGAAATACATGAAAACGAATACATGAAAGGTAAGTTTGTCACAGTGCTGTGTTGTGGCTATAAATTATTCAGACCGTATAATGTCCACCTTGTTTCCTTTCAGAGTCAAGTGGGCACAACGAGAAAATGATCGACTACCTGAAGTTTGTGCTGAATTCGGGACGGCCCATGTCCCCAACCCGAGGTCATGTGCGGACGACTTATATACTGTATACATATTCGTGTATTCAGGCCTGATTTGAGCTAGGTATATATCTCAGTAGAAAACGTTCTCTTGTGCGTGTAGTGAATGAAGACATTGTTAACTGTTGACAAAACATTCGCAGACGTAAAGCTGTAACTGTTGTATATTGACTGAAAAGCGTAAAACATTTGCCGTATCGTAGTACTACGGTAGCATCCAAACCACAATGTCATGGTTACGCGGCTTTGTTCCAATACATGTACTATGCAAAGAAGAAAGGAAGCACACTATTCATGAATGTTGACAACACTCTTGTGTACTTTGTACATCAAAACATGGAACTCTACACCCACCTTAGTGCAAAACTAGGTCGGTTGGTTAAGATTTCTATGCAGTTGTTTACAGTTGTCTTGTAATTACATTGATGTATTCTTATTCTATTTTCGCGCCCCTTTCTACCTGATCAAAAGGCAAAATGCATGCCATTCAAAAATTGCTACTCTTTAGCAGTGAGATTGAGTTGCGTTTGCAATACTTTTGTTGTAGTTTTTGGCGACGCCTCTGTATGCTGTGCTGGGCACGTTTGGAATGAGTAATATATTCATTGATATGGGGAACTTAAGTGGGACTCTGAGTCCCGCTTACGACCATGTCCATCGCCATAGGGAATTTGTTCAAATATATGAATATTACTAGTAGACTAGCTAGTAGTATATAACTCACTGCAGACTAACTTAAGCATGAAGGTAGACTGATGTAGAATAAACGTAGCAGTAGGCCGTTAACGTTATCGATGGATTGCCCTGTGCAGATGCAGGTAGAAAGCATACTTGTCCGGACACAGCAACCCGCACACGTTGCAGCGAAAAGTGTCCTGTTGTCCGTGGTAGCTAACATGGATGTCGTACATAATCTTTTCTGTGAAAATGATACCGCAGTAGTTACAACCATAAAACCCTTGCGATACATAGTGACTTTCATTCAACCTTTGCTGGTGAGGATTGTGGTTAAACAACGCTTTGATTTCGTTCCTCGACTTTGTTTCCCCAGTAATAACAGTGTTATACGTTGGAGTGGTACGAATCGCTGTGTTTCCAGGGAATGTTACGTTTTCTTGCCGTAGAGCGTCGGTGGTTCGCGTTTCAGATGCACTCGGGGTAACGTTATATTCAACTTCTAGTTTGGTGTCCTCTCGATTTTTCAGCGCAGAAACATAGTTTTTGTTTGTTGAAGAGTCGAAGTTCTCAAGTGGTTGACTTGAGCCGGACGATGTCAGTGTGGTAGCGCCCCCTGTCGGACCAGTCATCTTCTGCACATCTGTACATGGGGACTGGACATGTTCTTTTTTCTCCGTATCATTTATTTTGGTGAGTTTTTCAGAGGCACTGTTTTTGACATTGTCTTGATTCTGTTTGTGGAAAGGACGGTTATCAGATGTGGTTGTGTGAGAAGAACAACTGCGGCTGGAAAGGCTTGATCGGACAGACGGAATGGTGAGAAATACGCCCGTCTTTCTCTGACCGGCTGCAACGGTCCTGTCCGCTTCTACTTCACTGTCTTTAACCTTCCGAATAACCGAGGCACGTTGCGGCACTTCTCCTTCTTTCTTAGAGAGATCAAGCGAGCCATTCAACGTACAATCGTCCTCCTTGATATCTTTCTGAAGATTCCATCCGATTAACTTTTCATCCTTGGTCTCTGTGCTGGTCCCGTCTTTCCTCTGGTTGTATCCGGGTTCCAGGGACACGCACGCCCCCATGCGGTCGACCTTGGTATGTCCTGCAGCGATGCGGCCCGTATCTGTTGTGGAATGTATGCTTTCGCACCTGTCAAAAAACACACAACTAAAGTTGGTTTTTGGTATATATCATAAGATGCAGACGCCATATACATAAGAACAAGGGCTACAGTATACACAGAACAAGGAAAAATTACAGTAACTATGAAAAAGTTAAGGGCTAGAGCTTCTACAACCTGTTAAAGACTATTGACAGTATACAATCAAATGACACTATTCACGCATTAAAATTGGATACAATCTTTTTGTGGGAATTCGCTGACAACCATTCTTACAAAATTTTGATAGCATATTCTAATACATGTAGATTTTTGTTAAGCGTCAAGTGTTTGTGTAAATGCCGCGAACTCCAGTGTCCAATCCCGATCGACGAACGGGTGCACTTTTGATTTGAGCCGATAGGTGGCCACCAACCATTTCGATGTTGTCTGACGGTCAGCACGGCCAGCTGTGGTCATGAGGCGCTGCCAATGTGAGGGATGGTGCTTTAACATGTGCTGGTTCAGCGAAGTCTTCTGCAAAGCTGAGTACGTGCAGGAAGGACATCTAAGGAAAAGTGTTAAGACGTATACTGTTATTGACATATAAGATCTTTTGTTTCCTATACAACTAATTTAGCACATACGTTTCTGTATATAAAGGATATAAAGGACATTATATACCTGTACGGTCTTTCACCGGTGTGTCGCCGTTCATGCACTACCACCGAACTCCGGTAGGCGGCAGTATAGTGACAGAAGCGACACTTGTACGGCCTCTCGCCGCTGTGTGTCCGAAGGTGCGTGTCTCTGTTACCTTTCCTGTTTGTGACGTAGTTACAGAACCTGTAAAATTCAATGTCACATAAAATTTAGTCAGAGACGGAGATTCCGACCAGCTAAACACACTTGTCCGCTAGTATCTTAGGCTTATACTGCATTGACGGTCTATGGTATGAAAATCAATATTGGACCCCCGTTTCAGCACCAAGGACATCCCCCGCGGACAAATTGCCACTTCACCGCACTTACTGGCGGTGGTACTAGGTCAGTCCAAATGGTAACAAAAATGCCGATATTAGTGAAATCTACATTATGCTATGGTCCACATAACATGTAATATGTTATCTAAGATATTGCTAATTTCATAGTATCGATATATCTTTGGCAAGTGGCTGGCTAAATTCTATTTAGTACGTACACCTTGATAAAAACAATGAACTGAATACCGAACCTGTGCATTACAATTGAGCGTCTACTCCTACAAAATATGCTAAAATGGGAGCACGAAAAACATCAAACATATGAAATGTTTAATGAGCGCGTACCATGGTATATGAAGAAGATATGTGCATGGGCGTTGCGAGTGAGCATTTTTATTGAGCAAAAATTAGAAACCTGTACTATCAACATCAGTGATCAAAACAGTATATAGTGTTGCTAAAGTGAAAGCATAAACATTCAATTCTACCTGCAACTGTATAATTTTCTCGTGGTGCACTGCTTCTTGATTGCACGACCAACATCCGGCTTTTCCTCCAATGTGGTTGCCAAGAAGGGGCGCATATCTGACGTCACTTCCGGGCGGCTCCAGGTTTTCTTCTGGGCGTGGTCCACGTGTGATGGACGGTTGACGTCATTAGAGGAGATCGCTTGAGAGGGGTCTGATACTTCTGGGGGGTTGGGGGACAGTTTGAGGGGCTCCATTGAGGTTGTCGAGGGGGCTACTCCTGGAATGAAACCTATAGATGATGTGTATAGAAACAGTAATATATCTATAGCATTTCCTTGACAAACTTGCGACAAATGCATGCACATGTACAAAATACATGTACTACAAGTATGCCCCGAAAGTGTTCTTGACCTGCATGCATCGTATACGAAAAAACCCACTCTAAAACTTGAAAGCAAATGATGAAACATGGTAACTTGGTACTATCAATACATATATACACCACTGATATATGAAGTAGTGAGCTACATCCTGAATAGAATTTGAGGTGGTAAAAAGGGCACGAAGGATGAAAATAAAAAATATCTTTACCATGTCCTTACGATAACGTACAAACCCGCTAACGACAATTTCCCAACAAGGTTCCTCGACCCAAAAGAAACAAATGAACATGGTGTTTCAAAATGATAACACGTTACGATAAGCAACATTGCATGTTCTTCCATACAAGCGAACTTAATCGGAGTGCACTCTGAAATGTTCTGAAATTGAACGTAATATAATAGAACGTGCATTTGTCCTCTCTAGGAGTTCCAAAGATGCCTTTTTATTTGATAAATCTAAATTTTCGATGTAAATTGATACGTACCCCTTGCGCTACCGAGAAAGCTAAAGAGTGGCAACGACTTACCGTGACGAAACCTTTGGTCACACATGCAGACTTGCAGCTCCCGCCCTGCTGTTTAGATGAGCGCCTTCCTTCTTCCTCTTGACTCCCGATCGTCTAACAGATACCAGACCCTCTCATAAGTCGTACGTACATTCCGTGATGTTTGATTATTCCTCAGTCGATTCCGTGACTTTTAAGCTGCTTTTACTGACGTAACACAAACTGACATGCGGACCCGAGGTACCTTAAGAGGGGGTAGCAGGTGTGCTTTGAGTACAACCGCAGGTGTTCACAGAAAGGTGCTAAAGATAAAACCTTAATTTTCCTAAAACATCACGCAGAATAAACTATGGACTGATTCCAAAGGTTTCTATCAAAATATGTTGACATCTTTTGAAAAATTAAACGCCTATAAAGGCAAATCAAAGGGTAAAGAAAATTAGCCCGTAACTCAAGAGGCAATGGTAGCTATTACGTAAGATGGTCTGATAGGTGTATAATGTATTTGTGACAGGTGTATTATTAGTCAATCATTTAACGTCCTCATAGACTATAGTGCCTGTACACGTTGTTGCAGACTGTTAGCAAATATGATAATCTGAAGGACATATGTATAGTTTTAATTCAGGTAAAACGAAGGAAGAAGGCAGGTTTTCTTTATGGAACCCACTTTTCCTTGTTAGGCCGTGTTGATTTGATTATATGGATGACATCCTATGGGAACCCCAAAACTGATGCGAGCATGCAAATAAAAAAGTTTAGCAAACAAAACTTGCATTCATTATTAAATCTACATGGTCAGGAAGGATAAACAAAACTTAACACACAGAGTTTGGTATACCAAATATATTCTTCATCACTTTCACAGCTTCTTCTTTGACTTTACGAAATAGTATCCGCTTTAAATATTTTTTTTTGCAATTCACAGCATGTATTTTCTCATTTTGCAGCTGCTTTTTGTATGATTTACAGTACAGCTGAAAACATAGTGTAACTAGGTCAGTGGGCTGGGAACAGGGCAATTCACACATCCTTTCAAAAGTACAGGGGATTAGGCATAGGTGCCATGCATACACACCTCAAGACAAAAGTCCAGACGTGAAATATAAAAATATACAGAGGAAGACAATAGAGTGCAATAAGCACCTACTTTTATGGGGGCAATAACCCAAATCTACCACTTGAAAAATGATACAAATTGTAGGGACATGTTCCAACAGTGAAACAATCACATAGATATATGTTTGAAAATTGTTCTAAATAAAGAGATATTTGTGCAATTATTTTCAAAATATTTCCAAAATATCAACATCCTTAATTGTTTGAACAATTTAGAACAATTTTGACTGAAATAGTCTTTTATCTAAAATTGTTCAAACTTATTAGCAACATTATCTGAAAACCCTCTCGGTGACATGGAATTGACTCTAATAGTCATTAAATGTATGTTTGTAGTGTTTCTATCTGGCTTTTGAATATAGTTTATATGGTCATTTCTAGCAAGAAGCATATCACTCAAGCTGTGCGTGTACCAAGTTCAGGTTCGGTGTGTACCAAGGGTGGTAGTATGCTGGAGTAAAGGTGGGGTACCAAAGAACATGTTGTAGGCAGTAAAATGATAGTGTACATAGTAGATCTTTCAGGGGAATCTATTGTTTGGAGATTAAAATACAATAAAAAAGAATTCATCTTCAGATGTGTTTTACACCAATTTAATCAATGTGTCATTATACATGTCACAATGTGACCATGTCACATATTCATTGTATTTTTGAAAATGAGCATATGATTTGTGATATTTATGATTCGTGTCATTAACCCTTCAGTTTACACATGTACTGGATGCAAGAAGAGGCACGTTGTTATCAGCCTTCACACTCTAAGTTGAAAGGATTCAGCCTAGTGTTCCCATGACAGCTTCATACCTCAAGCATTTGTTCTTCGTTCACTACGACCTCGTTGCTGTATTTGGCTGTTGAAAATAGAAGGAAAAAGAAACAAATCTTTTATACTTAGTTCATAAAATAAATTTTAAATTATTTTCTTATATGCAATGGTATCTATCTAATAAGAGCACACAATGTACATACGAATTCTAAACAAAGCAGAAAAATGTCAATGTTAATATTATAGCATTCCATGAAAATCTTAGTTTAAATTGCAATATTCCTGTTTCAAGGCAAACCTTTAGTACATTGCTAATCATTCTCAAGCTTTTGCTATCTACAACATGCCTCTATAGAACCCTTCCTTGAGAAAGTCTAAAGGTAATAGTTAAGCAGTTGTCTTCTGTTGAGGTGATGCATAATATAACACTTTTTCTCTTGCCGATAGTTAAATGTGGGTCACTACTGCTCACATTTTTAATCAGAACTCAGGCAAAACTTATTCTAAAAGCCCAAACATGTGACCAAATGTCACAAAGGCTTAGTGCTCCCCCCTCCCCCTCGCAAGGACTAGTCTATACGTACCTTTACTGGGGATGTTCTGAGAACTGCCCACTAGACTGTCCTTCAGTTCACACTGGTCCCCCATGTGTGCATTGTCGCACACAACACAGCCTTGTAGAATGGACCTGTGGTACAACCAATAGTTACAAATGTGCATAGGAGGGATGGATATAGGTCCAACAAGTTCCAACAAATACACATACCTTTATACCAATATAAGTTCAATTCTAAGAGAGCTATTGTTAAGACCTTTGTCACAATTCTATACTTTTAATATCACCACAAAACTATTACCACATTGAGCATAATGTAACACACATCAAATTTAGTTTCTTATCATCTCTTTCAGTCAAAACTAGATGTGTTACAACTTGTCTCTGTTAAAAGAATATTGACTTGCATTGACAGCCATACTATCTGAGATTGAAAGTTTGCAAGCATAATGCTTGAAAGAATTGGCAATTTTGAGGGAATCAACAATTTTGTAATGCTACACTATAACCTCAGTCTATAATCATTAATTCGCCAGGTTACATAAATCTGCCACTTTGAACAGTGGGTTTGAGAAAGCTCAAGTGCAGCACCCCCCAGGTATGCTCGTGCACAGATAATAGATATACAGGAGTCCATTATACTGAAGTATGTTGGGTTGGAGATCTGTTTTGACATATCTTTTCAGGATGGCGGAATTATGCACCCTGGTGGAATTATGTTAGTAGATGCTACTGTTAATGCATTTAAGTTGGGTGGTGTTAATTTCGCTGTAGGGAGAAAATTGATTGTTTGCGGTGGTTTTAAGTTGGTGTTTGAGACAACAGAAGACAAGGGGGTAGCAGAGCAAAACATTTTGTGGTGGTTTTAATTTTGAGGCGAAACTGCAAAAACTGTGAACATAAAACCACAGCAAACATTTCTGCATTTACAGTTACTGTACTACCCATAATAGGCTTATCACACTTACCCATCCTTGATAGTGACATGGTTCATGATGACAGAGTTGGTGATCTTGACGCGGTCGCCGATGGTACAATGTTTACCGATGATGGACTACTTCAGGGTCACCTTGTCACCCAAACTCACCCCCTCCCCAACCATGCACTCTGGTCCAATCTGTATTTTTTTTTTTTAGACAAAAAAAGGAGTAAATCTGGTTCAAATGCAATCTGACTCATTCGTCGAAGGGGTTAATTTTTCTAGAAAAAAATTGCAAGGGGGAGTAAGCGCAACGGGGTGGGGTGTGTGGATTTCCCCCTACGAGTGCTTTTAGAGAATTTTGAATAAAAATGGGGTATTCTAACTAATTCTTATGCCTTTTTGAGGAGGGAAATTACTGTCAGATAGGTCACAGATGAAGACTTGCCACATGTGACCTAGTACTAGAAGCATTCCTGGTCAATACAAATTTTACGCTTGTCAGAGAAATTGAACTGTAAAAATAACATCTAACACATCATGCCAATTTGTAGGCCAAAAAGAAAAGAATGACAATTTTCTATATATAGCCTGTTTAAGTACCCTGTGTTCACATGAGACCATGATAAAGTGGCGATACCTGATATTTCCCCTTGGTCGTGATGGATGGATGTACCAGTAGTTCATCGCCCCCTGCCAGCTCGTGTAGGATCTGCAAGTACAATATACTAGCATCACTTTCTGATCCTTACTGGGAAGGAAGCAATATAACTCAAATTTTTGGGCTCATCCATAAATTTATAAAGATCAATGTCCAACAAATTGCATGTGTATGCATGGGTATGTAATTACCAGGGAAACAGTCTAATTTTCTTGTTTTCTTAGTGTAGGGTGTCCAAAAGATGCCTGGACCCCCTGCTAGCTAATAGCCTGACAACAAGCTAGACAGTCCAGGGTTGGAGAAGTCCGATTGCTCGATTACCCCGGGCAAGTGAAAGTGCTGTTCGGGCAAGTGGATGTCCTCCCCCATTTGCCCGATCGGGCAAGTAAGATTTATTCATGCAGTCTGTCTCATGTCACACCCACCTGTTTGTTAGCCTCCACATAGCTGGGGAGTGTGTTAGCGCGGACACACATCCCCTCTGTGACTATGTGGGTGTAACACGTGATGGTGCTGTCCTGGGTACCGTCCACCCTCTGTCCAGCTCCGGACGACAAACTCCTGGTCAGCAGGGTCATCTCGTCATCTTCATCAAAACTGTGGATGTCTGATGAAACAAATTATATGTAAAAACATTACAACTTCAACTTACAACTATGATAACATACTATGCTGAAGAACTGGTGGCCTTGTAATTAGGGTTGTTGACTCAGAATCTATCAATAGAGACACATGTACTGCATTTGGATCCCCAGTAGGTCACGATTATGTATCTTACACAGATTTCTTCACTTGACTCTGAGTTTAGGTTAGGTTAGGGACGTCCTCTAAGATTGGACGTAATGGGGAGGTCCGGTGTTTGAGCAGAGCCACACCTTGAACATGTTAAAGAACCCATCAAACTTATAAAAAAAAGTAGGTGTCCCGGTGTGAATGGATCAAATCTTACAGTTCGGTCTTACACAGCTTGTACTTAGCAAACAACAAAACTGGTGTGCTTACTCATTTTGCAAAGAAAAAAAAAAAAAAAAAACGAAGCTAAAGTAGACTTAGAGGGAAAGTAATCCACCTAAGTTGTCTTCCTTAGTAGAAGGTGGAGACACCATGGACAGGTCTCCCGCCTTGCTGACATCTGCAGGTTTCTTCCGTCTTGAGAACTGTTTCCTCACCAATAGGGGGACAAGTTCTCCTTTTATAGTGGACACAGACCTATAGGGGGTGCAGAAAATTCTTGGAGGAGTCCTCAACAGCAGAAGCAGGTGTTATTTTCTAAAACTAAAAGATTACATTTGCATGGATACAAAATCAAACTAATTCTATAGAATTTCATCACAGATTAACGAATAAATGGACCATATAATATACTCCAGTAACTAAAGAGTGTCTGCCATACAGACCCATTTATGATGCATTATGGGATAATCGTTAAAGATCCAGTCCCACAGAAAAATGTAGCAGCACTGAGGATACATTTGTTGTATATGGCACACTCATTGCGAATCACATAAATAGACACAGAGAGAGAGAGAGAGAGAGAGAGGGGTAGAGATAGAGAAATTGACCAACCAAAAGCAATAGTATTGTCTTTTTCTAAAGATTTGACAACATAACCTTCAAGTCAGATGCTAATCTATACTATGCTCTGTATAAAGTACTTATCAAATATAATCAGAGTCACATATACAATACTGAAATAAACATAATGTATGCAGAGTATTGCAGACAAACCTGTTCTGTTGGAGGTAGTCCACAACCCACTTCTTCAACAGAAACAGGTGTGCATCTTGTAGCTTTGTCTTGATCCTCACACATGGGTGTCTGCAACAGGTAAAATGTTACAGAGTCATCTCAAACTGCGAACAAATATAACCTTTTTATAACACACTAGTATTTCATGACTGCATCTCTTTTGGCAATTTCTTAATAACGTGTAATACCGTTGCGTTCTGCAAGGTGGGGTGCAACAAAGTACTTGTACTGAAAACAAATTTGTGGTTGCTCAAAAGATATACACTGTCTATCTATTGCCATTCTTTTTTTGTAACTTGAATAATTTTTGTAAGCTGATGTCCATATTCCTTTTCCATTTGTACAACACTAATATATTCATCATTTTAAGATCAATGGTAGGATTCAATCATCTGACTTTTGACTGTTTCTGAGAAATCATTTTCAGACATCTAAAAAGACATTTGGATCCCAATTAGATATTCAGATGTTTGTAGATTTTGGTTGCTCTGGTATTGGAATATAAACATTAAATTGTCATCGTACATCCTCCAAATAACGGTATAAAAACCTTTTGAGAACCGAGCGCCTGACTGTGAGAGCGTCGTCCAAGTCAGCTTCTGATGCCATGATCACCACTCTGCGCCCATCCCCGTCTAGTCCGATAAAATCTCGCTGTTCTGATGGAGACAAATGCATTTACATCATATACAGTTCTCGTACTTAGTAACTTATGAATAATGTAATAAACACAAATAGAATCCCACAATGAATGAATCAATCAATGTGTGAAATGGTATACCTCTATTCTATAACAGTGTTAAGTGTTCTACTTTCAATATGGAAGGTCCAAGATGGTAAAAACTTTATTCAGTTGGCTACATATAGCTACCATATTTCAATCCTCCTTTTCTTCTTTTAATGCACACAACATATACAAGCTTCTTTTCTGTTTTCCTTACAACAATGTCTACTGTTTGTAAACACTTTTAAATACTTCATGAAATTCTTCCTGTTTGAAATAATTCACAATGACCTAGTTGAAAAAATGACATATGATAAATAATATCTAGAAGCATTGTTAATAATATCTAGAAGCACACTTAATTAATACTCTTCAAGCAGAGGTTAGGCTCCAGATTGTTTTAGAAGATTTCTAGGGGTTTTTATCGGGCATTCTATTTTGTTAGGGTTTTTTTATTAGTAGTTTGGCTGGCAGATAAAAACAAACCTGACAAAATAGAAAGTCTGACAAAAAGACCTTAAAAGATATTTAAAACAAGCTGGAGCCAAATCTCAAGAGAGCACCTCACTTACCATTTCCTATTTTTTTAGATTTGAGTATCGCGGCGGAGTCGGTGGTTTGTGGTAGATCGGCCAGGAGCATGGTGAGGGTGGAGTTGTGCATACGGTGGATATCAGCCAGCTGGTGTAGGGGTACGTTACACACCAGGTCACAACTCACTACCAGGATATCTGTCTGAGGTGGTCAGAAATATACAAGATAACTGCTCCACCTGTTTGTTACAGAAGGTACTGCAGGCTTCTGAATCCAGACACATGTATGGACAAAAATGTAATCTCCAAGGTGCCAAAATCGTATAAGCTCGCCAGAGAAGCTCCAGTCAGCCAGAGAAAGTCCAGTCAGACACCGTAAGATTAATGACAATGATTCGTTTTCAACAGCATTTCAGTTTTCAAGACAATCAACAATGTGTGGATTGAAATTGCTTGTAACATGTTTCCTCAAAGAGTCAAATTAAATATTTGTGAAAAAATTGGGACAGCATTGAGGTGTGACTCTCAACAAACACAGGACCTCCAGCTATACGTCCCATCTGAGAGGACATCCCTAACCAAAGCTAGGTACTAATTTTCACCAGAGTCAAGTGGGTGAAATGGCAAGTAAAAGCCTTTTCCAACTGCTTGGGACTTGAACCCAGAACCTTTGGATTTCTAGTTAGTCAACATAACCACAAGACCATATCTTGTAGTGATATCCACAATTACCTGTATCTTGTCTTTGATATGCCGTAGGGAGTCTGCCGTGCCCCAGTCAGCATCATCAGGGATCCCCACGATGTCCAGACTGACCTTGACGTCACACAGGGCTGTGAGCGCCTGCCGAATGTCATGACTGGTCGACTCCAACGCGATGATGATCACCTCTGTCAACATACAACATAATTTCAACAAAATTTTGTGGTCGGAGGGAAGCCTAGAGAAATTTCTCAGTGTTTTATGTTTGCAGTTGAAACCATTCTGTGTCATAACTTTGGAGAGGTCACTGCAAAAACACTAACATAAAACCATGGCAATCATTTCAAGATTTACATGTACAGTACATGTATATCATACTTAGTAGGCATTCTGCAGTATTTCAAGTCTGAACTCACCTTTACATGCAATTTGATCTAATTTCCATTTCATAACACACTACTTGTCAATTGTCATCTTGTTTATCAAAATGACTGAATCAATGGCAAGAATGTTTGTACAGTATGAAACTATGATAAGCAATGAAATTCAGTCGAAAGATGGAATAATGCCTAGAATTGTATCTAAGACTAAGTTAGTAAGTACATGTACTTAGTACTGTACAATCATTATATTGTATCAGTACTGTATTGCTAGGTACTGTATAACTCCTGTTTAAGTACTGTATAAGTATTATATTTAAATATTGTTTAAGTATACATGACATATAAGTTATAAGTACTAAGTCACCTTGAAATCCTGCTGTCTCCAGCATGTTGACAGGGTACCAGATCATAGGTCTGTTCCCTATGGGGAGGAGGGGTTTGGGGATGCTGGCAGTCAGGTCAGTCATACGGGAACCTCGGCCTGCTGCCATTACTACAGCCTGGAACTCCATCTCTACATAAAACAGTAATATTGTGTAACATAGGTGTTCCCTATGGGAAGGAGAGGTTTGGGGATGCTGGCAGTCAGGTCAGTCATACGGGAACCTCGGCCTGCTGCCATTACTACAGCCTGGAACTCCATCTCTACCTAGTCAGACTAGAACAGTAATGTTATACATAGAGAGAATACAACACTGTGTAACATAGGTCTGTTCCGTATGGGGAGGAGGGGTTTGGGGATGCTGGCAGTCAGGTCAGTCATACGGGAACCTCGGCCTGCTGCCATTACTACAGCCTGGAACACCATCTCTACCTAGTCAGACTAACATAGAGAGAATACAACACTGTGTATCAGCCTACTTAAAGTACTAGCCCCACTGCAGGTAGAAGTAGATGTCCATGAGATACATATATAGATTACAACACGGTGTATTCCGTATCGCTCAGCTGGTATCAGTCTGAACATGGGTTGGATTGGTTGAAGATCGGAGAATGATCAGACCTGCGGGAGGGCTGGGACTGAGGGTGAAACCGTATTTCATTTATGTTGTTTGCACCTGATAATACACACATTTCCAAAACTATTATTCGCAATTCTTCATGTACTTCAGGTAATCTCTTGTGAGCTATTAATTACTCAATTAAATACAGGTTGGACGTGAAAACGCTCTACATACATAAACTTGACAAACCATAAGCTATCACTTCTAAATGACAGTCATCGAAGACCATGCCTTAATGATGAAATCATAGTTCAGATCGAGTACTAGTTGGTGGGGGGGGGGGGGGCTTTTGATCTAAAACCCCACATAACCGATTGTGTAAGTTCATAAATACAGTCTAGATTGGTTTCATCTTGCAAGTTTTGGTACGTAGCTATCTTGAAATGTGGTAACAACAAGTATGGCTGAAGTATCTTGTAGAAGGCTAAAGCTGATTACAGACATGCCCCCCTCCCCCTTCGAGCACGTTCCCTTCTTGCGATTCCTGTTTTCGACATATCCCATACATGACAGAAATGTACATACCGAAATATGACTGCCAGAAGTCGATGTGTTCGTCGTAATATAAGTGTAGGGATCCAAAGGGTGAGGTATCGTCCTCACCAGCTGTCATAAATTCGGTAAAAAAGAAATTCAGACTTCGGCGGCCATTTTGAATTTGGAATAAACCACTAAGATCTCGGAGGGGGGTTGGACCGATTGGCATTTTTTTATCGCCAACTTTGATTTCTTGACCAGTGTTTCATGTGTTCCTATATACTCTGCAAGAACGGTTGAAGTCTTCTATCTTTGATTGCCAAATATTTTCAGCGTTGCTAGGTATTTGATGATAAGCTATGGTGTGGACCAATCCAATCGGGGGGGGGGGGTCAAAATGTTTGGGCCAATGGTCGAAAGGCATGGCCCATTGACAAGTTGTCTTTAGGTGAAAACTTATGAATATCAAAAGAAGTGCGCGACAATTTCAGAACAAAAAGCGTGGATTTTTCGACACATATGGTTGGCCGTAAAGTACATCGTACATGTAAGTGACGAGCATAATTTGCACAACTTATTAACTAGAAAATTATGGAGAAATCAGACGGACAACGAGCATAACTAAACGGCCTCAGCCTCACTACCGGTGCGACATTCAAATTGTATCTATCACTTTGAGCGGAAACAGCGACGGCAGCAGGACAGCGGCGTCATACGTCAGATCATATCCAGGTTAGTTTTCTAATATCGGGAACTTATTTCGTTTCACGCCGTTAGTGTCGAGTTGAACTTAAGTTGCTGTTAAAAACTTAATTTGCTGATACCCTTAGATAGTCATGAATTCGTTGCTCGCAAAGCAGTCAAATACACAAGCTGTACATGTAGTCCCTATACTCAAGGACATATAATGTCCTTGCTATACTTGAAGACTAAGAAGACTGAGTAATTGCATCGGGTGGCGGTCTTCTATCAAACCGGCTTTGCCAACACAACGGAACTTCGATCTCACAGAGTGACAGACACAAGGAACAAAAGTTGGACACGGTTGAACACCAGGCAAGATTTTAAAACATGGCTGCCACTCTGCAAAGAATATGCTTGGCTGTTCTCCACTAAACATCTTCATTTGTTGCACAAGAATAATAAGCGGTACTGTTTAAAAGAGCTTAAATAGCTATCGGATGAACCATTTGCCCGGTTCAGATCGCAATTTATTATACTTGCGTCTCGGCACAAGTATCTTCTTATGAAAATCATCGATTGTATACATTACAACCGTTTCAGTCGATCAAGGACACTATATAATGTCCTAGAGTCGATGTACGATATTGTTGTTACTGAAGACAACTACATGTACAATAGGCGCACGGCTTGTCAAACAGTGAAGTTGTGAAAACAGACACCATGGCCAGGTGTAGCTTTTTCACATCACCCATTGACTGGACGGTCGTAATATATGCAATGATGATAAGCTCGAGCCTATCAAATGTACACGACAATGTGCACTTTCAGTTTTTGACTGCGTTTACCATTTTTACCCTCACAGAAACTAATTGAATATGGTTTTCTATAATGTGCTTGCATAGATACTAGACAACATTAGATGAATGGTTTCTAGTCGTTTCCCCGTCATGCCAGTTCCCCGTCATGCCAGTTTCCTGTCTATATGGATGTTTCTCCGTCATTTGTTCTTTTTTATATCGAAATGTGAACGATCTATCATTACTAGAATGATTATAAATTGTAGTTGATGTAATATCTATGTTATCTAGTAATAATTTTCACGAATTTTGCTGGTTTTCAAGTCGACAGACTGTGGCGGTTTCCCTGTCGTAAACACCACCAAATAAAGTGTCAACTTGGCGATTACGGCGACTGCTTGTTCCAACATAAGCGTAGAACGTAGCAATATTGAGCAACGTGTA
Source organism: Branchiostoma lanceolatum (assembly GCA_035149815.1). Lineage (NCBI taxonomy): Eukaryota > Metazoa > Chordata > Leptocardii > Amphioxiformes > Branchiostomatidae > Branchiostoma > Branchiostoma lanceolatum. The sequence continues at coordinate 8,814,110 of CM068879.1, read as the reverse complement.
CAATGATTCATGTTTAAATGTTTTAAGTCGTTGATATGAAGCGCAGCAAATATCCAATTGTTGTGTTACGGGCGACAATAAACATGGCACACACTCTTTGGTGGGCTTCCGGTATGTTCCACACGCCAACAAAAATACCAATGGATGGCATCCTATACCCCTTCAAAGTATATCTTTCATACTGATACATTTTGATATCAAAGAAGAACATCTTAACACTAAATCTAATGACGTAGAAACATCCACATCCAAAATTAGTTTTGAACGAAATAAGGACAACGTAAAACAGCTGCCAGGCACTACATACAAACTAGAAACAGCAGTCAAAGCAATGTGATTTATGTAATCGCGTTGTGTAGTCTTCTACCATGTTTGGTGGAATTCATGTATCGAACTGTTTTCCATTTTGGTAACTTTAGGCGCGTTTCAGACGGTAGTGAGACGGTAGTGTGTTTATTATTAGTCACACTCACAATTGAACAATATTCATGTAGCGGTGACATCAATTTTGATGCCCAAAACAAGAGAACAATTTGCCTATTTCTAGCAGAGCACATTAACATCCATTTGATTTTACCGACGTTAACCAATTTACTCCGACAAAACAGCCGGGCATCGGGCATGAACCCGCCCCAAGGCAGGTAAAGAGTTTTCATCCACAGGACAAAACATTTACATAATAATTACGACGGAACATTTACATAAAAAAACCTCTCCGGTTGATCCACTTTTTTATAGTTCACTCGCGGTGATGTAAAACGCACAAGCGATCTTTTTTTTTCGATAAGTGGCCCAATTCCATTCTCCTTGTTTGAACTCAACGAGGCAAGCTTCAAAGTTCCGCGGTACTATGAGAAGGTATGTAAAAGATCTTTGTAAACATAGTAACTGACACAATTACAGTTCATGTAACGAAATAATTGAAATAGAGGGTATCGTTTCCCAGTTCGATCCTTCAACGGTGGGGGTCTGTGGCTTTGATTATCTTTAACCATTAGTTAATCGTATCGAAATAATCATTGCTAAACCACAATCGTATTTCTTTACCCTGTCAGTATTTCATTACAAAAGCTTGCAAACGTGAAAATTACAAATCTAGAGGGGTTTTTCTTTTAAATCCTCGAGCTTTGCTAGGGATAGAAAATCGAAACCCGACTTTTTGGCACATCTGTATCTACTTATTACGCTTCGAGTTGGACAGAAGAAGAAGATTTCTTCAATCGTTTATTCGCTGTACGAAAATCTCATAAAGTTTGCCGTCTTTGAGCAAAAGAAAATATGTCGAAATTTCAGTTCATCATAAAACTGTTTTTCTAGGACACAGGTATTACTTCGGGAATAGAAAATGGAAACCAGGCTTTTGGGCACATCTGTATCTTTTTATCACGCTTTGAGTTTGACAAAAGAAGATTTCGGGAATTTCGGGAATAGAAAATGGAAACCAGGCTTTTGGGCACATCTGTATCTTTTTATCACGCTTTGAGTTTGACAAAAGAAGATTTCAGCAATCGCTACTTCACTGTAGGAAAAAAACTCCTAACATTTGCCGTCTTTGAGTAAATGAAAATGTATCGGAATTTCAGTTCATCAGAAAACTGTTTTGGGAGAACACAGGCATTACTTCGTTCCGGTTTGAAAAGCACAGGTGTGTTGAAACAGGTGCATATATCCCTTTCTATAACGAGATAGTTGATTTAGACTTTTAAGCTTTTAAGTTGGACCTCGTTAAAAACAAAAACATCAATTGTTATTTTGGTTCCCCGCACGAAAATGACAAAGTTGAGTTATTCATATGTAACAAAGGTGTGGCAATGGAATGCGGTCAAGCTGTCATTAAGCACTCGCCACTAAAAAAAGAAGTCATAGAATCGAAACAAAGGTTAAGTTTAAAACAATACAAAGTGTAAAGAATTATTTCTAGAAACATTACTTCCTCCTTATCAACAGTATCCAAAGGGCCCAAACTGTGTCCAACTGGCCCCGGTAGATTTGCTTGGAGATTATGGCTTTGTGATAGGCACATTGAAAAGGGTACGCACACCTGGATGTCACAGTCTGTTGGGTTTCAGAATGCGACATGAACACCCTAAGGGTTGGTGGAAAAAACGGTACGGTCCAGTCTGTAAGGCGAAAAAAACCTGTCCAGTCTGAAAAGAGGGTCTGGTGTTTTCCTGTCCTGCATAGCATAAGAGACACCAATTACGCTTAACAAATGATCATTTATCGACAACGGTCTACTATCTCAATTTCACTGATAATCTTAGCCGTCCCGCTTTGATATTTTCCCGGTCTGTGCCGTTTCGAATTCGATATGAAAAAAGCGTCTGTCCTTACAAGTAGTCTGACTTCTCCTTTTCTATCTGTGTTTAGCGTTTATGTATGTATATGTGTGTATATATGTGTGTGTGTGTGTGTGTGTGTGTGTGTGTGTGCATGTATGTATGTGTGTGTGTGTGTGTGTGTGTGTGTGTGCACGTGTCGCTGTGTACGTGTGCGTGCGCGCGTGTCTGTCTGTCTGACTGCCTGTATGTATGTGTGCTACAGTCTATTTGTATGTCCGATATAGTCCCCACAGGCCCGCAGATCAACTTGTTATCTCTCTCTCTACATGCTCCATGTATATATGGTTCTGTAGTTAAGTTTCCTGGTGTGTCGAGGTGATTACTTAATTCTACTACTATCTCTCTGGACTTACCCGAGTAAAAAGGATGTGCCTTAAGCCCAACTACCACGCCTTATATGCAACAGAAAATGGTGCAAAGAAAAGATAAGAATCCTGAACACGACACACAGCACTGATCCGGCTAAGACTTCCTTCAGGCCCACGCTTTCCCGTCTTGCATACTTCTTTTCAAACGGAAGTTCCCTGTTAGGAAATGACAACAAACATTCCTATGGGAACAGATTATACAGATATACCCCAACGCCAAATAGTTTAAAGTAAACAGAGCAGATTTTTCATGTTTCTCACCAAGGGGAGAGAAGCTAAGAGGAAGTTAAAACACATTATGTAGTTAAGATTTGACCTTAAGTTTTATGCCTTTTGTTTTACAGTTCAATAAACAACCACGTAAAAGGAGTAATCATTCGTATTTGAGTGGGTGTGACCTCCTGCATGACGTCATTATAATATATACATATCTATATAGAGAGAAAGTAATGTTTAACGATTAGACGCCACGCACAACCATTGGACCATGTAAGGTCAACACACCCTACATGGACGCGTGACAAAGCTACTCTTGTAACATGAATATTTCACGATTTATTTATAGTATACTTTTAGTAAACAAATACCTAAATTAAATATGGCGAGGTAGTTCTATCACGTATGTCGTCATGCATAATAAGTCGGCGAATGAGAGACAAAGCTACTCTTAGAACATGAATAGTTCACGATTTATTTATGGTATACTTTTAGTAAACAGGTACCTAAATTAGATATGGCGAGGTAGTTCTATCATGGATGACGTCGTCGTTATGCATAATGTCGGTGTATGAAAGGTGTGTCCTCCCAAGGTGTGACGTGTGTTTGGTTATCATGACGTGTGATAGGCAATGGTATCCTCGTCACATGGGAATACCTCATAGTCTATAGTAGCCCAAACTCGACTAGACTTGAACAAGTTGCTGACGAGAAGTCACAGGAAGACATTGGAATTTAACTGTGCTGTATCTCAAGGTTCCTGCTTTTGAAAGGACCAAAGACTCAAGAAAATTTAAAGGTATTTGGTTTGTTCTATTTCAGTAGCAATATCTATTGCAGAATGGTTGTGAATGGTAGAGTCTGTAAGTTAAAACTATATTTACACGGGAGAGAGATAGGTTGGAGGTTCTGGCATTTCTGTTCCCAGCATGTATTGATGTATTGTTAAGTTTTCGACGCGTCGACCGCGTTTTAGGTATGACTGAAAGAAAAACGGAAAATCAAAATTGAACCTTCTCGACCAAAAGGCTCTACCAAGTTCCACACACACACACACACACACACACACACACACACACACACACACACACACACACACACACACACACACACACACACACACACACACATACACACACACACACACACACACACACATACATACACACACAAAAACACGCACACACACACATACATACATACATACACGCACACACACACACACGCACGCACACATACAGACACACGTACGCACACAGACACACATGCGCTCACACATACATCTATAGCAAACGCCCATCAGTAACAGACATCTATAGTAAACAGTAGTTCCGCCATGTCTAAAACCTCGTACGTGCATTCCAGCACGGGTGGGCATAGCCTAAGGCATTATGACGCTCGTGCACTAATTATGTGTTAGATATCCTGACAGATTGACTTATCGATGCCCTGAGGGCAAGAAGAGTCAGCTTAGAATTTGTGTTGATGGCTAACATACGCCATTGTCAACAGCTGTTGTTACAGATCCAGCTGATCTAGAATCCGCACCTAGCTGAAGAGACATCACACGATTCATATACACGTTACATTTGTCTCTGTAGCTCAATTGGTAGCCTCATGGTTCCAGTTAGTTGGTAACTGGGAGACCCCGGTTCGAATCCGGGAAGGGTAGGAACTGCACCGTCTTTCGGAAGAGACGTAAAATGGGGGTCCCATGTTCGAGGTCGTTAACGTTGACGTTACAACAGCCTCATTACTCGTCGACGCGTCGAATGGTTACCTACTGGCTGTAATAATACAGTGACCTTAAAAGACTTTAATCTTTGAAAAGCAGATGTTAGGTGCACGAGTCCTTTTCTGTGCCAAACCGATCCCTCGGAAAACAGCAGCTAGGAAAACGTGACGATTAATAGCTCTCCTGAAACCTGTTCTTCGTCAACCTATCATATACTGTACTTTTCCTCGGGCACTAAAATAGCACCATTTAGGCTCTAAAAATTGACCCAATACAAAACACAAACATCTTGAATGTGAACTAAAATTAGAAGATCGTAAACGTTGCAGTTTTAACCGCTTATCCTTATCTTGTTATTGCGCATAGAATTTAACATCAATCATTCCAAAACATGCTGTCAGAAAGATGAATAGAAATTTCAGGTATGTCATAATAATCGAAGGCCAGCGCGGCTTTTATCATATCTTAAATGATCTAAAAATGTCATATAAAGCTTATCATAACAACACAATATCAAAATCGCCTTTAAACGCACTGACTCCAAGGTAGCCTGTGTTACACTATTTCTCAGTGTAGGGGCCTTATTAAACCCAAACAGTGAATAAAAAGGGCTGCTAGAAGCTTGATTCAGTTACGCCAATTCCATGACTTCTTTCTCCAGCGTGTTCAGTAAAGGTATTTAAGCTGTCGAAGCATTGATATATAGGATCCATTGTACACAATGGCATTTCAGTCGGTTACTCGTCAACAATAGTCCAAACACTGTCGCCAGGTGGGTTGTTCGCGGCTTCGCATAAAAACGTCATCTCCACTTTGTTAGGTGGCCAATATATCCCAGTGTGTTATTCATATGTTGTGACGCCATAGCCCAGTGGCATCTATAATTCAGTGACCCCAGCCAAACAAAACAAAGGAAGACTGCTTGCCATTTTTTAAGTAAGCTGCAAACCTGTCAACGTCTTGTCTTCACATGGCTGCTTACAAGTGAGTTATATTAGGGCCTGTTTAATTTTGTTTCCCTTTCTATATGTATTTGAATCCAAGTTTTTGTGGATGGCTGCTGTACCGTTTTCGGTAAACGCTTGTTCGTCGGTCGTGAAATAAGTAGCCGCTTATTTAACTACAAAAACACCTGGTTGTAATTGTGGTTGTAAAAGTTCAGTGTCGTGGTTATAAATGTTTAGTGTCTTTTTAAAAATAGACTCAATAGCTTGATTTGGCTATATGATTGTTTTTCGAAAAGGTCGAGGCCATGCAAGAGAATTTGGTGCCTCTTTTTACGCAAGACTTTTCGTCAAAGTAAATTCCACTTCAGTTTGAATATGTTATGAAGTTATGACTCCTCCATTTTCGAAAGTGTCTGACATACAAATATATATTTTAGGATCGTCCCGCATAGAAAATAAATCGATACAAATGCTTTTGCCGGTTTGTCTCACTACAACTATGCCAATAGTCCTGTCAATGTACAACAATAGCACATGCCGAGTTGAATTATAAACAAGACATCGTATAATTCAAGGACAAAGCGCCTTGTTGGTTGCACATCGTTAAACAGACGACATAATCGCGTGCATGCGGTAGGGGTGGGGTAGTTACAACTCGCCGTTACTATCAACAAATATAGCCACTCTCCACGGACAACTGTATGCGTACCAGTTAAGAAAAAGCTTTTTGAAGAGATACAGCAAATTTGTTTCTACCCTCTGGATTTTGTGTAGAGTTTAACTAAGCGTCTTCTGGACCTGTAGAAGCATTTCTTAGGTGAATTCATACATTTCAGGTGAGTTTGAACTTTTGCCGGTCATTGTGTTTTATAAATCTAATTGGACCTTTCCTAACTGAAACCTACATAGTCCTTGATGCAAAATCGTGATACATGTATGCATGTTTTGCTTGCGAAAACTGGCCGATCGACCTTGTCAACATTGTCATAACCTTCGAGCTTCACCTTTTGTCAGTAATACCAACTTAACGACTCGATTGTAAAATGTTTACACTACAATGTGATGTTGTCTAATATTAGTCCTATTACAGTAGTATAATTCAAGGAGACGATATTTTTGCAATCTACCTTGTAATTACTGCACATAAATGTTTCTCAAATAGATCGTGTATGTTATAAAGTAACTATTACTGCACGCAATGCAAGTAAAACGCAGAAATGATATTTGTGATACTTTAAACATGCCTTGTGTCCAGTGCTTTAAACATATCGTTTGCTGGATAATATTAGTAGACCAACCTTGGTGGAATATACGTATCTCGTTTTAATTCAATGCCGGCCGGTATTTCATATGTAAAGTTATTTGATAGGTAACATCTACTAACATAATTCCACTAGGGTACATATCTCAGACACCCTGAAAAAATACGTTAAAACAGAACTCCAACCCAACGTCCCTAGTACAATACACTCCTGTATATCTAAACTATGCATACCTGGAGTTGCTACACTAGAGATCTTTCAAATCACTTCCAAAGTGTCGGATTTATGTAACACAGCGGATTAATGTTCCTGTTGGGGGGAGGGGTACGTTTTCGCACGTCAAAATGAATCAAATATTCCAACCAAGTATTCAACGTTTTCATTATTTGCCTTAGCTTACTTCCTAATATGATCAATGAAAAGTAACCTACAGGCGAATTTCATTTCATTTCATTACTAGTATCAATAAAATAGATAATGGCGAAAAATAGCAACAATCAATCAAACAAACAATGCTGACGTTGATTTATCATTGTATCTATAGTTTTATCATCTATTGTTGGTATAGATGAGGAATAGTGCTTCTCCCGATTTCAAGTTAAAAGCCACTCACTGACAACGTTGTTACAAGTGTGTTGTTGCGAAGGTTGCACTCGACCTTTGCGTGCCTGAGGAGCGACCGTTTCTACTTTCAAAGGAAGAAAAGGTCTATAGTCGCGATAGAAAGTTATCTTTTGTATTTCGGCTCTTGCCATTGTCAAGGGAAAACACAGGTGAATGTCACAAATGTTGATAGAAGTGGTCGCTTTTTGTTGTCAGAGACGTCTTTGTATTTCTGTCTATTTGTATGACCGATATTAACGGCAAGATCGCTTTGATGACCGAGTTGTGGCCTTCTCATACGGTTCTGTAGTCAGGTTTTCGTGTGTATTGATGGTCAAACATCTTAAAACATTAGGGCCTTGTGTGATCTGATAAGGAACGGCCAGTTCTCTGAACCCCCTTTGTTTGTGCCAACCTATAGTTGTCACTTCCTCTTTGCGCCCCCCCCCAACAATTTTAGGAAAACGTGATCAAAGAAAGGCCATTCGTAAAATCGCTAGGGAATGTTCGTAGCTGAAAAAAGAAAAGATTAGTCAAACTGGAAAAGTGAACAGATTTTTCAAAGGGCTTTTCTGATTTCCGAATTTCAGCGGTGTGTCTTCACCTTCTACCTCTATCCGTCTGGACTTTTCGATGAAAAACGTATCCAAATTTGTCCCACTTTTATCGTGTACCTTATACACATCTTGTATATGGCAGGTAATGGACTTGAGCAAAGTCGGCTGAACACGTAAAACCATGACAATGCTTTGCTGCTTTGTATGCAACTTGGGCTGATTCGAAGTCGACTGAACACGCCAATATATTTTGTCATTATAGGAAATATAAAGATATATTTGGGTGTTTGTATATCATTGAAATATGAAAGCAGTATAGCTGCAAATCTAGTTGATAATATATGTCGTATACATCTCCACCAGTAACAAGGCTTACGCGGTTTCTCCGCCGTGGGCTACCAGCGCTGACCTCGAGATGCACAAGTCCAGACGCCCCCTGGCGAACGCCATGGACCGACAGGAACTAGCCACACCCGACTTGATGAAATTTGTGGACGACAACGTCATTGGCAAGGATAGAGTCGTCATCGGGCCTTACGGACCCAGACAAGGTGGGTTGGAATATCGAAGGAATGTCTGCAAATGCAGCTTTATGGTATAAGTAATACTGTATAGGTCCAGGCAAAATGAATACTTAGGGGATATCTATAATTATAACGCAATGTAATATCAAGGATAGATATAAGACGGCCTTCGTTGGGGATATTGATCCCACCTTTGACCTATAACTGACTAATCATAACGATGTGTTAGGCTGGGACTCATAACTATGATATCAAAATCATATTGTTGGGCGCTTGTGATGCTTTGATGTTGTGATTTATAATGATTTGAGGGTCATTTGAGATATTAACAATTTTTCTCTTTACTTCCCAGTGACATATTGTGACTACGTGGCCTCCGGAAGGTGAGTAACAAATACAATCACTCGTAGATCCAGAAAATGTACGCGCCCCTGGGTCGTCGCCAAAAAGCATCGTTTGTCTTGTGTTTCACCTAAAATAGAATCCATTGGTAAATGGCTACCTTAGCATAATATGCCAAGACTTTCTATAGCTTCCCTACAATGAATTAGAATGATGACACACGCACACTACGTGTCCAATTGGCAATCAACTTCTAAATGATCATGCTTTGAATGTAAGTTTTTTGTCGTTTGAAAAAAACAACAACAGAGCACTGAAGTTTATCGAGTACTACATCCAGGAAGAGGTTCTCCCACTCTACGGGAACACACACACCTCCACCAGCACTGTGTCCCTTCAGACTTCGGCATACAGGGAGCAGGCTCGGTGAGTCATCGTGTGAATAAGCTATCTAACCAGTTTTCAGTCGTTCATTTTGTACATTGTGTTTAAAAACATAACTAAAAACTGTAGGGTTGTAGATTCAGGGAAACGTTACCAAAGACTAGTTTATCTGACATGGAACTGTCCCTTGTCTATCAGGAAAATCATCCACAATGCTGTGCACGCGGGACCGGATGACGTGGTCATCTTCTCCGGAAATGGCTGTACAGGTGCACTGACCACACTGATCCACGCCATGACGTTTACCAAACCTCCGGTGAGGACATATTGAAAGATACACACATTCCTATACATTTTTCTTCAATTTAGTACACTTATCTACTATATGACATCGTTACAAGGTATTAATAAAACGTTTTGTTGAATTCTGCAGGTGATCTTCGTGGGTCCATTTGAACACCACTCCAACCTGCTGCCCTGGCGAGAGCTGTCACAAAAGGTCAGTATTGAATATAGCTTAAGTATAGCAAGCTTAATGTAATTCCATCTTCATCGCTCAATCACGGTTGTTCATCGTGATATTTTTCATTTCATGTTGTTCATGATAATCTTCTTCGCTTCATGTTGTTCATCGTGGTATTCCTTAATTTTTTTCCATGTTGTTCATCCTGGTATTCTTCTTTCCATGTTGCTCAACTTCATCGTGGTTTTCTTCATTTCATGATGTTCATCATAATCCTCTTCATGATTTCATGGTGTTCACCACGATCTTCTTCCCTACACGGTGTTCATCATAATCTTCTAATCATGTTGCTCATCGTGATGTTCTTCACTTCATGTTGCTCATCATGATCCTCTTCATTTTATCCACGCTGCTTTCCTTCTGTTACCAGGTTGAGGTGAGTCATCAGATACTTGCACTTATGATATACATGTCTCCTTCACTAGGGGGATGCTAGGCGACAGTGTACTTGCAAAATGTATTCTCAGACAACAATATGTCACCATGAGTAACGCATGGCAGCACATCTGTTGTTCCGACACAACAAAAAGTATACCCGAATTATTGGCTATCCGGCCTTCATGAGGATGAAATGACCAATCTCAGGTCACGTAACCCCGTGAAAACATGACTTCGGAATTGGTCAGTATGCGTATACATTTCAACATCCATTTTTTCTTCTTCTTTTTCAACTTCACAGTTGATCAGAATTGACGAGAACTCCCGGGGCTTGTTGGACCTCAAGCAGTTGGACAATCAACTTAAGGTGAGGGGGATTTACAAACTATCCTGATAACAACAGCTTTCAGTTATGTGGCTAAAACCGGCTACTTTTCTAGACAACAGCAAAATCTAATCCATTCTATCCCTCTCAGACATGGCAGGGTCGCGGCCATCCCATGATCGGCGCCTTCTCGGCCGGTTCGAATATCACGGGCATCCTGACGGACACTGCGCGGGTTTCTACCTTACTGCACCGGTACGGAGCACTGGCCATATTTGACTATGCTGCCACGGGTAAGTTTCACCAGATCTAACTCAGCATGTCATGTGGTGTATGTTGATTTAATGCTGACATACAGAACCATGGCGTATTTAACATGAACTTGCGTAGATGGTGGCAAAGCATTATCACGGCGCGGCTTTACCTAAATGTTCAACATCTAACAACTGTTTAATGCAAATAGTGCGGTATATGTCTGAGCCATAACTACTGATACTAACGATCTATTTTCATTTCATAGCTCCCTACGTTGACATAGACATGAACCCTCCTGCAGATAGGTAAGTCCATATCACAAATATACTTTTTATCATAATATCACTTTATATGTTTTTATTTACCTTTGTTCTAAAACAAAAGAATATGATGATGATGTTCTTAAATATTCTCCTAGGACATGTAAATTACTTGTATACTCTACATTCTCCTAGGACATGTAAATTACTTGTATACTGTACATAATTGCATCAAGCTAAACATGTTGTTTTGTACATGCATAGGTTAACGTCTAACGGTGAGGAAGAAAACCTGTCCTACAAGGACGCGATCGTCCTGTCTACTCACAAGTTGGTGGGCGGTCCGGGTACACCTGGCGTGCTCATCGCTAAGAAACACCTCTTCACCAGCGTCGTGCCGCAGCCTTGTGGGGGAGGAACCGTTTTCTTTGTAAGTCATCGCTTTTTTGTTGTAACAATTGTTGTAATTTTGATTTTTAATCCTTGAAACCCTTTAGGCCATGTTGATTTGATCATATGGATGACATCCTCTGGGATGCGAGCGTGCAAAAAAGGTTGGTAAAAAAAAGTTGCCTTCATTATAAAATCTACATGGTCAGGTAGGATTATCGAAAGTAAACTCACATAGTATGGTATACCGAAATTTAGATTCTTCATTTTTGTTCTTTCAAAACGTCTTCATTGGAATTTGACATTGACTTGACATTCTTCGACCTTAGCATCCTTTTTCAAAAATATGTTTTTACAATTAACAGCATATATTTTCTCATTTTGTAGCTGCTTTTTTATGATTAACAGTAAGGCTGAAAACGTCTTTTTTCTGACGAAAAGTGATGCGCGCGCGGATGTCATCTATATAATCATATCGACATGGCTTTATATGCAACAATTCCCACCAGAGAAGATGATGTCATTTTCTTACACTTCAACGTCTTTTTTGTACAGGTTTCAAAACATAATCAAGTGTATCTGAAGGACGTGGTGGAAAGGTGGGAGGGGGGCACACCGAACATCGTGGGCTGCATCCGGGCAGGTCTCGCCTTCCAACTCAAGCAGGCCATCGGGCCGAGCAACATCGTCCGGCGGGAGGACGAACTGGTCAGGTCGGTCAAGATAATAACATCGTACGGTCCAACATGGCGGGCGCGTTGTAGTTTGAGGACCCAATTCTGAAATATTTCATAATGAAAGTTTGGTGGCTAAAATTTTGTTCAAACACAAAAAAGTTAGCACATCAGTGTTTGAACTCTCCTACTGCAGTCTTCCTCAGAATTCAAATGACCTACCTAGGTCACGTGACACAGCGGTCACCTGACGTCAGTAATTGATTGAATCAGCCAGGAAGTTAATATAACCCACTGTCACTGTTGAGTGAAGGTAACAGTAGTTATCTAGTTGAAAATGATGCACTGGTCTATGAGAAGTCATAATCTTTTGATCACTATGCTTGTAAATAAGAATGGTCTATTTGTATATTATGTCTCTGTGCATATTATAGATCACCAACTGTTACACTGAAAAGCTAAAATGATTTTTCCCCCACAGGAGAGCCTTCAGCACGTGGTCCCACAGCCCCAACCTGATTCTTGTCGGCAGCCACCGGGCCAAGCGGCTCCCCATCTTCTCCTTCCTCATCAGACATGCGCAGTCCGGGCTGCTGCTGCATCACAACTACATCTGTACTCTGCTGAACGACGTCTTCGGGATCCAGGCCAGGGGAGGATGCGCATGCGCAGGGCCATACGGGCAGGTTAGTACAATGTCGATTCATATTTTTCTTTGGAGGCTGACTTTCGAGTGAAACACTGATCTCCGTGCGTGGTATACAAACTATATATATGTCATAGTATAACAGTTGGTTGTAAGCATCCGATTGATAATGAAAAATGATTATGTTTGTGTACGCGTTTGAAACTTGGTCTCAACCAGGCACACTCTGGTGACTGAGAAACCGCTAAAACTAGCCAAAAATGGTCATCAGTTTTCCATTCTCAGGACTCAACAGGTCAAATAAAGTCGGACTAACCTGTACAGTTTACTATTAAGATACATACCTCTGACCGACTGCGTATTCTTTCCTAGGATCTTCTGGGCATCAGTGACGAGATGATGAGAAGAATTGAATCTTTACTGCTTGGAAGAAAGTAAGACACCAGCTTTGTTGTCTTCATACATACCAGATAACGTTATGTTGTCTTCTGTTTGCAAAATTCATGTTCATTGATCTTGTTTTGCTTTGATGTTTTCATCGGTCTAATAACTGAACGTCAGTCAGTTCATCAAAACAAATCTAACGTTTGTTTGTTACAGAGGGTCAAAATCATGCATTCAAGTTTCATCAAACCTACTGTTTTTCTCACATGTGACTATTTCATTTTTAAACAGACCAGACGCAGATTCCTCCGGCACCAAAATAGCAGACCCAACTTCTCGCGAGATTCTAAAGTAAGTTCCTATCATCGACGACAAACAATATGAACCATCAAATAAAGCACAAGAAGTCCCCTTGTGGATACGTCCAAACAAATGTATATACTTAAAAGTATTTATAGCCATCCAACACAAAAATGGCTCACCAAGTTTCACCTACCCCTCCATCATGAATTTCACCCACTTCCCTGACGCGTACTGATCTTCGGGATGTGTGACGTCAGACATTGGTCAGAGGTGCCTGAAAGTCGATACCTGCCGCCGTCCCGAAACTTAGAGGCTGTAAACTATATACTGAATAAGCTACTAGATTGCTACTTATCAAAGGCCCTCTACATGCTTTAAAAACTTTGATTACTCAGACACTTAACCTTTTAGCACTCTGAAGTAGCCGTTTGGCACCCAATTCCCTATTGGTTACAGAGTTAGGCAGCAGGGAGAAGGTTAACATTATTCTGTTGCTGTCTCACCTAGGCCCGGTTTTGCCAGACTGAATCTGATCTACTTCGCAGACGAACCTTGCATACAGTTTGTTCTCAAAGCCGTTGCCATGGTAGCGGAACACGGATGGAAACTTCTACCACAGGTAAGAACATATATCGAGTAGCATCAACAGCTTCGTATCAAGTCACATTTTTTAAATAAATAACGTCTCATCACGTGGGTACATATTGGTTGGGTTCTATAAAGCTAAAAGCTCATTGGTCGAAATGAGTCAGCTGATAGAACCATTCCAAACTGCCACTACCCCTGATAGTCACATGATAAATTCCAAGATGGCCGCCCCACGACGTTGAAAACTACATGTTACATGACGGCACCCATCGACTAAACGGTAAAACATGATAGATTGATATTAATAAAGTCCGGACTTTGTGCCTAAGGGTACAAACTTGAGCAATGTCGTCTCTAATATATTGTGTCAATAAGAGGATAATGGAGATGACGTTTTCATTACTCAGCAATGGTATCTTATTTCCCAGTACACGTTCAAAAGAGAGACGGCAGAATGGAAACACAGGTCGCACCACAAACAGAGGCCGAGCCGGAGGGGGAAACGGTCGGGTCCAGACTCCATCAGTTACGCTTCCGGTATGATGACGTACACTTCCGTTACGTCCATCCCAGAGAAAACGCCGCCTACAAACTACCAGGAGTGTCTCAAGATGGCGGAGGAGGTCTTTGACTCTGCAGAAGTGAAAGACAAAGAACTGGTGCGTACGATTTTGAAATTATTAACGGGATGTAACAAACTCGGCACAAATGTGCCGGGAAGTTGGTATCGGCCCTCGTCAAAGTGTATTTGATAACATAGATATCACATTAAATTATATCATGCGGTCCATTCACCCTGCATTTTGTTTTTGTGTCATCAGGAGGAGCTCGGCATTGAGCTGCATGACAACCCGTTTGAGTTTGACGAGGACGGCTCGAAGTTCCGGTGGTTTCTGCTGCCCAGCGAGGCGCGCCGCTACCTGCAGGATCCGGAACTGCAGCTGGGTTCGCCCAGACCACTTCCCTTCAAGGTTAAGACTTACGAGGACGGGACAACTTCACAGAAGGCACGTCTTCACAGAAGAAACACCACACAGAGCAGCGATTCAGACGTGAAACCCGAGAACAACAGAATTGGTAAGCTGCATTAGAAAAAGTGAAAAAAGTACTGTCTGCATGCTTGCCCCCTATTGGTATTGATGACGTCACCAGCAAACAGCTTTCAGCCAAACAGAAGATAAGCACAAGCTCGACTTGTGGAAATCCGCAAAGGTCGATGGGAAGCTATCAGCTAATCAGGTTACGTCTTACATCGTTATTTTGGGTTCAGAACAAAATAACGGCTGCTTGTGCCAAATAAGGCTAACTCATTAATTATTTATGAGCAACTGTCTGTGACGTCACCTATACCTAGAACCTCGTTCCAAAAGAGCAGGGCTGATGCCGAGCGAGGGAGGAGGAGGGTGGCATTCTCGTCACGTTAAATTTCTGCAATATGATGTTGACCTTTCTGTATCATTTTGTAATCCTTGACTAATTACGCCACTACCCTCCCCTAGCACGTCCTAGAGTGGTTCCTGCGGGGAAAATGAGACAACGGAGAATCGTCCCCAAACGCGGCGACGTGCAATCCACACCCGTCAGGCTACCCAAGGTCAACAACGGCAGCTTGGTGTCCATGCAGCAGGAGGAAAAGGCTGGGGCGGTCTGATACAATGTAATTCGGAATTATGCTGCTAGGGGACGCTTCTATGTGGAATGAAACAGCGCCACAGTGTCATGACAAAAGACTGCTCAGTGCTGCTGATGTTTTGTTATGTTTTCTACATGATCCAATTCTTCATATTGTTGTTTTGTCAAGCGATAAACGATCCAACATTATTTATTTGGTGCACGGAGAGCTGTTGAAAACAGAAGAATTGCGTTGTGACCTACCATAATCATTGTTCTATTTCTAAGCATTGCAAAACGGTTTCTTGATTAAGTACATGTATTGTTAAATACTAGTGTTCCGAGAAAGAATCTCGAATTTAACTACTAGATAGACCTTGGGTACGTTAGAACCATACGCAGTTCAGTAGATTTCATGGATGGCATTCACGCGCGCGTTGATTTTCGCCTGATTTCGAAAAAAAAATACAAGAAATTTCGTTCCCCTCCGCCTTTAGTATGCTTGTAGACTAGAAATGAATAGTAAGCTAGCTATGAATCTAATTGTAGAAGTTGAATTAGTTGGTAGTTGTAGAAGTGACGCTACTGTGGCAGACTTGAGCGTAGTTGTAAACTTGTAGTGATAGCTAGGTTACGAAACTAGTGTTGCTTTCTGCACTTATTGAAAGCTGAAATAAAAATACTTTTCGACATGCAGTTACATGTTTTGTCGTTTCAACTACTGTCAGAACGTTTATGACTTTTGTTTTTAAAATTTCGACATTTCTTTTCCCCATCTTGTTTTTTTTTCGTGCGCTCAATCTGAGCTTAGAGTGCAGAGGATGTCATCCATAAAACTTACTTACAGTGTAGTGTGGCCTAATAAATAAATAAACGTACTTGTTACGGTGATATACAGTTGAACCGCAAGATGTCGTATAACGACACTTTGCACATGTACAATAAGTCAATATTTGATTTCGTAATATATGTATATGTGTAAAAATATGCCTTGTACAAGCAATCATTTAACTCGTAAAAGTATGTCAAGACGATCAATTGACTACCTTAGATTTACATATCTTACTATGGAAGTCAGTAACGTCACTTCCAACGTTCAACTATGAGGTCGTTATCTTATATTGATTGTTAGAATATTCAACTGCAACATCTTCTCAATAATTTCAGGCAATAGTATTCTTTTGTTACATTCAAACTCACATATCATACAATGTCAGATCACTTGACATGTATTGGTATTTCGCTCCGGTTATAAAAACATGAACACCATCGCATTAATTAAAGTATATTTGTATGAAACATGAGTTGTATTGCCAAGTTTTATCTATTTTTTACTAAAAAAGTCAACATATGGCAAAACTCTGACGTCGCCCGTGTGGGCTGCCTAGCTCCGCGCCTAGTTTCTGGTCCGACTCCCAAGACCTCTAACATTGGTAATGCCTGTACCGCGATTTTTGTACTATTCCGGCTTGTCGGAGAGAAGCAGAAGTTGTCTACACGGGCGGACCTCAGGATGCTTCATCGTTTGGGTCTTTGATCGGGCCTATGATTAATAGGGGAGGGGAAAGAAAGCAGTCTTTCCAGTAAGCCCACGCTCCGAAGCATCATATGTTTACAAGGGTTAAAAACCATGAGATCATATTCATTAATTTTCGTCTATCTACAGTATATGTGGGGCATGACATAAGGAAATGATATTCATCTTCAACGCTATCTTGACATGAAGGATATCGTCTCTGGTTGGCTGCTATATTATGATATCGGCCTTTTTCTATTTCCAAGCAGTGAGAACTGATTCTCAATTTAGTTGTGCTAACTATAAAGGATTTATTACGAATTGATGATAGGTAGTTTTCCAATGTGAAGTCAGTTTTGACTTGAGAATAAGTTTTTAGTTTATTGCCTTATTCATTGTCGCCAACCAGAGAGAAATGTATCTTTTAAACGTTCTTTGAATATGTTACCAAAATTTTTACCATCAACCGCAGGGTTTAGCCAAATATTTCGAAAACCATGCCTGCACAAAATATCTTGCACAGACCCACTCCACAGCTAGTGTAACCGAAAATATAACCTTCTCGGCGAAGGTAACGACAATGGCAACAAACACCCGTGTGGTGACTTGGAATGGACTCCGTGTGCTGTGCCTGTTGGTAAGTTGATAAGTATGATCGTGTAAGGATTTGTAATTGTAGCCACCGTCGCCATGGCAATGTCTTTTTTCATTACCAATCTTGTTGTACTTGTCGGCCACCGTTGTGGTCGAGGGTTCAAAGGTTGGCCTCAGGCAGTCAGGCACCGAACAGAAAGCTCGGAGGCAAGAATTTGAAAGTTTAAGGTACACATACGTTTTATAGTATATGTAACAGTCTTTTTAAACGTACCACTCGTGATAGTAACTCAGCTGTGAGCTAATGGGTTAACCAAGGACATGTCCTCGGGTCACCCCTTGCCCTTTGTTTGAGTAATCACAGACAGACGTCATACATTGAGTTAACCGATCTGAACGGTACGTAAATTCAACCTTCAATTTCACAAACACTTTGAGACGGCAGTCCCTTAGCAGGGTTTTCTTCGCAAGTTTTGAACTTATAAATCACCCCCCCCCCCCAGTGTTTTAATTACGTTTTAACGTCGTACACGACAGTTGTTATGATGACGAAGGCCGGGGTTTCCGGAAAAGGTGGTCTAGGCTACGCGGTTGGGCTACCCAGGCAGGCTACCACAATGCCACCACTCTACATTTCAGGATATGGAAGTCTTTATCATTCTTTCTCCATCTTAAAGAATAGCTGTATGTACTTTACAATCATCTCCCAGTGAAAACAGAGGTATTGTTTTCAGTCTGTGTGTTTGTTTGTATGTTTGTCCTGGTGTGTGTCCATAGTTGGCCCAGGTCCAAATTTGTTCCAATGATGGCATGTAAAGTGGAACATGCATGTAAGAGTCGAACAGGCAACATGTGCGATAGACAATTAGTTGTGTCAAATGATATTTTGTCAGGAAATTTACTGAAACTATAAATATTTCACGGAGGGACTGTAAATGCAGAAATATTCGTGGTGGTTTTATGTTTGCAGTTTTTGCGGTGACCGTTTCACCGTGGACTTAAAACCACCCCAAACATTTTTGTCCAATATTGTAGCAGTGTGTGACTATAGTGCTGGCGCAAACTTAAAACCACCTCAAGCACTCTATGTTTGCATTTGATAGCACGAAATAAAAACCACACAAACTTAAATGTACTTACAGTATGAGATCTTCAATTTCTTGTTTTGTTTGAAAGTACAGATAACGATGAGTGCTGTCCCTGTCTATGATGTTGCCATCATCGGTGGAGGTGCTGTCGGGTGTGCCATTGTTCATGAACTAACAGGACGTGGCTTGAAAACCGTGCTGTGTGAACAAAACAGTCAACTTGTGCAGGAAGCCAGTGCAGGCAACAGGTATAACTTCCTTACTTGCTTATGTTGAGTCCAGGTTTCTCCGGTCTCGAGTCGTGATGGCTGCCCATGTGTATAACATGTATAACGGTCGTCTTTTTTTCTTGCAGAGTCTATATGTAGTTCTACTTTCTGTCTTATGATTTAACCCCAATGGAGTGAAGTGCAAAATGTGTTGTTTTTGCTGTGTGTCTGTCTGTATGCTTGTCTGTCTATCTTTATGTGTTACTGCTTGTGTTGTCTGTGTGTACAGTTTGTCTATCTGTGTGTGTTTCTGTACATATGTGTTTTCTGTGTGTTGGTTTGTATGCTTGTCTATCTCTGTGTTTCTGCATGTGAACTTGTATATTATGTGTCTGTCTGTATGGTTGTCTATGTACCTGTGTTTCTGTATGTGTTGTCTGTGTGTCTGTTTGTTTTCTATCTATCTACATGTGTGTTACTCCATGTGTTGCCTGTCTGTGTGTCTGTCTATCTGTGTTTCCACAGTGCTGTTTCCGTACTAGTATATTCTGCCAGAGAGAGCAGTAAAGTTTCTGTATGTTCTTCTATAGGGTACTGAGGGGGTGAAGTCTGCCATCTCTGATTACCAATTTTATGTAGGGTATGCTAGGAATTGAGATATGATGATATGGTGAGTGATGATGATAATCATATGTTTTCATGTTATATGTTACCTTCAAACCAAAAGTTTGGTTGAGATTATTCCTTGCTTGTATTGCTGTACAGTGGTATAGTGCATACTGGATTTGATGCCACACCAAGCACCATTGAACACCAGTGTCTAGAGGATGCCAGGATCCTGAACAAAACCATCTACAACAAGTACAACCTGCCATTTGAAGAGAGAGGAGCTTTGCTTGTGGCTTGGAATCAAGATCAGGTATTAAAAAATTCTATAAAAAAGACATTGCTTAGGTATCAAAATATTCTCAGGTATTGAAAAAATCTTTAAAAAAAATAGAAGACATCATACTCATGTTGCAATTCAATATTCTCTAGATATATTTCTGTCACTATCCAGTAATCAAAGCCTTTATATACTGGCTAAATGTGTAAGCAGGAGGAAAGGGAGCATTTCAGATAAGGGAGTAATACTACACTCAGTATCTATTTGCCTTGTGTCTGGACCATTGAAATGCCATTGGAAGCATGAATAATATCATTACTTTCTTAGGAAACTTACAGATGTACCATTATCCTGTGTGTAAAGAAGATCGTTTTGAAACTGTCCCATTTCACAGATGTCCAAGCTGCCTTCGTTGCTTAAGTCTGCCCGCAACAATGGAGTGACAGGTGCCCGTCTTATCTCAAGGGAGGATCTTCTTCAAAGAGAGCCCCATCTCAACCCAGCGGCAGTGGGAGCAATGATAATTCCAGGAGAGTTAGTTGTGGACCCATGGCTCATACCCATCACGTTGGCCCATAAGGCTTGGAAGCAGGGTGCAATGGTAAAGAATGATATTGATAGATAGTATTGTTACTTCCGTGAAAACGGAGGTATTGTTTTCAGTTTGTTTGTCTTGGTGTGTGTCTGCAACTGTGTCCAATCTACAGTGATGTGAAATTTGCTGAGTGGTAGAATGTAAGGCTGAATTGGTGTAATAGGATACTTGGAGAATTGGATGTCCGGTTTGGCTCGGGTCTGATGTTGTCGTGGTAGACAGGCAAGTGGGGCATGGATTGATGTCTTATGGCTACACCCACACAGTTATGTCAGGTCATTAGGGTTAGTCTCCACCACACTCCATAGGTTTTTGAAAAGAAAAGTAGATTCTGGTCAAATAGACTAAACAATACACATCACAGTCTATTTGGCCAATTTCTACTATTTGTTGTTGCTGTTTTTCAAAGCCTAAGGCTTCTAGTTTTGTTATCCTTTTCTCTAGCTGTTTTCCTGTTTGACGGGGTTCTATCAGACAACCTTTTTTATTGGATGTTCCCTTACCTCTTTCTTGCCTGCAGATCATGAGAGATTGTAAGGTACTTGGAGGGCATCTTGAAACAGGCAGCCATTGGCTGCTAGAAACTTCAAGAGGACCAATCAAAAGCAGAATTGTCATCAACTGTGCAGGCCTCCAGGGAGACCTAGTAGAAGTCATCAATCAGCCCAGTCCTTTTGAGTAAGGCCATGTTGATTTGATTATATGGATAACATCTGTGCACCAATCCGGGCATAGAGTGTGCCCGTTTTCCAAAAAAAGTTTTCGGCCATACTGTAAATCATACAAAGCAGCTGCAAAATGAACAAAATAATGTACGCCATAATTTGCTGAAAAAACATCAGAAAACGGGTACTAATGTCTTAGAGTGCCAAAGTTGATTTCAAAGTAAAAGAAGAAGATGTGAAAGAACAAAAATGAAGAATCTATTTTTGGTATTTCATACTCCTTGTGTTAAATCATTTGTTCAACCTTCCTGACCAATTAGATTTCATAATGAAGGCAACTGGGTTTTTTTCCAAACTCTTTTTGTATTCTGATGCTTGCATCAGTTTTGGGTTTCCCAGAGGATGTCATTCATATAATCAAGTCAACATGGCCTACAGTAAAATTTGTTTTCTTTTAGGTAGAAATAGGCAGCTATAGCTGAACATATACAACTACAAGGTTCTAAAATATAAACAACTTTAAACTCTGATGTATACTGAAACTCCTCAAGAAATATGCTTGAGTCTAGTTGGTTAAACACAAATTGTCTTAATCCTTTGTAGGTGTATTTTTGTTATTTTCATCCCCTTTTTTCGGCATCTTCAAGTTGCTCTATAGTCTTCTTACACTAACAAATTTGGAGCAGTCATCATTTAGTGATTACTGAAAAGATATCTCTTTCTGATGTTCTTTAATAAAATTAACACTTCTTATTTGTTGTTCTTATTCTTATTGTTCTAGGATCCATCCAAGGAAGGGACAGTTTGCAGTGTTTGACCAATCAGCTGCAAATCTTCTCCACTCCATCATCCTCCCTGTTCCAACAGAGAGAACAAAGGGTGTTCTTGTGTTTCCTTCAGGTAAGTAAAACTACTTTGCTATAAAAGAACAGTTCACACTTTCGAAACAACTGTGATGCTTTTAAAAGGCACATTCAGACAGATTCACATGCACACACATACACACAGGCACACATAAACACAGTCACACATTCTCACACGTGCGCAGACACACTACATATATACACTAATGTACAATAATAGAAAGTCTCATTTCCAAGATTTGCAGACTTATTAGTAACTTTTTAAAGCACATGGAATGGAATCCTTTCATGTTTGAAGTAGCATTATGGTAACCGTTAAATTTGAGTTTTGACTAACATTTAATTTCAACAACTCTGTTAACAGTGTATGGCAACATTGTGGTTGGCCCTACAGCGGAGGACCAGACAGCTAGGGAGAATCCACAAGTTCATCCGAAAGTCATCGATGAGCTGGTAGCGTACGCTCACTTTGTCCTCCCGCAGTTGGCTGAACATCCGGTCGTAGCGACATACGCAGGGCTCCGCCCGGCAACACAGACAAAGGACTATCACTTCATCGTTGACAGGGACAGGTGAGAAGTCTGGACAGGTGTAGCAGGCTTGAAACTACCCCTGGCCAGAATGTACCCAGGTATATTCTTGACGGGGGTAGATTCTTTTCTGCTACACCTGCCACAGCTTGTTAACAGTTTACTGAGTGATACTTGTTAGGATTTGTTTAGTAGGATTTTTATGATTGGTACATTGGAGGGGAATACAAAACTGATGGTAACCACCTTTATGTCATAATCTGGGCCGTTATTATGTTCAATACAGGTGTTCTGAAGCTGCCTGTATTAAAGGATATCCCGCGGGCTCCTATACTTGAATCACACGACTTCAATAGATAATTTGTGTGGCCACGTGTCTTATACTATAGAGAGTGCAAATACCGGATTTGCAAGTTTTAATTGGTGCTCTTACCGTTTTATGTTCAAGGACACCAACCTTTCTCAACTTCTGGCTCATTTCGTCTGTCCGTAATGTCAACAACCAATGATTGCTTCTGGCCTATTAAAAGTTATTCAAAGTTTGCTTTTGCAAGGTTTGCATAGATTGTCAAAAATATACTGTATGACTCTTGCTTCTTCTGAGAATAACTTTTTTACACCATATTACTTATGGTTGATTTTTGTCCAAAGCTTACAATGATGGATAGTGGTGGATACCGGTTTGCTGGACCTGATTTGAACCTGTATAACATCCAAGAACTGAGTCCAAAAAACCTGAAAGCCCAAAACCTGTGTCCAAAAAAAAAAAAGAACAAAGTGCAAAAGTATACCTTTCTATTTAGACATCTTATTAGGTGATCTAGCCAAAAGAATTTAAATAATGTAACCCTGATTGCCCGAATCAAACTAGACTAGTCTAAATTCATATTTGACTCTCTTCTGTAACTGTTGGTTCAAGTTCATTCAGATATCAATATTGGTTTGTCTTGAAAGTCTTGAAACAAGAAACTTTTATAGTCATGTCAGACTTAATTCTCTATGCTTATTATTGGTCTAATAAAACAAAACAATTTGTCAACTAGACAGGATCAGGTCCAAGTTCAGGTCCGGACCTGAAACTGAACCTCGGGACCTAAACCTGGACTAGGACCTGATAAAGCCAAATCGGTATCCACCCCTAATGCTGGATCCTGAGTATCATTTGTACATTGATGCATGTGGCTGTTGTTCCACAGAGGATGGGTGACAGTAGGTGGGATCAGATCCACCGGACTCTCCGCCTGTCTAGCTATTGCCAGACGTGTGGCCAACGCCATCCCAACATCAAAACCTCACATTACATATCCAGAACAAAGGCCTGAGATAAGAAGAATAGCAGATGATACTGTAGAAATGGACGGGGTGTCATACCATTTAACACACCCATTAATTAGACTTGGGTTCCCTAACAAGATGGCAAAATTGTAGGTCATTACAAGTTGTTTACAACTGTTGTATGTTTACGTGTTTACATCAATTTGCTACAATCATTAATACTCTCTTTCCTCTCAAGCTAATAGTCTTAATTTCTCTTAAGATACTGTCAATGGTTTTAAGTTTGCAGGGATTTAATTTTGTGGTAGGGAGAAAATGGAGTGTTTGCGTCGGCTTTAAGTTTGCGATTGAGACTGTCACAATAATGGCAACACCAGCGCCTAGTGCAAGTAGTGCAATTTGGCAAGGGTGCTATAGACAGACATATATTGGATTTGTCAGTTTTTCTGGTTTCTTGACAGTGAGCTGCAAAACACCCTTCAGTTTCGCGATTGCAGCCATTGTAGTGTACGTCGTTGTTTGCATTTCTTCACATTTCTCCATCATCCTATGGTAGTGCAGGTACAACCACAAGTATCTGCTCGCACTCTGCTATCTTGAAGGTATCAGAACACATCAATCAATCAATCGAAAATGGTTTATTCATAAAAAAGGCATTGCAGCCAAAGGCTGAATTGTGCCCTCTGTACATATTGCACTTGGTTTTCACCATCAAGACATTACACAAATCATTAAAAATTATTTATTACAGTGGTATTAAAACAATTTCAAAGAATCGGCATTAAGTTCGTCTATCTTATATCCGTTTGCTTATCATATAGACAATTCGATCCAGTTCATTTTGTAGCATTCAGCCGTAACAAAGATGGCACTGAGCTATTCTTAAATCTAACCATCCGGTAGACTGGCAGGCTTCGGAGTGTTTTACCGGTCCTATGTCTGGTAAGTGTTAGTCCTTCTGTCAGCCTATCTTTCTAGTCGGCCTATCTAATTAGCGAATGAATTTAAACCAAACCCGTAGAAATTCCCCGGCGTGTGGTAATGAACTAGACTGGCAGGCGACACCCCCATCACCGTAGAGGTACCGAGGAGCTCCCGATGGTATGGTTCGACCAGGCTGATCCCGTAGGCATAAAATCAACTAGAAGGTTGTTAGTGATGGTACCGATGCTTTCTTACATGTTCGTCACAAATTAGTTCTTCAAAAATTTGTAGATATTAGCAATAGTTCAACTGTTATGCATGTAAGTTGCCATATTAATAATTGTTTAGATATTTGTTACAACTCGAATTTTGTCCTTAGTAGGACTGTGTGTATCATATATGCTTCTCTGTATTTGACTACCAAATGCAAATGCTGTTATTATTTTTCTTAAATTGTATTTGTCAGCTGTAATTTCTATTTTCAGGGGTGATGTTTAATATTAGGTACTTGGTATAGTGCATCACCTCTGTGTCCTGTATATTCTTTTGTTGATTGGTAAAAAAAGTTGTCATGCATTGTACAATTTACAATTATAGCGCAATTAAGTTCTTCTATATAATTCAATGATCTTTACCTTTTGCAAAGTGTTGGGTCATTCTCTGCCCCCCCCCTTAATACACGCAGACACAGACGCACACACTAAGCACACGTATAATCCTACATAAACATATAAACAGAGAGCCATGCATAACGTTACATACACAAACACGAAAATTTAAGTGACTCAAAATTCTATTTAATCTTCTCAACCCAAACCCTACACACAAAAGTCCTGAAACTCAGTACTATTCATGACTTTATCTTCAATAATACTGTTCACATTGATACATTTTAGCAGCAGCACGTCTATCCGACAATAGTGTACTATTTCTCACAACATTCTCAAACATCATTAGTTTGTGCAAATTACCTAAACACTGGGAACAGCGTACGTCATCAAAATGGCGAAGGCAGCCAAGCGGGGATAGAGCGGTGTACCGACTGAATTTCCTCATGTAGCTTCCTTCAGGGAGGTCAGTATGCAAGGCGATCGCGCTGCGCTCTCGCTGCGACCTAAATCTGATTTGTTTGATCCTTGATTTCATATTTGAAATATCATGCAAAATGTAAAAGTATGTCTGAAAAGAGAACACAACATACAAAGCTTAAGATTCGTCTCTTATCTATGAAATTCGTTGAGCACATTGTTACATTTAAGGTCGCAGAGAGCGCGCGGCGAGAGCACCTCCTAGTGGAATGGGGATGTAATGCAACCTAGCCTAGCAGGTGCAACGGTGGCAGATTAGGCCATGTTTATTTGATTATATGGATAACATCCACGCGCGCATAAATCGTACAAAAATAAATCGCAAAATGAGCAGATATATGCCCTAAATCGGGGAAAGTTTGGAGAATGCCAAAGTCAAAGAAGAAGACGTGAAAGGACAAAATTGAAGAATCTATTACCTGGCAAACCATACTCTTGTGTATTTGGTCATTTGTTCAACTTTCCTGACCACGTAGATTTCAAAAATGAAGGCAACCTCTTTTCTTTTTTTATTCAGACGCTCGCATCAGTTTTGGGGTTCCCAGAGGCTGGCATCTATATTATCAAATAAACACGTCCTTATTGAAGAAAAAAAACAACTTCGGCTGTAACAATGTCATATATATAATTGCCGTCTGTGCTCAACGAGATATAAGATATTAACAAGATAACTATTCAGCGATAAATCAATCATTTTTACACCTATCGCACCCTCACATTGTGTTTTTGTCTCTACTCCACTATCATAAATATAAACAAAAATATACCCAAATATATTTACCCGTTTATTTGTCTGTATAGTATGTCAGTAGCCTCACTCACAGGGCATTGTTCCGGGCTATTCAACCAGCAGTTTCCAAATGCGCCTTTGTCGGTATGACCGGACCAACGCTTGGCAAACGGGGCTATCGATGTTTTTTTGTTTTACTTCTTTTTCACCTCTTTTCGTAACGACTCTACAGACCGTTTGGCCATTAGGCATATCGTGTAGAACCAGTACAAGTACAAGACGTGAAGCACGATGCCCAGCGCGATGGCGATCCTCCACGCCGTTGCGTACTCCGCACGACCGTACTCCGGCTGCGGCATGAGCAGGTACACCCAGCCGTACCAGCAGATCGGGATGGTCGCCACCCGTACCAGGAAGAACGTCGTCATAAACGCCAAGCTGGTCATAACGTGAGGAGGGGAGGCGTAGGACCACCCAGATAGTGTCAACAGGCGTCTGTAGATACAGAATTTAAAGTAAAAATATAGATTTTGCACCTGGTGCATTCAGAGATGAGTATAAGGTCCCCATTTCACTAGACGGCGATTGCGTTGTGACCTAAATTGGATTTGCGTAACCATTGACTTCAAAATTGAAATGACAACAAAACACACCAAGAGTTTATAGCTACAAAATTCTTTGAACGATCTGTCAAATTTTAGGTCGCAGTGCGGTCGCCGCCCTACTGGAATGTGAGTTGTAATGTCATCAAATCTGGCACCCCATGAATGAATGGGGGAGGGGGGTAAGGGTGTGAAATGAAAATATAAGTAGATGAATAAAACAAATTATAATAAGAATGACAGTGTTGCCTCATAAGAAGAAAAAACACGAGGGCAAGGTTGTTCACAAAATCTCAACAAAAAATTGCAAGAAAACAATTTCTATCTGGAACAGGTCTTTTTAACTCACGCTTACCTTAGATGTAGTAGAGGGTTGGACAACTCGGCTAGCAGCTGCATGTTACCATAGAAGTGGGCCAGGGGACTCATCTACGCGAAGACAATGGCATCAGTGTATCAAACATTCGATGTTTTTGTGACTTTTGGCATTTAAGGGTGTAACGTTATGAACAATATGTGATGTGCTATCAGTGCTGGTCACAGAGAGCACGGTGTCCGATTCGTGTGTATCAGTGTTTAACAAGAGCTATCTACCGCCCAAAAATCGTGCCCATAGCTTGTCAAGAACATGAGATATCAAAACCAGACGTTCCACTGTAGTACTATTACGAGGCGCTAGGGGGGGGCCAAAATATATGACTGGTTTATTGATTGAACTCTCGTTGCAGCCCAAAAGGGCTGAATTGCGAGATTCAGTACATCATAGCTTAAAAATGAATAGCCCTAGCATCTAGTCATTCGAGGTCTCATCAAGAACTACCTGCATACAAAATATCACGACAATGCATCCATACATTCCTCAAGTTATCGTGTTGACAGACACACAGACAGTCACACGCACACACACGAAAGCTACCGAAAATGTAACCTCCTCGGTGAAGGTGGTAACGGTTTTCAACGATGTTATAGCTACAAGCCTCAAACGACGTCTTTTATTTAATAGTGGCTCTTGCAAAGTCTACTAGTAGTTGTTCATGGACTTCCAACAGCATCTCAACATACACATATCTGTAATGACAAATTGCTAACCGCAAGGCTGATGACGTGTGTCAGAACGGTGTGACGAACACACGTATAGTGATGACGCTAGATTACGTACCAACCCACAAACGATGCATGTTGCCGCCGTGATAACGTGATGCAGGATCATGAGGGGCGTGGCCAGGTGTCTGTAACGCACCGCGATGATGATCAGATCTGTGAAGTAACCAATGGTAATCAGGACAGATTTCTATCATACAGCAGTCTGATGACGACCTTCTTGTATAAATGACACCATGCGGATTCTCACTTAAGTGCAGCTGGGCGTCGGCGCCCTTTCATGAGATGCAATGCACAGATAAACGTTGTTAGGCCACTTTGACTTCATTCTATGGATGGCACCAATTTTCGTCCGTTTCCGTTATCCAAAAAAGACAAAAAACATGCATGATGACCTCTTGAAACAGGCAAAGATTTGCGACAATCGCAGGAGTATAGAAATGGTGATAATGATATTCATAACAATTCTATTTGCGGACTCCTCCCAAAGGACAAAAAAAAAAAGGATGCATGATGTATCGCAACAAAAGTATGAATACAGTACTCTGTATGAGTGAGGGGCTAGTAGTTTCCAGCAGTGTTGGCAAGTTTTCTAACAAGTTTTCTTTCACGCACGCATCAATTCTTATCTGATTAAAAAAATGGCTCTAGGAAAAAATATGTTTTACACGTGACTTTTAAAACACAGATATTAGAAAATATACACAGATAATGTCCAAGCAGATACTGGGAGGCAAAATCGTTATGTATTTCTAGCTCCTTCTGTTAAAAAAGGTGGAAAAACGTAAGGATTTTGCCTCCCAACATCTGCTTGGAGAATAACAGACAGAATGTCTAGTGCGCATGCTCACCTGCAATTGCGTACCCCACCACTATTGCACAGGCGACTTTCATGTAGGGCGACTCGTATCTAAATGGAAAGCATGAGGACAAAATGCAATTAGTTGATTTCTCCGATTTCTCTACACATTTTCGGTCAAAAAAAGGCCTATGATACTAGTCAACGTGGTGGTACATACACCAGGAGGGTCTGCATGGGGGGATCATGACAACGTTGAACGGTAGATCTAGGGGGACAGGCAAAGCTTAAAAGCTAAAAAAATTGACTTGTTCTTGCGAAAGGTTTGGGCAACGAGTTTATTGGATTGTCCCACTTTATTCACGGGGTGTCTGACAAAACCTATTCTGCGAAACTTAGACGCTACCGGACGCAATTTGGTATTTTTGATACAATAGATATTTCGTAGTTGCTGCTGGTTCATCCTTTTTCTCTCGCTAACCACGGAATTAAAAGAATGGCCCAGTGGTAACTACGGTACGCTAATCAATTCGAGACTCAAATGATAATTCGGAACAAAAAAAATACAGTATCTTGCTACGTAAAATTACAGCCGACCAATGGCGCTTCACGAATAAGGTAAAGATAACTTAATTCAGAGCGGATCGGCTTCGATTAACGGTGGATTAAAATAGCACGCTTTGCATTTGCCTCTCAAAATATCGGCAACCCTTTACTCCTGTAAAACCCACGTTGTTGCCAACTTTGATTGTCTAATGAAGGTATAATCACATGTTCAAGTTATCCTTCCATTCATATTTCCTGGCATTTTCCAGGCTCCACAGGTGGCTGGAAAGAGTAGAAATTTGCCAAATAGACAGATAACATGCAAGAGGTAGTATGCAAGAGGATCCTAGGAGTTAGTCCGCTGAAGGGGTACAATTTGCAAACTGTACCCCTATAGTGGACTAACTCCTCTCGCATATCATTCGTCTATTTGGCCAATGTGTCCGCTGTCCAGGGTCTATAGCGGACACAGGGGCACGGTAGCCTGACGAATCGCGCTCCTAGTGTCCAGCCGGTTTCCGTAACCGCCTTGGGTGGGGGTCAGTAACCTCCGGCTGAGAGCTTGTGTAAATACAGGCTAAGGGGCACGGCGGATACGGAATCCCAAGCAGATACGCGGCGCCCCCCCCCCCCCAAAAAAAAATAAATAAATAAATAAAAAACGCTGCGGGGAAAGGACTGCAACGGAGGCTACCAATTTCTACTCTTTCCAGCCGCCTCTGGAGCCTGGTAGAGGCTACACATTTCCTGCTTATCATTGCAATGGGCTTTCTATCATTTTTACACGCTTTCAATTACCGTAACCATTCAGTATCGATTTGACGTGATTGAATCAACACGTGTTTTACACTCAAAGTGACCTCTTTTAGAGCGCAACATAGATGTCCTCTGTGGAATTAATGACAACGGATTCGTAGATAGAGCAGCAAAACCATGCATTTATAACCCTTACAAAGAAATCACATACAAATCTGTACCAGTTTTGATTATCATCAATATTTCATAGCTTGATGAAGGGATTTGCCATGCTACAAGTATTCCGGGTACCTTCGCATACTGGTAAAAACGGAGATCTCTGGATAACGTCACCATGGTAACATATGGGCAAACAGTACGCATGTGCCAGATAAACGTTGTCATGGTAACGTGCCACTTGCTCCTGTGTTACCCATAATTCCGTGGTATGTAGTAATAAGGACTATCGTTTCCTACCTGACAACATCCGGCTTAAGTCCGCTGTCCCTCAGGAAACCGTACACGGCGAGAGCTCCCAACACGATGGAGGCACATGAAGATAGGAGCCTGCATGTTTTGATAACGTTCACGTGAACAGAATTAATCTCGCATCCTATATCGTACATACCTGGCGTGCGAATAAATAATGATTTCGGTACACGGGTATTGGGATTATTCTACTTTTTATGAGACCCTACATATCTAATTTTTGTACGATCAAATTAACACAAGGACTGTCGGCAAGAAAACAATTCCCGAGTGTTTACAAATTATTCAAACATGACAAGATACGCATTCGTTGCCTTGTGATAAGCCATGGCTTAGGCACCGTCCTTGTTAGTATGACGAAGAAGGTCAAAAACCTCCTTGGTATAACCCCATACTATATGGAACGTAAACTATCTAGCGGATGGTACCTACGCTTTTCC
The DNA here is from genome assembly GCA_035149815.1 of Branchiostoma lanceolatum. NCBI lineage: Eukaryota > Metazoa > Chordata > Leptocardii > Amphioxiformes > Branchiostomatidae > Branchiostoma > Branchiostoma lanceolatum. The sequence goes on along the minus strand of CM068879.1, from coordinate 8,782,818 downwards.
GTTTCAGCAAACATAAACCCGGAAAATAATTTGCCCTGCCCAATATCGCACATAGACGGACTGAATACAGTATCGTGACCTAGATTCGCAACGCAAAGCACATACAAAGCGTCTCCATTTTCTTCTCACGGGCATCAAAGAATACAAAACCCAAAAGAATAAAAATGTGCTGTCCTGAACGACATACAGTGATACTGATACACAAGCAATAGTCGATAGTTGTTCAATGCCATATGGGACACCCGACAACGTACACCATGCTTGAGAATGACGCGTGTCCGGTTCTAGGTCACGGGAGTTCACGGTTTGGTTATGTAAACAGGCAAGTCGCCCGTTACACAACAGCCGGATATTGGGCTCTACTCTTACAGCTGTTACACAACCGAATGAATACCGTACACAGCTAAAGAAAACCTAGGTTATGATGCATATATGCGTGAATACAACTGTCATTTCACGAAAATAGGTCACAGTTGTTGTCTGTATGCATATATGAACGATCTACAGCTCGTTGTTTTTGTACAAGAATTAGGCATTTTACCTGTTGTTCCAGTCAACCCTATCCTTTGGAGAAAGACTGCGGTACGCAGACGACATCTTGGCCGACAACACGGGCGCGATAACGTCCTGTATCGCCCAACTGACGCCGAAGGACACAAGTATGATGGCAGGGTACATGGTTCTTTCTGAAAGCTACCACGTGGACTGTGGAATCTACTCCAGCGTCGTGCTGTGAGATAGGATACGCACCACCGATTACAGCGTGATCACAAAACGACGTGCTGCTTAAAATCAAAGTACGACTCGATAGAAATGTTTTCACAATCGACCAGTTTGTCTAGGCAACGTCTCAGCAACTGAGGTAATTTACTCGAAAGCAAGACCGCCCCCTACGTATGGTAATTAGATCGACCAGGCTGTCCGGTTGGTTGTCGCCCAATCCGCCTGAGAAAATGATGATTAGGGCTAATGCATTCATGTTGGGCGACCATGTCCTGATTGATGTGCAGGACAATTTAGGAACCTACCATTGCAGAAATGGATACCGAGATGATCGAATGTCTCTGTTTGTATGTATTGTCCTCCTCCCTTCCTTCCTTTCTTTGTGTTTTTCTGTCAGAGTGGATAACACCGTCGTCGTCTTGAAATGAGAATTTGAGGGACAAGAAAGTTCGTGAAAAGATACTGTCGGCAGCTTTAGGTTTTTGGCGACACCTCAGGAGCGAGCCAAATTTTTACTATATTGTGTGCGGATTGCAAAAATTCTAGGAATTGTACAGGAATGTGAAGGTCCATGGGACGATAACTAAAGAATGCCTGGATGAATTGTCTTCATATTTTGTAGGTGGGTAGGTCTGTGGGAGACCTTGTAATGATTGGATTTTTGGCCCCATAGCGACTTTCTATGGTACTGCAGGGGAACTTTCACTTGTCAAATCTCGTCTTCTGAACATGCTATAGTCATGATTTTTAAGTGGTGGATAGCTCTTTGTTAGGAAAATATGTCCTGTAGATTTGGACCCCCTAGCGGCTTTTTCTGGAACTGCAGGAGCAGATTTTGCCTCAAACTTTGAAAGAGAATAACGCAAGAAGGGGATGACGGATCATCATAATTTTTGGTGTGTAGATAGCTTAAGTGATGATTTACATAATCATATGCCAATTATGCAAATCAATATATGATATGCATAATTAATGAGGACAGTTAATAAATCAGCTGCATTCTATCATAGGACTCTCAAACACATGACATATGTAACTGAGAAAGAGATAAATATCGAAACATATCAATTATGCAAATTAATGCTTAATTTGCATAATTGATGACAAAATACTATAAATCCATAGTGGTAAATGATGTGAATTTCATTTTTGCACCATTTGGAAGTTAAGTAAATGTGGCCACTTTTAGACAGAAATCTTGCATAGTGGGCCTCATTTACATAATTTATGAGGAAATGGTACGATATCTTTTTTTGTGAAAACAAGATTTTCATACATTGGACAACTTGTGTTAATTTGGTAGAGAAGGTGATCGACTGATATAATTTATGCGAGGTCCTTATTTGCATGTGGGCTAAAAACGAAAACGTTAACAGAGACCACCGTCGCCATGGCAGCATCTTTTTATGTTGCCAATCTTGTTAGTTTTATTATTAAGACCCAGACCCCTTTTTTTCTAGCTTCGTATGCTGATGCATGGATGGATGGATATTACAACAAGATCTTAACCAAATGTTTATGGCAAAGAAAAAGAAAAACACCGAAAAAAGTACTCAGAACACAAATCGCCATCGCTATATGTGTAAATGCTATGCTGTAATAACATATTTCAGAATAAAGATTTGAAAATCAACGACACGTATCCTTACTCAAATCATCCTCTTGAATTGCGAGAAACAAAAACATATGTTTGAGAACGAGAAATTTAGCTTGACTGACCTGCCACCATGAAAATTACATTCAGTGTCGTGTAATGCCTTCAGTGAAAATTAGAATATCTTCTTGTGACAGAACTTCTGTGAAATGTCCTTGGTCAGCAGTAAACAAGGCCCACAGGTGAAATTGTTTTGACAACAAACCATGAAGGGGGTTAGTACCTCCTTGCGGAGTCTATAAAAACTACATTTGCACGAGGCAATATTGGATCATGTTGACCTTTTGCCGTCCCACATACACGAGTATGACATTTGGAAAAGATACCGCACAATACCGCATGCCCCACCCCCTTGAACGAGTGATCGTTTCATGACTTCCCCGACAAATTGTAGCATCCGATAATATGTTGGGAGTCTTGGGACCCTTACATAGAGCGTAATCAGCCGTTTTAATCCCACGTTATTCGTAGCCTAACAGTTGCGTACAGTGCGCCTGAAAATTGTCTAAAGCGAAGCCAGCCTACCGAATCTAGCTTTACACCGTCCCACCATGCAGGCCCCCATGCACACCCCGGATGTGGTACTAAGGTGAGTCGAATCGCCAAGCAGGTGTAGGGTCAGGCCCTGCGTTTCAGTCGTGATTTGCACGTCTTTCCAGTAGTTCTCCGGGTTTGACCATCATGCCATAACCCTTAATCTCATCTGCTCGGAGATAACGCCGCTCAAAACTCTCGTATGGATAAAACACTGAATCAAACCATACATCTGCTTGGAGATTATAATCAAGTTCATTCCCATGAGAGGTAGGTTGAAAATTCTGCCAGTCACATCTATGATCATCTGTAGCTTCTTGCTGCCTTCCCAGAACCTACACGTCCAACCCTCACCTCTGCCACCGTTCGATCACTTCCTGTCGTGGACGTGATTTGTTTTTACTCACTTCCGGTCCGAGGTCCATCAGATGCAGTTTTATACATCGAGCAGTACGCCATTTTCCCTGCTCTAAAACTTTACGAATCGTGAACGAGAGCGGGCTGTCTTTCTTATTCTATGCTGTAGCCCCTTTTCCAGTCAGTGGCAGGTTTGAAAGAGAACCGAAGATATGAAGAGCACGCTGGTATTGTGTGCAGCAGTACTAGTCTTCATTGTTTTGGGTTCAACGACCGAGAGTACGACAGAAATGTAAGTAAACATGTCCCGAAGCCTATCTTATTATTGGCTTGTCAATCTCAATCATAGTGAAATGCTACACTGCACGAAAAGTGGGATTTACCGAATTTACCTGGAAGGAGTAAATAGTTGGTAAATATGGTGTATGACATTTACCCACCTATAACATATATTTACCAAGTAAATACCGGTAAATCCCTGTTAAATGAGTGTAAAACCCTCAAAACTGTATCTCAAATATATCTGTACCAGTAGTAGACCATTATCACAATAGTTACATAAATGTGTTCTCTTTCATAATAGACACAAATAGCCTACATATGACTATCAATGGCAGGTCTAATGCTTCGTCAAGTCCGGGGGTACTCACAGTGCAACATCCCTGCCCGTAGGATCCAGGGTGGGGGTGTGGACCTGGAGTGCATATAACAACCCCCCCTACCACCCTTAGATAACCGCTATCTCAGGGCACCCTTAGATAAGCGCTATATCAGGGCACCCTTAGATAACCGCTATATCAGGGCACCCTTAGATAACCTCTATCTCAGGGCACCCTTAGATAACCTCTATCTCAGGGCACCCTTAGATAACCGCTATCTCAGGGCACCCTTAGATAACCGCTATCTCAGGGCACCCTTAGATAACCGCTATCTCAGGGCACCCTTAGATAACCGCTATCTCAGGGCACCCTTAGATAACCGCTATATCAGGGCACCCTTAGATAACCGCTATCTCAGGGCACCCTTAGATAACCGCTTTCTCAGGGCACCCTTAGATAACCGCTATCTCAGGGCACCCTTAGATAACCGCTATCTCAGGGCACCCTTAGATAACCGCTATCTCAGGGCACCCTTAGATAACCGCTATCTCAGGGCACCCTTAGATAACCGCTATCTCAGGGCACCCTTAGATAACCGCTATCTCAGGGCACCCTTAGATAACCGCTATCTCAGGGCACCCTTAGATAACCGCTATCTCAGGGCACCCCGGCTTAGATAACCGCTATCTCAGGGCACCCTTAGATAACCGCTATCTCAGGGCACCCTTAGATAACCGCTATCTCAGGGCAGGGGCAACAGGCTTGAAGGTTCACTTTCACAGTTTTGAATGTCCACTTTTTAACTCTTCACAGAGGCTAGAATCTTACAAAAACTTTGTCTCTGATTTTTCTTCTGAAATTCTTTTAAAAACACAGGAAATATGCCCTTTCAGAAGGTTCAATTGAAACGCTCGAGGGTCCATCTTCAAGGGTTTTTTTTTTCAAGATGGACTTAACGTTATTTGTATCACCAGCGGAGCTGGAATCCTAGAAGAACTGCTAACTTTGTCTCTGATTTCTTTCTTTGAAATCCTCTCAAAAACACGGGAAATGCCATATCAGAAGGTTCAATTTCGAAAATTATCAGGGGGACCTAGGACACTCGCGCCTGCGGCGCTCGCTGGTCCCTCAAATACTAAGAAGAACCCCCCCCCCCCTCAAAATCCTAGCTACGGGCATGTAACACCCCTTCACCCTTAGATAAGAAGCTATCTAAGTATACCCACATATACCCATATTCATTTGAATATTCTCATTAAAGTAAGTCTTAGACCCTAATTGATGAACTTTATATCTACAAAGAATAATCAAACATAAAGAATGTCCCCAAATCCATGTAGTAACGTTATACACAATGTTATGATATGTTAGTTATAACAAAGTTAAAAGTTTCTGATCACAATAACTCATTAATCTACAATGTAAGACAAACAAGCAAAGAGGGGCCAAGATGGAAACAGTTGCTGTGAGGAAAACGTGAATCGAACCCAGGAGGAAGGTCCTCATCTTCACAGTTTGACTATCATAGTACAGATAAGTTTCTTAAAAAAATAGGTCAGCTCCTGACCTGGAGGTCAACATCCTATAGTTCATTACAATACTGCCCTCTGATTCGTCTATTGGAGTACGCATGCGCACTGAGTGGGCGGCATTATTCAGAAAACCGTTGGCCGGGGTCCACAGTAGAGATGAAAACAACGCGTTCCGCGCCTCTCTGCGCAATAAATGGACCTACCAGTGTACACTGGTCGACCATCGATCTGGGAGAGGCTTGTGAGTCGAGAAGGAAACTGCTCAAACGTGCGGAAAATTATCGTGACTGACGTATCAGCGATGTGAGTTTGGACGCCCCCCTCCCTCCTTGCACCGGACACGGCTGGCTGTGCATTTTATTTTGAACTGCTCTAAGGCTCGGTGAGTACAAACAATGAGGTGACAAAATAGACCTTGATACACTTAAGAATGTTTTTATATCAAAATTAGTTTCAGTTACCCTGTCTTAGTTTTATTTATTGACATGTCATCGCCAGGAACACATGTCTTCAACTAACCTGCCCCCCTCCCCATGAGATAATTTTCAACTTGTTCATAATCAAATAGTACTTGGCATTAAACCCGGCACGAATGTCAGTTGACTTACGTGTTCGTACTTGTCAGTGGTTAATAGGTATTCGTATCGGGTTTAAGATACGAAACAACAAACACTCGAGATCTAGACTGGTCATGAGACCTCCCCTAGCCTCATAGACCCTGATAGGGTCATATGGGCGTCAATACATATGGGATAAGATTATAAAGAAATCACAAGACACAACAGAAGCAAAGTTAAAACCGTAAAAATGTTTTCAATTGAAGCTTTGGTCACTATATTATATTTCAGGCAGAAATTTAAGCTACATGTATAAAATTTGAGGATGCTCAGGGTTTTTTTCATCTGTTTCATTGTTTTCTATTTTATATACCACTACAGCAGCAGCGGGTACTCGTAGTGAGGGGGATGGTTGAGAACAAAGCAAACAACTGCCAGAAGTTATGCCGCTGAGTACTTCAAGTGCTGCAACAGGCTCCAAAGGTAGGACTAATTTAGACTATAGTCCTGCACACTCATCAACATCATCATATTTGTCACACTTAAGTATTATATTTGGAGTCATGATTCTCAATTGTCTCTTATTTATTGTTTAATAGCAGTTGTGATAGGATAAGAACGAGGCACAAATTTGATCCGTGAATACCTCACTGTTGGAAGAAAGTTAAGCACTGTTTAACGAGGCACTACTGTGACGGTATGACAAAATCATTTGACTTGTTCCTTGATCATGCATGTATTTGTTGTCATTAATCAATTAATCAGTATACTTTCAACCATATACCATAATAAGGACAGATTCCATGTAAATTGATGTTCATTGATTTTGATTTTGTAGGAACCGGCTCATCACAAGAGTGACTCCGACCTATTATAACCCAGGAAGTACAACATGCAGACACAGAAGAAGGCAGTGATGGACTCTAATGGGGAGAATGGGGAGAGGAAGGTTATACACGAGCAGTTCTACAGCACATAAAACCAATCTGTGTTCAGAGTTTGGCCAGACCTCGAGTTTCCTTACCTGAAACTCAATGTCTGTTTTTGTTTACCAAAAATAACTTCGTTCTATATCTGATGGATTAGGCTGCTAGACTTAGGGTAACTAAAGCCTTCATAGCCCCTGTAGAATATAAAGCAACTTGCATTTCAGTCCTATCCCTATGAGTATGAAATATATGACCCTGCCTGGCTGTGATTATGATGGTGATGATACATGTTGTACATTACTGTATGTCCTTCACCCTGCCCCAAATAGATTATTTGTATATCACTGATGAAGTACATGTATTGCTTGAATAAACATGTAACTAGTAGTACATGAGTCATGACACTGTTGCCAAAGTGAAGAACAGTGCAGACCCCACTGAATGTAAAAAAGTAAAGCAGTCATCCTTGCAATTGATTGATTGAGGTGAAGCACGATTCTTTTTCAAGTAGTTAAAAGTGGAAGTGCAATTCAGATTTGCTACAGGTCACATTCATGTTTTGTCAAGCAATCTGAGTCACCACTACTCTTCTTGATAAGTGTGTTGGCTTCTTTTACGTGCAAAGGTTTGAGGCTTATTTTTGAGGCTCCCTCATACAGGGGGGGGGGGGCGCTCACTTACATCGCCATCCGAATTGACAAATACAATCCCTTTCAACATGTCCGAGCTGGGTTTGACCCATTCAATTCTTTTACTTGTGTCATCACGTGTTCCTTGCAATGTTACTGTTTTCTTTTGCTAACTTTATCTTACTGACACATTTTGAATCCATAGATGACATGTTAACAATGCGACAACATATTAAGAATTTTGCACAAAACATTATACATGTTATGTATAGGTGTCTAGTTAAACCATTCTCTTATAAAGTTTCTGAAAGGGAGTGTTTGTCAGTGCAGAATGATAGAGACTGATATGTTAAGATTGTGTCTGCTGATAAACTGAATAATGTTCTAACTGATAAACGTTGTTTGTAAGTAGTTAGCATGTATCACTGGTTTATGTGTGTTGTTATTATAAGACAATCAGTGTATCTGTATAAACCGCCAATGTTGCTGTGTTTATCCAATAAATGTCGCTGAGTTTTGTCCAAAACCCTGCGTTTGTGCTTCATAGTCCATAGTAAATGTGTGTAAAGTAGGGTAAATATATCATTTAGTAAAGGCATATATACATCCTCTGTAAATATGGGTAAATGCAGCTGTGGGAATACAGTACTTGGTATGGTAAATCTCGGTAAATGCGCCTGATAAATGTGAGAAATACGTCGCACGGTGAATCTCGGTAAATGCCATGAATATATGTGAGAAATACTCCCTACGGTAAATCTCGATAAATGCATAATTTACACGACCCCGGTAAATGTGGGTAAATAAGGCAAACATTACCAGCTATACCTTGTGGGTAAATGCTGGGTATATTTGCACATTTACCGATGGATAAATACTGATAAATCTCTGGTAAATGTAACCTTTACACCGCTTTACATTACGTTTACCATTATGGTAAATTCCACTTTTCGTGCAGTGCTAGTATTTCAAGTGCTTCAACTTCTTGTACTTGTAGCGTATGCGTACCGGGGTAATTATATTAGGGCTAGTCCGTTTCACACGTCCAAAGGGCTCAACGAGATTTCATACATGTACACAAAAAGTCATGAATGTACACGAGACTACGGTGGAACATGAAGGGTCGAATCATTGATTGCAAAAGGGACCCGACCTTGATTTGGCCCTTCGTTTTCCAATGTGTTAAGCAGCCTCGTGTACAGTGTCATGACTTTTCGTGTACATCCGATTGTTTTCCACCACAATTCTCTTTGTCACTTGTGGACCCTAAGTGGTCTCCAGGCAGAAGGTTGTGTTTTTGGCACTGTTTGTATGTTTTTTTACTTGTTTGTTTATTCGTTTGTAGACATAATATCTCGAGAAGTTATGACTTAATGTCTTTATTTTGTATGTATATATGCATGTATGTAGGTAAATATTTGCAACACGAAGTACAAGTTAGACCCCCTAGCGACTGTCTATGGTACTACAGCAGAAGTCTTAGTTTTCATATCTCGTTTTCTGGTATGGTCATGGTACGCTTTTTTGATGGCGCGTAGCTCTTGTTCAGTAATATATCAGTCGGGTTTACTTTTCAATCTTAAGAACTAGTTATCCGTTCTCTTTAAATTCTCTGGTCATTTAAGTCATTTTGATGTCCTTAACAGACAGACATACATCTAAGTTGTAAGCGATCCTTGTTACTTTGTTATTGATTATAAAAACGTTATCGATAAAGCATATGGACATTGTGCGATCAATTTGAGCAAACTGCTCATAAGTCTATAACGTTACATAAGATCCCGAGTTTAACATTTAGGAAATGAATCATAAGGAGCAATTCAGTTCCATTTTGGAAGGAAAATGCGACCGTCTACCCGAGATAACAAAATGCATCAACATTTCATTACAAGTCATGTACTGCAGCCCTTCTTGTGTTTTCTCAAATAAAACTATTGCTACTCCCTATAAAGCCGAGGAAGCCACCAGTGACGAATCAATCCTTGTACCAAGCAGGAATTCCCCCTATCCTTACCCCATTTGCTACTGTTCCTTGACTAATTATAACTCAGGAAATACCAAACGTTTGTACACACATGACGTCATTTTCATCCTGACAGCTTCGGTCCTATGGACTCTACGGACCTGCATTACCGAGTGCGCCGCCAGGGGCCGCTCGCCTTTGCCCAGCGCCCTGTCAGTATCTCCGCGGAGCTCGAAGACACTGTTATCTTCCAGTGCTCTGCGGAGTCCAACGGTGGACAGCCAGCTTTAACATGGCATAAGGTACTCAACTGAAGTTTTTAACGATCTAAAGCTTTCTTCACAGTACATTACAAAGTACTAGTAGCCACCAAGTGTTAAAAAAATAGTCATTTTTTTTATACACAAGGAAATTTCCTGCTATACCTACGGACCACTAGAAAGGCATACAAAGTGAAGTGCCTCAAAAAACGCATAGATAACAGAGTCAGACTCTGTATCTGCTTGTAGATTTTTTAGAATAGATCTATCTTTATGACAATTCCGTCAACAGCCATGAAACTTATTTTGTACCTTTTGAGAATTCCTCTTACACAAAGCCACAGCACGACATAGACATAACATTTCAAACGTTGTTATGTTTCCTGTTTGTATTTTCAACTAGGATGGCCGGAGAGTTACTTCCTCCCAGACTGGAATTTTCCTTCTGGCCAATAAGAACCTTTTGGTGCTGGTGTCACGTGACAACCTCGGCACCTACACCTGTCAGCTGGAGTTGGGTGGTGACGTCATCAGTACTGATGCCATGCTCACTTTGAAATCAGGTCATAAACTTTGCTTAGTTGTTGTTAGTCAGTGTAAGCGTTTGAAAATGATAGTTTACACACACACACTACAGCTAAGAAAAGTATTGTTACAAATGCTTTGAAAGAAAACGTTTGTGTAAAGTACACATACAAGCAGCACAATAAGTATTCAAATGCTTCTTTTTGCAAGCTTATTTTTAGGCATCAAATGTCTCTTTTGTTTCTAAAAATAAGCGATGTTTAAAATGTCATTTCAAAGATTTCCGTTGTATATCAAAATATGTTGGCTATACATTGCCAGGGTCTTTCTGTATGTATTAAGTCAACTTTTTTTCAATAAACAAGTATTATTAGTATTATTATCATTGTTATGTTTGTCATCGTTATGTTTGATCTAATACAGTATATCTAATGTACATGTGCCCAACAAACACTACAGACGAAGAGCAAGTTGAATTTCTAGAGCGACCTCAGAACGCGTCTGTCAACTTTGGTGAACGTCAGGTTTTCAGGTAAGTCTACTTGTAGTTTGTAAGATATCAGAAATACATTTAAACTAAATTTGTCTTTTTGCAATGTACTTTCGAGAGAGAGACCTACCCAGCTTGGTTATTGTTAAAGGTGCTTTAGTGAGGTGGCTGCAACGTTCTGACATGACGGAAAATAACAGAAAATTACGTTTTATAAAAAAATTGTCATGTCACTATTATGTACATGCATTATGGGATGCGATATCTCGTATTCACATGTAACGTTATACTGTATGTGTGTATCATTGTATGCTGTATGTATAATGTCGCTACTATAGGAATTGGTGTGATACGTACTGTTTTTCTATCAATACAGATATACAGGGTATGATGGACAGATATCACGAAATGTCAGTAACGTATATAAGAACTATGATAAAACTACATAAACCTTGAACTATTGGAGACTTTACCATACGACAATGCTAAGATTTTCTGTCTATCCCCTTCCCAACGAAGGTGTAAGGTCACTGGTGACATCCAACCAACATGGCTGAAGGACGGAAGCTCGATGTTTCTGGACGGACAGCGGGTGTTCCAGCATCGGGGGGACCTGCACATCACCTCCGCCACCGTGGCTGACACGGGCCGGTACACCTGTCAGGTCCGGAACGGGGAACACACCGCGGCGGTGCATGCCTGGCTAGCTGTTAACGTGGACACTGAACTGGGCAAGTAGACAACATTAGACTTTATCTAGAAAAAAGTTCATTCAGTATGTATAGATTATAGATTTTGTACCAGCGAGGCAAAACTTGGTACGAACGCGAGAAATTGTTCCTAACGCTTCTGATACCACGAACACCAAATTAAACGTTTGTTGTTTAAACCATTTTATCTCTTCACATATGACTGTTAGAACAGGTTGTGAATGATCTGACAGTTAATTTCTCGCTTTGTAAAGTATTTTTTTACGTAAGAAACAGTGCGGTTAACGTATTCTTTTACATTTAGGATCAATGCGGATCGGTTATTTAGATTTCCAAGGGATAATCAGCTAGACAAAGGAGGTTTAGTTGAACTTCGTTGACCTTCAGGGCTAGATGAATGTGTAATTTTGCTTTAAAAAACTAACTGTAGTCGATATTCTGCTCGTTTTTCTAAAGATAACAAAGGTCTTTGTGCAGCCAACCTGTCAATGTTTCGGTAGTCCTTCTGCTGACTTACTTAACTCAATACTAATTTCCACTGCTAGGTGTCGCTGCAGAGAGATGCGGTCCCAAACGTGACTAAACGTGTATCCCTCCCCCCTCCTTCTTGTATAGTTTGCGGTCGCCCCGTGTACAAAAAGGGCCCTGAAGGTTTTATAGTGGGCGGGACGGAGGCTGATCCCGGGACCATCCCGTGGCAGGCCATGCTGTGGGACCTCAGGCCCAGCAGAAACAGGCACTTCTGTGGCGGCGCTTTGGTCAACTCTCAGTGGGTCGTCACTGCAGCTCACTGCATTATAGAGGCGGAGGTTACAAAGGACGACTTCATAGGTAGATTTGTTTATTCATCAACATTATAGATACGGTAATACACACCATATATGTAGTAGAATCTCACTATAAATCTAATGGTTTACTCAGTTCAAACACTGTCGCCCACATGGCAGCCATGTTTTAGGAAGGCTGAATTGCGTTAGGACAATACATTATGTACATATTAACAAATAGAACACGACAAGGATGAAAAAAGTTCAGCAACCTATTTGATGAGATTTTAAGTATAAAGTACAAGACTAGCTAAACAATTTGTTTTGTACATGAAGGTTTCATGATCTAAAGATAGAAGACGTCTAGATCTAGTATGGGAAATCTTTTTGCTTGGTTACATAACAGGTTACTTTACCTCTAAAATTGACATTTGTGTCTTATGGGAACTGTGATGTCAATACTAACACATTCAAAAATATATATATATATATTTTTTACATTAAATACTAGTTCGTCTGGGAAAACGAGTGGCTAAGCGCGGGGTTTTCGAGGAGAACGAGCGCTCCTACACAGTACAGGAGGTTATCGTGTACGAGGGATTTGTCCACGACTCATACGACGCGGATCTTGCACTTATACGCCTAACAGGTAGGAGACGCTCTTGCACTGTGCCGGCCATTAATATTGCGGAACCCACATGATTCTGATGCTTCATCTGCTATCTCTTCTTCGCGTAACCATGGATATGTATGCAATAGAAATCAATCCAAGATGTTAACTACAACGTCGACTTTCCAACACGTGACGTGAATCTACAATCTTGTAGTTTACAGAGAGCGAAAATCGTTGCGGATACGCACTTTTCTCCAAACGTCTCTAAACTTTACCCTTCCACCAACTGTTTGAACCGTTGTACCTTTCAGAGAGGGTACTGTACACAGACTACATCCTGCCCGTATGCTTGCCATCTGTGGACCGTGCTAGGCGGCTTATCCGACCGGGGTCTGCGGGGACGGTGTCGGGATGGGGCCGTGTGGTGGAAGGGGGACCTTATTCCAATGTACTGAAAAAGGTGAGAAACGTATATTCTGTTGCACCGAGACGGGTGGCGCTACAGACTACCTGCCACCTTAGACCCGTTGCTTACGTTATACTTCCGTAGTCACGTGGTCTGAGCAATTAGGTCTTTTGATATCCTGTGTTAGACTCTTTTCCTTGACACTCTCTGTTATTTTATACGGCTATGTGAAATCTACTAATTAACTTATTTCAATGGTTTGTTATTTAACTCTCGTATTCTGCCGTCATGTTATAAAATTACACTGTTTAAAAAGTCTTGAATATTCATATTTTAACGATCGTGCGTAGGTGCTGATTCCCAGGGTGTCGCAGGGGCGTTGTCGGAAGGCCCACCCACAGTATGACGTCACTAGGAACATGTTCTGCGCAGGTCGGCCTGGAGGGGGAGAGGACGCGTGCGACGGGGACAGGTAAGGACAACGCCAAACATGGTCAGGGGTAGAGTTTTAAGGCGAAGGCCCATTTCCGCTGGACGGAGACCGTCATAAGCGACCAAAAGCTGTTTTCGCGCCGCGTGCTTGCGAAGTTGGTGTGTTACACCGAAAGGCGGTTATACCACACCTAAATAGAAGCTATGTTATATGCACTTTTTTTTCAGAAGAAAAGAATCTTGCCGCAAAATGTTACATTCATGAGTTTGGCATATAATTGTACTGTACGTATGTGTTCCAGTGGAGGTCCTTTCACTGTGTTTGACGAAGACCGTGAGTACTTGCTGGGCGTGGTGAGTTGGGGAGACGGCTGTGCGCTGGCGGGAAAGTTCGGAGTGTACACACGACTGCACAAGTTCTTCGCCTGGATACAAGCTGCTGTAGTAGAAGGTATACAGCCATTTTCCTCAGTTCGAAACAACTAACAATCTAGCTATTTCACAGCAAAGTTGAATACTTTGGAATAAAGGCTCTCTATACACAAGCAATGCCAGTTACCTGCTAACTTTTCGGTAGTCTTTCTGCTATGTCACTTGGGACAATGCTGACTAGTTCTACTTCCTACTGCTAGGTGGCGCTGCAGTGGGGAGGATGCGTTTCCACATGTGACTAAGCTTGTATCCCCCCTCATCACGATTCATGAGCAAAGGAGATTTTTGCTTCATTTACGAAAATTGAATACAGCAAGTAAAGTAACTTAAACGTTCTATCAAGTATTATCTCCTCGACCGATAAATTATTTACAGATGTAGTTTACACTCTAATACAATGACAAACTATATTTTGTTTCAGAAAGTGACCAGGAAGACGCAGGGTGCGTGAACCACGGTGCCGTCGCAAACGGCAGGGTGGTTATTGACAGCAGCGCCACCCCCGCCCAAGCTCGGTACTTCTGCGACGCTGGCTACCGACTGCAGGGTATAGGTGTGCGCATGTGCGAATCGGGTGGACGATGGAGTGATGAACCACCACGATGCACTGGTCAGTTCTTGCTTCCCTTAGAAATATATCGCTAAACGTACACAAGTAATTGGAGCGTTTTTATTGGCGATTCATCGCCATGAAACGACACTGAAACATAAGAGTTTCTGCATCATTACTTTTTATTTGCATATTTTGGGATCAGTCATGTGTATGTACGAAATCTGAAGCAGAATACTAATACAACGATGCCTTTATATGTAGCAATACAGTGTCCACCTGTTGAAGCCCCGAGAAACGGTGCCGTACGAATACCGAGGCGAGGACACGGAGACGTGGCCTCGTACACATGCGACTCTGGGTATGAGATGAAGGGAACGAGAAGTCGTGTCTGTCAGTACGGGGAGTGGGTTGGGAACGAGCCCAGATGTGAACCCGTGGGTTAGTACTGTAACATACTTACATCTTCATTGATCAGCTTGAACAGTAAATCTATTATGTTATGATTTCTTGTTATAGTCACGCTATGGCGGCGATGTAAAATTAACACGTATGTGTATACATGCGGTTTCAAGCTGTGAAATTTGTCAGTTCTGTCTCTTGGAGCTTTTACAAAATGAACTTCGTACAGTGAAAAGCTTCCGTTCTAATGATTGTTAGTTCGCAGTGGTTCGTAAAACATGCAAAATGAACGCCGGAATGAAGGACAAACTGGGGATCATTTTGACACGTAGCGTGCTGGATAAGACAAAAAATAAAGCACTATTGTCCTCATATAGAAGAAATACCGCCAACATTGGCAAAAATCGCAGATATGTAAATGATACTCATGATTCCATCTTCTTTATATTACACGAAACTAGGTTGTCCCATTCCAAACAGTCCCGAAAATGGCCACGTGCGTTTTGAGACCCGAACACACGGCTCCCTAGCGACATATACCTGCACGACAGGGTACGACCTAGCCGGGCCCCACATGCGAGAGTGTGTCAACGGACAGTGGACGGGCAGGCAGCCAGCTTGCGAGAAACGAGGTAGCCATAGATACCGTTTATTCATGATTATCGAAAACAACTATTCCTTGTAGATTGAGTAGATATATCGTCTGATCTTTCCTAAGATTCACGGAGATGCCATATCTTAGTGATATAGGTCCATTGTTGAACGCAAACGGCAGAGTATGAAGAAATAGTCGTCAAAGTTCTGGAGAAAGAATGGAATAAATAGCAGCCCTCAATCGCTCGTAATGTTATTCTACGACATTAGTATCCATTTTCCGAAATATCTTTTTGCAATTTACAGCAGATATATGTTCATTTTGTAGCTGCTTTGCACGATTTACAGTATGGTAGAAAATTTTTTTTGGAAATGGACAGAAATTGATGCGCGCGCAGATGTCATCCATGTAATCAAATCAACATGGCCTAAAGGGTATTTCCTATTCTAGAGGTGCTGTGTCCGCCTGTCCAAGCTCCGGCGAACGGCGCGGTTCAAGTGTCGGGGAGGCAAACCGGAGACAGGGCCAGGTTTACTTGTACTCCTGGGTACGAGATCATTGGGCCGCAAAGCATTCTGTGTCAGGACGGAGTCTGGGCTGGGGACGAGCCGATTTGTGAGCTCAAAGGTAAAGAAACGTATTTTGAACGATGTATGATATCTTCCAAGAAGATACAAATTCTATTTTCAATCAATTTTTTGAAAGTTTATTTCCAAGTTTTCCCTTAAAAGCTGGTAGACAGGATTGCTAGAAAGACGAAGAAGACCATGTTCGAAGCAACGAGATTCTAGCCCATCGGCTTTTTAAAAATGTTTGCATGTTTGTTTGTTTGTTTGTAATGGTAATATAGTGTAACATGTACTGTTGACAATCCCTACGTAAGGAACACTGTGGTTACCTTTTTTGTCAGTTAGATGATTTTCCCCATCAACTCAAGCATTGTATCAAGAACCACGCCCGTAGTTGCCACCCGTCTACTGGAAAGATTTCCGTCTAGTCACTGAAGTCAGTGTTCGATCATTGTTGTTCTTGTTGTTGTTGTTATTGTTACTCCGAGAAGAAGTATTGTAAATAGATTTGTGTGCACGTCCGCAGCTACAACTCACGAACCCGTTCCTGCATTGGCATGTAACTCGGCATATGGTCTGCTAGAATACTCGTGATTATGCACGTTTCTTTTTTTTTTACACATCAGCAGATTTTATCGTTAATGTAATATTTGTTGTTGTTATACAGAAGGCGACTTCCCCCGTGACTGTACCGACTGGTACGAACAGGGAGAGAAGGACCCCGGTGTTTACTCCATTCAGCCTCGTGATTCGGACGACATCTTCAGCGCCTGGTGTGAGTTTGCGGACGGCGGCGCCTGGACAGTCATCCAGCGGAGACAGGACGGCTCCGTCGACTTCTTCCGCAACTGGCAGGACTACAAGAATGGTAGTTATAAGCTTCTTCGCGATTTGAAGTGCTCAGTGGGTAATATGTCAAATTTGAAGGCCTCTGGCCATTCCCAGGGACCTACAATTCTTATATTTTGTCCACAATGCGTCACACTGTTAATGCGCACTTCAAACCGTAAACTACCATATTACAGAGACACTACACTTTTTTACAGAAAAATAATTAATGTTAAAATAGGCGATTTTGACGCTAGAATTAATGATAAGATGAATCAGGAAATCCCAAACTGAAGTGAAGCTTGTTTTTAACCGAGGTCTAGTAGTAGTCCAATGCACACCGGGTCACCCCTACTCTTTTGGACAAGTAGGAGTCTACGGGTATCGTGCCATAGTTTTAGTATAGGATAACGTTTTATCGCCGAAAAGAGCCCGAGACTTTTAGCTGCTCAGATAGAGTGTTAAATGGTAAATTGATACTTATGATATGTATGAGATTATGATAAAATGTATGAGAATCTGAACTGGAAATAATGCGTTAGACAAGAACATGCATTCAGAGGGATATTCAATCAACAGAAAAATCTTGTTATTGCTATGTTAGGTGAAAGGAGTTCATGTTCTTGTGTCTAACATAATTGGTTCCTTTTTGTTTGAAAAAGGTTTTGGTGATGTGGCCGGTGAGTACTGGCTTGGAAACAACAATATCTTCCACCTTACCAACCAAGCAAAATACAAGCTGCGAATAGATATGGAGGATTTCGACGGGCGAACGTTTTTCGCCGAATATTCACACTTCCGAGTCGAGAACGAAGCCAACGACTACAAACTTCGGCTCGGAAACCACTCGGGAAACATCGGAGACGGCATGACGAAGCTGGACCGAGATCAACCCTTCACGACGAAGGACCACGGAGCGAGACAGGGCTCTCACTGCGCAGGCGTACAGAAATCTGGCTGGTGGTTTGGTAACGTGTGTCTCAACTGGGCCAACTTGAACGGCATCTACAAAGAAAGTGGGGAATACACGGGAGAACAAAATGGCATATTCTGGTTCCCACTCAGATTGATCGGCTACCCTGAACTACACTCTCTGAAACAGGTGACCATGAAGTTACGTCGCCTGGCAGAACCTGGAGGAACTGCAAGTGGAAAGGACTGCGCTGAGCTGTACGGCCAAGGAAAGAAGGACAGTGGCGTGTACGTCATTGGCGACGGCGTCATGGTTTACTGCGATATGGCGACAAGTGGAGGAGGATGGACGGTGATCCAGAGGCGACAGGACGGCTCTACAGACTTCGATCTTGTAAGAGGTTGGGAGGAATACAGGAGAGGGTTCGGCGCCGCGCATGCGGAGTACTGGCTTGGGAACGACAACATCTACGATCTAGTAGGAGGACAAACAACGTATAAATTACGAATCGACATCGAAGACTGGAATGGCGAAAAACGGTTTGCAGAATACGGAGAATTCAAAATTTCTGGCCCTGAAGACAACTACAGACTCCACCTGGCAGAGTATAGTGGAACTGCAGGTGACGGCATGCTGAACTCACGCAAGGTGAGCAACAACGGGTTGCAGTTCAGCACAAAGGACAAGGACAATGATCCCAACGCTATATCCAACTGTGCAAAACAGTTTAAAGGAGCTTGGTGGTACAGCAATTGCGGGTAAGCATCACAATATACCATTTCACAACAAATTTCCCCAGGCGTTAAGAAAAGGTCATGCAATTGCATTTCTGTATGATGATCTCAATCAACCTTAATCATTGTCTGTTCTGAAACTAGAAATTTCGAGAAAATCTTCACTGATTCCAGACCACTAATATTATTTACCTGATCAAGAGTCTATTTTCTTCTATCATGTCTCAATAATGTTGATATTTTAAAAACTTTTGAACTTTCTTTGCCTCGTTTAAAAAAACATATATTTATTTACAGATCATCAAACCTAAACGGTAAATACTACACAGAAGAGCCCAAAACAATTGTTCACGGGGGCATCTTTTGGCAGCCATGGAAGGATCGGTGAGTGGTATGCCTTAACAACAATGTGTATTCTATTCTCAAGAAAACCAATGGGTTGGGCGTATTTCCATCTCTTTGAATAAAGAAATATGTTAATATGTAGAATATGTAAAGATGTAAATTACTTAACTTTAGTCAACTGCCATGCAAAATCTATTCCGTTTGTTTCAAACAGTCAGCCATAGAACTTGAACAGAACGTAACATTGCATTATCACAAATCTTTTTTTCAGATACTATTCCTTTAAGAAAGTAGAAATGAAGATTCGTCCTGCCAGTTTCCCAGACGAGGGTGAAGCCGAGCCTACTCCAACACCGGCTCCTGAAGAGTGCAAAGGAGAGTGTGGCGGTGGGTACTTCCTGGGAGATTTTGGCAGGATATACTATAAACACTGACCACCATATTGGTGTCCCTCTTTGCATATCAATGAATCATAGCTCAAGTATTCTTCTGATATTATCGTCCATTTGCAAACATTTGACAGTGATTATATGGGTCAGTAGATCTCTAAACGTCCAGAAACGTTTGTGGTATGAATCACTAAAATACAAACAGGAACACCAACTTGGCGGTGGCAACAGCGATTACGTCATGTAAAACACTACATACAGCAATACTCAGTGGAACAGTACTGTTTGCACAGACAGTATTTTTCTACTTGAACGCAGTGTTAATCCACTGACAAGAACTAGTATAGAGAAGGTTGATATTTCTGTGGAAAAAGAAATAAACTATTTAACGATCAGCAAGCTTAGGCTGGCATATATTTTCTCTCAACGTTGACTTAAATGAACGTTGCCAGTTAATTCAATGATGGCAATAGCAGAACATATACCATTAGACACTGACTATATCAAATGGTTATTCCATATCCAGGCTCCAGCTGTGAGTTAAAGAGTGTGCAGAATCCAGTCGACCACAAGACGTCTGGTTTTAACACGGGGGCGTGGATGAAGGATCCCACAGGCGACCCTGACACCATCTACTACATGAACAACTACTACGTAGGATCTATTCTGGTTTACAGAAACTTGGACGACTTTAAAAACGACCGTCTACGGAAGGCTATCAAAGTGTCTGCCTGTGGCACAGGGCACGCTATATACAACGGAAACTTCTATTCGACAAGACGTCACAGCAACACAATGTTCAAGATGAACTTAAAGACAGGGATCACGATTGAAAGTGTCCTTGAAAACGCTGGAAGCAAAAACACGTACCACTACCAAGGAAAAGCGCTAACGGACATAGACTTTGCAGTCGACGAGAAAGGATTGTGGGTAATATACGCCACGCCCCAAAATGGCGGCCGTATTGTGGTGAGTCGCCTGAATCCAGAGGATCTATCTATCATCCAAACGTGGAATACGACGTACACGAAGAGAAATGCTGCCAATGCTTTCATGATATGTGGAGTGCTGTATACGGTCGGTAGGTATTTTTTTTGTCTTCAGTGTTATTTCTAGCGACTTTCTTGTCCGTGCTTTGCCTAACTCCCAACTGAGAACTGAGCAGTGCTACCAGTGGATAAGCCCCCTGCTGCCCTATACCTCATACCTCATACCACTTTAATCTAAACTTAATGATAAAAGAGTGAATTATGTTGGTGAATGCATGGAGGAGGATTATGCCATTTTCAACTCCGACCCGTGGCAGAAAACCTTTTCCAACGACTGTCTCAAACTTAACTTTTCTTCACATTTTCAAACGTCTTCCTTGTTTTTTTTTACCAGTTCGGCAACGAGGGGTCGACTACTCCTTTAACACCACGACCGGACAGGAGGGTGCTCCCGATCTGACATTCCCTACTGTGACCAGTGACATCAGACATCTGTCCTACAATCACCGGGAACGGAAGCTGTACGCCTGGCGAGCTGGGCACCAGGTCACGTACCACTTAGAAATAGCCGGTCTGCCTGACAAAGGTGAGACTGTTGTTGCTACACATAGTAACAATCCCACGGGTACGGCATAGGGGTGTTTTGCACGCAAGCTTCACTAAGCATTGGTTGATAATCTTGACAGCCTATCTTCATGATTATAGCTGTGCCCAAGAATAAGGTAACTAACCCCACTCCGTAAAATTCCCAGGAGTGCACTAATTTACCTGGGCGGGCAACACTTCCAATGCAAAGGGGATCACTGGTGCATACACTATGTTGTGCAAATAGTCATTTCGTTTTATGTTTGTAAGATTCTGTTAAATGATATGTACTTTGACTACATGATGATGTATGTTCGTTTTCAGAGAGTCTACCAAAACTATGTAAAGGAAAAATGTGCAAAGGTACGTGACATGCTCTTTATTCACTACCAGAACCGTGATGCATATGCGGCATTCATTGTATGTGTTGGGAATTTAATAAAATATAATATTGATGTGATTTTATAGGCTTACTACTTTATTTATTTGCACGTATGTTTGATTTGTATGATCTTTTTTTCCGCAGATTGTTCTGATGCTTTCAATTACCACAGACAAGATGGCGTCTACACAATTGAGCCAGAAGCAGGCGTGTCATTCCAGGTAAGCGGATTCGGCTCACAGTCGATTCAGAATCGCATATTTTGATCTAAACGATTGGTCACATGGGACAGTACTCCATTAGCCTTTCTCGAGTGTCTAGCGAGGAAACACACACTAAGACACAAAACTGTACAGCCCTCCTGTTATGTATTTTTGTAAAGGATAGCCTATGTTTCGCCTTTTTGTATCGAGGAAAAAGAACATGTTACTCCTACATAATACAGGTCTACTGCCGTATGGTTGACGGTGCTGGGTGGACGGTGATTCAGCGAAGAAAGGACGGCTCCGAGAGTTTCTTCCGCGATTGGGAAGACTACAAAAATGGATTCGGAAACCCGGGGAACGAGCTGTGGCTTGGGAACGAGAAGATCCATGCGCTCACCAAACGCGGCGTATACAAACTCCGCGTCGACTTGGTTGATTACCAAGGAAATGAAGGGTTTGCAGAGTATGACCTGTTCTACGTGGCTGGAGAGAAAGACCAGTACAAACTACGTTTGGGACAGTACAGTGGCACAGCGAAGGATTCCTTAAGTAACCATGGCAACCTACCGTTCAGCACCAAGGACAGGGACAACGATGGTCACTTGACAAACTGTGCGGCCTCGAATAAAGGAGGTGGGGAATAATTAGCCACTTGTGCTCCAGTTTTCAATGCAATTATCAACAATCTATACAGACTGCGTAGATAATCATTCAATATGTTGCTGACCTTTTAGATATGAGACGGGGGGCTTTACAGACTTCCATCCACCTTTGACCCGATGCTCACGTCACACTTCCGGAATGTGACATACTTGAACAATCGGGTCTTCAGTTATTCTGAAGACGACCAGAGGACTGGTCGAAAATTGAGTTGTAAGCCTTGTGTTAGAGTAAAGTAAACCCCTTTTCCATACGCCTCTATATGTTTGTTACTTCAAACAATTATGTGACTTTGTTTGGTACCTGTAGGATGGTGGTACGATGGTTGCTACGCCTCCAACCTGAACGGACAATGGTACCCGGAAGAGTCGCACACACGGCACCCTGACGGACTGGTGTGGTGGCAGTGGCCGCACTGGGATAACAACTACCATTTCTCACTCAAGACCACGGAGATGAGGATTAAGTTTCAACCAGAGGCTCAAGGTGAGGCTTTACTACACCATCCGAAATGACGAATTTAATCTCTCAAAACGTGCCCAAGCAGTGTGCATTGAAACATGATCTTAGCAAGTGTCTTTTCTGTAAAAACTAATCATACTGTTTTTTTTGTTGTTGTTGTTTGTTTTGCAGATACCGAACTGTACGTAGACTGTGATGCCGTGAAACGCTCAGGAGAGCGGGGTAGCGGAGTGTTCTGGATCCGTCCGCGGGACACAGTCGAGCCTTTCCCCGTCCGCTGCGACTTACAAGACGGTGATGGCGCCTGGACCGTCATCCAACAGCGAAAGCACACCGAGAACGTAAACTTCACGCGGGGGTGGGAAGACTACAAGAACGGCTTCGGTGTCATTTCCCGAGAATACTGGCTCGGAAACGAAAAGGTACACCAGCTCACGAAGGAGGGGGACTACAGGGTCAAGATCCAAGTTCAATCGTTCGGCGGCCTACGGGGATCGTACGAGTACGATAGCTTTAAGGTTAAGGGAGAATATGACAACTACCGCTTGACGTTGTCTGGCTTCACCGGAAGAGCCGATTCGTGTATGGAGCGAGCGGGGAGCGACTTAAACGGGATGGCGTTCAGCACCATAGACAGGGACAACGACAGAGCTGGGTACAGTTGTGCGGAGAGGTTGAAAGGAGGGTGGTGGTATAATAGCTGCTCTCTACTGATGCTCAATGGGGTCATTAAGGAATACAATGGTCATGAAGAGTATCGTGAAGTAACGGGGAGAGGGGAAGGCCTTTATAACGTTTGCTTACAACAAGGGCCCCCCGTGTCCCTAAGTACAGTCACTATCAAGATACAAGCAAGGGTCCGCCCTGATGTGTATCGAGATTGTGACCACGCCCGCAGCGATGGGAAAACAGCCAGCGGCGTCTACCATATTCAACCTCGGGGGGCAACCGCACCTTTCTCCGTCTTCTGCGAGATGGAGCCTTCGGGGGAAGGCTGGACTGTGATCCAACGGCGGACCAAGGAAGGCACGGTGAACTTCACCCGGGGTTGGGAGGACTACAAGAGAGGGTTCGGTGACCTTGAGGACGAGTTGTGGCTCGGGTTGGAAAACATATACGCTCTGACCAACCAGGGCCAGTATGCGCTCCAGATAGACTTCAAGGGCTACACGGGGGTTTCCGGGTACACCTTATATTCCTCCTTCAAGGTGAATAACGAGAGAGACAGCTACCGCTTGCACCTGGCACACAGGCTAAGGGGTACTAGCGATTGTTTGAACACTCGATCCACGGGAAAGAACGTCACGGGAATGGCTTTCTCGACATTTGACCGAGACCACGACTTGGCAAGCTATAACTGTGCAGAGAAGTTCAGAGGTGGCTGGTGGTTTAACAGCTGCTCAAGCGTGATTCTTAACGGTGTAAAGAAGTACTGGAAAACCCACGATCAGTACTACAAGGAAGTTCGCCAAGGTCTTGGGTTGTACAACGTATGTCTGCAACAGGGCCCACCAGTCTCACTGTCTGACGTCACCATGAAGATATCTACTTTCCCTAATTTGTCGTAGTTCAAACGCATCAGCACATGTGATGTTTGAATTTCAGTTCAGTCCTGTAAATTGATATCTTCGTATGTTCAATAAACGTCGGTAGTATTTCATACACTGTCTGTGTGGGTCATGGCTTTTTTTATCAAATTTTCAGTCATAAAAACATACGTATTGATCGTACAAAGAAATACCCCCCCCCCCCCAGCCCACTCGTAGAGTCTGCTAAGAAGTCTAAGATGTGAGCACAAGCAAGTTATATTATATGAAACTACCTGTGAAAATTAAAGTGTCACAGACGCCGTTTGTGCATGACACAGCTCCAAGGCGTCTCAGATTATTGTGACGCATTGGGCGATTACGACGGCCTTGGACGGGCTTTTGATCGCTTGAAAAAACGTCTAAAACGGCACAAAAACGCTTTGACGCGTTTTGGCTGGCTTAGTAACACATGGAGAAACACTGTTAAAAAACCGAAATAGCCTGTGGCTGGTTTGACTACCTACGGTTTTGTTCCTGTTAGGTCATACATGACGGATTTAAGGGTGGGTGCCTTGTTACTTGGGTTAGTTGTTGGCCTTCTGCTTTGACCCAAGGCTCGTTTAAATTCCACAACCATATTAATAGCTAGCAGACAAGATCATTTATGTAGTACACCCTGTGATGATTTTAATAACCCACTTCGACACGATCACGTGAACCCCCCTCACCACACACACACATGACACGATACCGCCGCCACCCTCACACCCTCATAGTTTTGCACTAGATTTCAAGCGATGCAAACCAACAGATGTTTTGGCAGGTTAAATCTTTTTCACCCACTTGCTGCGCACGAAGGTAAGTTACAATTCTTGTTGCTGAGGATAAAAAACATTGAGGCTTATTTGGCATAAGAATCAAAAGTCACCTTGGTCTCATTGAAAATGAGTGCGTCCCAGACGGACAGATTTTTCAACCGAAAACATAATCTTCTCCGAGTACAAGTACTCGGCGAAGATAAAGATTTGAAGACGGTGTAAGCGGCCCAGAAACGACACAGACGCCTCTAAATTTGCCGTTTAGACGTGTTTCGGGATAGTCTGGCAAAGCGATACGTACGGCGTGAATGTGAGCCTAACTACTAAACATAAGGCGAAAATCGAGCAAGTATTGAATGTGTACGGAATAGGGGTGGGTACCGGTACAGAAAATTCAGGTCCGGTCCAGGTCCAGGTCCAGAGGGTCAGGTCCAGGTCCGGACCTGTACCTGTACCTGATTAAAGTAGTGTCGCAGTACATCATATTTTGGAGAGCGAGCCTCAAGTAAAGGTCTTTGTGAGTCCTACCAATTATGTTCAAATTGTATATTAGAATAATGTGATTATTCTCGGTGCACACTATTGTGCACTCGCCGTCTGTTGGCTCATCTACATATGATTAACAGCTAACGTCTTCGAAAAAGGAAACCACGACTCGTTAAATCTGCTTATTTTGTATCAGACCGGTTATGTGCGACCGCCTGCTGGTAGCCTGGTACTGTGAATTTTCAAATCGGTCCATAGGCCGGTCCACTTGTTTTTTTCTGGACCGGTTTTTTTGGACCGGTCCATAAGAAAATACCGGTTTTGTACCGGTACACGGTAGCGGTACCCACCCCTAGTACGGAATAAGGGCCAATGAGCTAGTATGTAGTGGTGGTTGGGTGGGGGTTGGGGGGTGGTGGGTGTGCTAGTATCTATGCCTTGAGGGATATCTATGTGATAAGTAGAAGTCAATTATTCTTCCATGTCGTTATCAATAGCATTATGTTTTGCGTACGTCTCGTTTTAGGCTTATAAATCCACAGAGCTAAGATCTTTTAAAAGTTCGTTATTGAATTTGCTAGTTTTGTATTCGTAAGTACAGTAAAAACCGGTATGGTCCCGGGCACATTTATTTGTGAGTCATTGAACATATTTGAAAACAAATGACGCTACGCAGAGTAGAGGGATTTTCCATTCCGGCATCAGCATGGGAAATGTTTACTGACTGGAACTTCAGAAAGTGTATCAAGACTAGTCATATGATCATGCACACACATCAACAGCAACAAACTCGCATACACACATATCATACACGTATGTACTCGATACAAACAAATACCGTGAGAAAAAGCACACACCACAGGCGGCAAAACTCCCTTAGTGACGCCCTTCCAAGGCGTCTCAGATCATTGTGACACATTGGACGATTACGACGGCAGACGGCCTTGGACGTCCAAGACACTTCCTCGCTTTTGTTCCTGTTAGGTCATACATGACGGATTTAGGGTGGGTACTTTGCTGCTTGGGTTAGTTGTTGGCCTTCTGCTTTGACTCAAGGTTCGTGCAATGTCATAACCATAATGATAGCTAACAAACAAGATCATTGATATAGGAGACCCTGTGATAATTTGAATAATCCACCTTGGCGCGACCCCCCCCCCCCCCCCCCCCACACACACACACACACAGAGCACAGCAAATGTCAATTTACTTAGGGGCTCAGCACGTTCGAAGCCCTCGGAATCATAACACGATAATCCCACGCACAGAGCACAGAAAAGGTCAATCTGCTACGGGTGTGGGGATACCAGCAAAGCGCATGGATACCAGCGGAAATGAGGTTCGGGCCTAAACACAGTTTGTATCTAAAATCTAATCTAATTCTTTAGAGCCTTATATATATATACATATATATATATATTCAAAGTGGTTGAGCAACTGATTGCAAGGGATATAAACCAAAAGATGGTCC
Organism: Branchiostoma lanceolatum; assembly: GCA_035149815.1. Taxonomy (NCBI): domain Eukaryota; kingdom Metazoa; phylum Chordata; class Leptocardii; order Amphioxiformes; family Branchiostomatidae; genus Branchiostoma; species Branchiostoma lanceolatum. The sequence continues at coordinate 8,755,793 of CM068879.1, read as the reverse complement.
GGCAAGTTAAATCTTTTCACTCCTTTCCCCACGTACTACTTCGGACACGGACGCGGAAGAATATCGGTGTGTTGTATTCCTGACGTCATCGAAACCAAGCAAAATCTGTTGTTGCCAACGACGTCGCCATTTTTCGCGAAAGGTGAGTTACAAGATATTCTGGTCTGATCTATGCTTTCTTGCTGATGAATAGATATTAGACTGAAAAATCTTTGTATACTATACTGTTGTACTGAACCTGTTAGGTTTTGATGTGGGCCTGAATATATGTAACTAAATGCGAATCACTATTGTCTAGAGAACCTGTATCATGTAATGATTGAACGTAAGCTACAGAAAGAGTAATAAAATGTGTTGTTCTCAATTATCAGATGAATAGTGACTTCTTAATGATACCATAGACAGCACAATTTCCTTTGCCATTGTCTCATGTCCTCTTGTCAATGGGGCGTCGACCGCGTCCAGAGTTACCATCGAATGACCAAAACGACTTTTATCTATTTAGCAGTTTAACGATTTTAAAAATTTTCTTGATAAAGAACAAGTGTATTTTCTTGATAAAGAAGAAGTGTATTTTGTCAGTCTTGCGTGTATTCCGTGTCTTTCAAATATTTTACAGCATGAATTATATTCCAATTATCAAGTCATTTTTCTATTACTTTCTCAGTCATCAAAACATACATGCTTATCTTACATCAGAAGTACTGTCAATACCTTAGGCTACTTCGTTTAATAGGGGCGTCTGTAGTTTTGCACGTAATTCGTTTGAGTCGTAAAGGTACAAGAGATCGCTATGGAAGGTGTTATAATAACGCAGTAGCGAAAGCTCGAAGGAGTAAAGCTTCACCCATACCCGATATTTGAAGACAGGTCCGAGTCAAAAGATACACCTGATATACCATCCTAGTTTCAGGTTCGAGAGCTACTCTTGGAAACTCAAAAAATGACCGAAAACTATATACAGGCTTCTCTGGTTCCACAGCAGAATGTGACAGCCTCTTTGTGCAGGGTCACATTTTCAGCTTGCCGGAACGACAAAATACGATATGAAAGACGTCAAAACACACAATATATGCAAAACATAGGAAAAGGCTCCTTACCAAAACCTAGGTATATTCTTGACATGCATTTTCTAAATCTTTGTTTTCTCAAACAGCCCGGTCGGGCCCCGGCTTGGAAATGTGACCCTTGCATTATCAGCCTTATAGATATCTAAGGTGATTTAGCTCCAGATTACAAGGGATATAAACCAAAATATGGTTTTGCAAGTAAATTTTTTCACTCATTTTCCGCGCTCTTTTTTCGGGCGCGGTAGAATACATATCAGGGTGTGTGCTCGAAACCAACCAAATTCCTTTTGTGTTTTTGTCGTTGTCAACGACGCCACCGGCACCACATTTCGCGAAAGGTGAGTTACAATTCTTTTAACAGGAAGAACAATGGATAAATTTGGCATAGTCGCATTCCAAATAAATGCGATGGGAGACTCATACCTTCGCTAAGAGGGCCATCTCTTGGTGCAGTGTGTTTGTGGACAGCCTATATATATTTAAAAGGAAGGTATGATATATACGACTCGAGAAGTTGTGAAAAGATCTTTATGACATTTTGGATGTGGGTATGTTTCCTCCGTTTACATGTTTCTGTGTTGAAGCAGAGGTTAGGCAACGGCTTGTTTTGGGCTTCTATTTATACGTTTTTTGTTCGCCTTTCTATTTTGTCAACTTTTCTTAGTAAGGCCAATATATGCCAAGGACAGGTGATAAAATAGAGAAGCCAATACAAAACTACCTAGAAACTCTAGATTCTACCTGGAGCGTAGTACAAGACCACACAAAAAGCCATGTCAAACAATCCAGATCCCCTAATCTGCTTGGAGATCAGCAATCTCCTGTGTACTCCAACGTGTTGCACATTCCACAGAGACTTCATCACCGTGGACTTAGCGACAACAGGTGACGGCCCGAGACGAACTCGATACGCCGCGGCGTTTTGTCCGAAGGACCGCCGTGTAAAACCTTGTCCTACGTGCAGCCGAAATAAACCAAACCAGAAGCAACAACAAACGCCCTCAGGCCTTTAGGTACGTGCCATAATGTTTCTTGTGTTCCTTTTGTGTGAAGCATATCATGGCGGTCGCTACTGAGAAGAAAACATTCTATCTATTCAAGCACTTCAATACAGCGTGATGTATTGCAGCGAAAGATGTTGATGTAAGGAAACGGAATTCCTTGAGCCTTTGTTCAATTGGACCCGGAGTTTAATGTCTCATTCATGATTTTTTTTTCGCCCCATAGGTTTACATGCTATAATACGTGTTTTACATGGGCGCGTTCGTAATGAAGCTATAGGAAATGTGCTGATGTCATTCGTTCCATGTTGAGAACATTTAACCTAGAGCATGTAAAAAAGATGCCAACAATTTCACTACATACAATCTCTGTTTATAGCAATTACAAACTGCACTTAGCTACACCCAAAAAAGTGCACTTTCCAGCTGTAAGCGCACGACCGCATCACCCGAGCTGCAGGTCTGTGCACGTCCAACCTCGCGCGCGGCTGCCGAACTTTACCTGCTAATTTCTTCAGTGACAATCAAGCTTTCAGTTTGACGCTTGAGATGTTCTAAGTTGACGTCAAGTATGCAACTATGTCGGTATAAAATTGTGTTCTTGTTAGATACCGTTTAGATCTAAAAATCCACAAAGTTAATAAAGTTGTGTATAGACACAGATACACATACACAAAATCGAACGACCAGATTCATTAATGTGAATTGTAAACAAGTAAATCTGAAATTGTGGCCAGTTGTAGTGACACTGATATCCAATCAGTTTACCTCAAAGTGACAGAAGTGACACACACACACTATGTACAGTATCAACAGGTTAGGTTAATTGTACCGGGGAGGCAGGGTCACTAACAACTCGACTACGCACGCTGCCACGTAGTTTCATGCATGAATCAACTCATCATGAAAGCAGGTTAAAAGTTAACATCCAGGCCTCGTTTTGTTATTCCAGGTTCCAGACTTCCAAAGAAGACAGAGACCATCGCTAAAATTCAATTGCATCAACCAGCAGAAGGCAAAACAGCCCAATTTCTAAATCGGTAAGTGACTCACCTGAAAACAGGGAGTTAAATAGGCCGAGCGCAGGTTTTAAATTCCTTTCCATTTAAAGGACTGCATTCCTCATTAGCAGCGTTTGGATTCGCGTCTAGTCCAGAACACAACGCTGATAGAGATTTGATCTCACGATTCAGAACCAAGGTTACTAGTCGCTGGACCTTTGCCTACAACCACTCTTGTACTTAAAACCAAGGCAAATACAAAGATGCCCCTGCAACCAAATCCAGTATACCAGTCAGAACGCATCTCCCGTGATAGATTAGAAGCTGCCTCGCGTGGTAGAAAGAGGAAACTAAGTGAGAATAGCGAGGATGATTCTGAAGAGGTGAACGAAGCTTCCATGCGAAATGCCATCACGGACCACGGACGGCATCCCCACAGATACGGCATTGCTTCTGTCAACTTCAAGGGAGACACAAGAGGAACCGGCAATGCAACTTTGCGTAAAATTCTGCTCGGTCAACTGCAAGAACAGGCACGCGTATCAATCATTTTTGTACAAGAGTGTCCTTGGGCCGATCCAGTTAAACAGCTTGAGTTAGGCGAAACGTTTGCCTACACAGGATTAATTAACGAAGCTGGAATAATCTGGAATAACGATTTGTTTGAACTGAAACGGTTGGATTCGTACAAGCTGATTGGAGACAAGTACCCAAATCTAATTCAACATCGCGGACGGTTATGCATATGTGAAATGTCAATCAAAGATCAACCTACTGAATATACAGCAAGTAGCGGCATCGCAGTGGAGAAGGAGCCAAATGTTTTTGACTTCATCGCCATCTCCTGGCACGGACCACATAAGTGTACTGATGCAGAAAAACAGTTGATATTTCGAGACCTTCTTGCCTTTTTCAAAACACTGACAGTCACAAAAAACAAGGACGACCAGAAAGCATGCATCATGGGTGGAGATTTCAACTTCAGTATTAACAAAGCATGCGACAACATCGACGACAGTTACCCAGGACTGGCAATCCCTACTTCATATCATCGGAGTGGACCAGAAACAATCGACTACTTCATATTCACCTCTGATTTGATCAACATTCTGCATGCTCAGCAACTGTCCTTAGATTATGACGTTGGAAGTGTGTATACAACACGGGACAGAGACAGGGCCAGAGCAGAGGCTTGTAAAACTGCACCTAATCAAGTCATTGATCATAGTCCAATCTTTGCTGTGCTGGATCTCGGCAGTCCCAATCCATTCTCCTCGCCATCCAAGATCAGGACCAGGTACATTGCGCTAAGTGAAAAGACGACTCCTTTGATAGCAGATCCAGAGGTCCACGACCCTATCTTTTTCCCAATATCATCTCAAACTTTAAATGATCAGTGTCATTTGCATGGTATTTTACTTAGTATTCTAACTTTTACGTATTTTGCACATGTCGCAAATATGAAGCCCTTAACATTTAGGAATGAGACAATGTAGGCTGTGTTGGTTAAGTATGCAAATATTCTTGTTAACATATTCTGTATAAATTAGTCATCTATTTCTGGAAAAATACTTGCGTTGCGCAATTGCAAAGTTAAATCCTTCTTCACGATCAGAAAGCTTTTTGCAGCATATCTTGCTGGTGAACGTGTATCTACATGTATTTGACTCTTAGACTAGTTTCACTTTGGTCTGGTATAATGGAGTAGTGTCCTTTTGTTAATTCTTCTCCCAATAGGAAGCCGATAGCAATATCATGGTATATTGTAGCAAAGTTCCTATTACCTATTGATAATTGACGGAATTTTATCAATCTTTCTCAAGGGAAATGGCAGATACAGCGCGACTAAGTGATAGTCCTGATTGCTCTACCGATGGTGCCGTACCGGGATCTTCAAGCGTGGAAAGTCAACCAAGGTAAGCTTACAACTATCTAAGCTACATGTATCTGCCTGCATGATTATACATGTACTTATCCGAGTGTGTCGTAGGGCATAGAGAACCGAAAAGAAGCGACATTGGTCAATCGATGTTATGATTACGTATTCATAGTATATACATCGTAAAATATGACTTTTATTATCTGTTATCATATGTAGCCATATGACGTCGACCAATCATAAGTCCCCATTTCATAATGGTTATTGACGCCGCAACGTCATAGAATTGCCACCATTGGTGAATAGTAAATCTTAAGTGGTCAATTATAACAATAAATGACCCGTTCGCCTGTTCCATTATATAGAGGGAGGAGACTCGTTTTGTTAACATCGATAGAACTATTCTTTGTTCAAAAATTTTAATTGTCTTAAAATGTAAACTAAATCTTTAAGTTACAAATGGCAAAATGAAATAAATCATTTCAACACAAGTCCAATTTACAAGGCAAAAAGAACACGATATACTTGAAACCCCCACAGTAAAGTGCAACCGTCCATGGCCCTTATATGTGCATTGAGCAATCACAGGGACACCCATTAGTATCTGTTTGTTACCATGGTGTTAGAAGCTGTGACGACAGATTTCGTTTCATTAAGCCCCATTGGCTTTCCTTTTCTCTCCTCGTATTGTAGGCAGGCTACAAATACGATCTGTGGCCTGTCCCGAAGGGTGACATCAGCGGTGCTGCTGAGGCTAAACGTGGAGGAGCTCCGTCTTGAGCTGGGTAGGAGAGGCATTGCCGTGGAGTCCAACCGTCGAGATGACATGAGCAACCAACTCGGGGATGAAATAGATGGGAACGCAAAGAACAAAGAAGGGTAAGGACACTGCTAATGCAGTAACTTTTAGTACGATAAACATGTTATGTGATATCTTATTAGTTTCGGAATACATTTGAGACAAGACCTGTTAGAATGATCATGATTATACTTATGCTTCATTGTAGACAGGGTACAGTGATGGAGTCTGATCTGTCTCGAGAGGTGTCCTTAGCAGTGCTGCTCAGACTACACGTGGAAGAACTACGCCGGGAGCTGCGCAGGAGGAACATAACTCCTGCTCCAGGGGACAGCCAAGACGGTCTGATGAAACGGCTCTTTGGTGAGATGGGAAAAGAGTACTTTAGCAAGCTAGCAAGTTCGACCACGAGCACCAAGAGCAGAGCAGGGTAAGAATATATGCCCAATGGCCAAGCAAATAAAAATAGTACATATTACGTGATATTTCTTAGGTTTCGGAATATATTGGACTCAGAAAAAAGGTTAGAAAGAAGACACCTTCCAGTTGAAGGTAGGCATAAGGCCTTTGATTTCTTGTCAAGATATATCCTACCAGTCTTTAGATATATTCTGGATGTTCTTTTTGCGCAAATGTGTTTTTTAACACTTATTGATTAGGGTTGGGGTTGACGGGGTAGTCAAAATAATGAAAAAATATTTAAACTTACGTAATATGACATAACATAACATAGCATAGCATAACATTTTCTCAGTTCTGCTCTTACAAAAAATCGATACAAAATCGGCTCCTATACTTTCCTTCCCCAAGAGCTATCTGCAACTAAATAAAAAAACATGACCGTAGCATGCCCAGAATAGGATATATCAAATCCGGAAGGTCCGCTGCAGTCTTTAATCATTTCGAGGTCTCAACAAGACCTGCCCACATACCAAATATCAGGACAATCCATACAGGCATTTTCACGTTATGCTGTTCACACACACACACACACACACACACACACACACACACACACACACACACACACACACACAAACACACACACACACACACACACACACACACGCGCTGACAAAAACATAACCTTCTCGGCAAAGGTGACACCACACTTATCGAAAAGAGCAGGGATCCTGCCCGATGTGAGTGGATCAAATGGACAGTGTTACACTGAACACTGACATGACATGGCATAACACGACACGAAATTCATAACATAACATAGCATGACATAACATTCAGTCCAATAGAAGATCAGGATTTTCTGTCACTATGAGAACCAGTCATCATAGCCTCCAACATCATGGTAACAGACAATTCTCTGTCCAACAATAATTCGCCCATGTTAGCGTATGTGCATATATCGATAGGCTAAGAGGTGCAGGTCGTTACGTTACCAGGGAAGGGCTGCTAGACGATTGGCTTAGTCAGGCTAACGTCTGATTATTCTTCATTGTAGGCAGGGTACAGTGATGGCGTCTGATCTGTCTCGAGAGGTGTCCTTAGCAGTGCTGCTCAGGCTGCACGTGGAAGAACTACGCTGGGAGCTGCGCGGGAGGAACATTATAACAGATCTACAGGACAGCGGAGAAGAAAGTATGATGAAACGGCTCTTTGATGAGATGGGAAAGGAATACTTTGGCCAGCAAACAAGTTCAACGGATTTAGGAACCAACACAAGACGTCTGTCTCGGGAGGTGTCCTTAGCAGTGCTGCCCAGGCTACACGAGGACGAACTACGCTGGGAGCTGAGCAGGAGGAAAATAGTTCCTGCTGCAGAGGACAGCCAGGATGGTCTGATGAAACGGCTCTGCGATGAGATGGGAAAGGAGTACTTTGGCCAGCAATTAAGTTCGGTAAGTTTAGAGAACAGCACAAGGAATAGACCAACGCAGAAAGCACCTACAGAGCCAGAAGAAACGGACGAAGCTGCACCGATGCAAATGGCTCCTTCTAGAGCAACGGGAACAACTGATGCGGAAACAACGCTGGAGGCACCCGCTTCAGCAAAGGGGATAGGCGATGGTTTAGTAGAGGAAACCCGTGGCGAAGGACAAATGCACAAATCACCCGGTATAGCAGCGGACACGGATGATGTGATGTTTGTCGAAGAATACATGTCTGGCACTGACTCAGATGTTGGCGCAGGACCGACTGTGGGTGATAGTTCGAATACAAGCTCCAGAACAGCCATGAAGAGGAAACAAGAGAGCAACACCAGACTGGATACACCCACCAAGAGAAGCAACAGATGGGAGGAAAGAACCAAAGAAGACAGTACGAGTCAGGTGGCTACAACAGGAAGTCCATGGGTTGATGAAGCGATAACTAGGGAGCAAGAGCCATCCCTGAATTTCCAAAACACGTCCAAGTCAGGAGAAGCACCCGAAAGTGGTGCCGGTCCAGGGTCAAGCGCTATAACGGGAATGGATGCTGCTGCTTATGAGAGATCAATGGACCACAGTCCCCTGCCAAATGTTCAAAGGGATGGTGACAACCGCTTTCCCTATCCCGTTGAATGTTTTTATTTCAAGGGGCGTTCTAAAAGTAATCTAGATCACCATCACAAGGCCGTACACCTCGGTGAAAAACAGTTAACATTTGAAAGGGGGAACTTCGAGACAGCCTGGAAGTCATCCCTAAATGCACACGGGAAGAAACAACACCAAAAGTCCGTAGTGCCAATGAAGGGAGCACCTACGGGACCAGAAGAAACAAACGAAGGTGGGACACCAGCTGGAGCAACGGGAACAACTGATGTGAAACTGACCCTGAAAGCATCTACTGGAGTACAGGGGATAGAATGGGCGTTGCTGGATCGAGTACAGGATACCCGTGGTGAAGAAAAAATGCACAACGCACCCAGTATAGCAGTGGACACGGATGAGGTGAAGTGTTTCGAGTATGGCACTGACTCAGATGATGGCGCAGGACCGAGTGTGGGTGATAGTTCGAATACAAGCCCTGGAGCAGCTATGAAGAGGAAACAAGATAGCAACACCAGACTAGATACACCCACCAAGAGAAGTAACAGATGGGAGGAAACAACCAACGAAAACAGTACAAGCAATGTGGCTACAACAGGAAGACCACGGGTTGGAGCACGTGATAACCGCTGGTGCTGTCCAATCGACAGATGTAACTTCAAGGGGCGCTATCAGGGTAATCTGGATGAACACTACAATGCAGTACACAAGGGTATAAAACCGTTCAAATGTGAGTTTTGTGACTTCGAGACAGCCTGGAAGGATTCTCTAAAGAAACACATCAAGAGACATTATTGAAAGTCCTTATAGATATACCGTATGGTTGCCAACTTGCACAAAAGCCTGAAAAACATTAACTTATGAGGACCGAGGCTACAAAAGGACGGACGGACTCTATCTATGCTGTATCTATGGATAGAAAGGGAATTTTACATCAATGATCATTGTAGTTACATGTAGAGTAATTGACAGATCTGCAATTCCCCTCGTACTTGTGCCGGTTGTCCCCTTTTCCAATTCTAATGGTCTACATGAATTTGATGATGATATTAAGGACACATGGACGCAAACATCTGATATCAGATGAAAACTACAATGATCATGTTTTAACATACTGAATACAGACCAAATTAGTGTTTTACCACTATGTTAAAAATGTAATTGATAATGTAATAAGCTTGGCTTAGCATGGATATCTGCTAACTGCTATCTGTGAATTGAGAAATGTAGCAATTTTGGTTGCGCATAAGATACAACCAGTACCAGAACCGTATGTTAAGACTAGCTACCTGTACATACCTTTGTATGTACTTAAGGTAATACGATGTATGTGTGGATAGCTCGCATATTTGCATGAAAATTATGTACATAGTGTGCCGATTTACTGATTGGTAACGTTGGGTAACATAAATTCGCGGGGTACTTAAATTCGTGATTTTTCGAAAACGGGGTATTTAGGGATATGTGCTAGATGCAACATCAGTAATACCGCTAGAAATGCAAACTAACGTATTCAGAACACTGTCTGAAAAGCTTCGATAACCATGCATTAGAAGTTGGCTACGTCAAAAACTCTCTGTCCCTTATTGTCACAGTCTGAGGGCATCGTGGGAGAATTATACTACATAGTTGTTCGCTGGTTTATAAGACAAATGTCACATCCGCTTCCTGCTCAACACAATTATTTACAATACAACTTATTAGAATCTCTTTTGCTAACCTACAACTGGACTCTAAGTGTGATTAATCATCAAAACGCCTCTTTGATGCTACAACCAATGGCTACGGCACTACGGTGAATTTTCCCGCCGCCATATTCGTTACCCAGAATCCTGCTATTCGGCAGACGACAAACGTTTGCGAGGAACACTTTTTGTCTAAATGTTGTGTGTGATAGTGGACTGATGGCGATATTTTCCTCTAAGTTTGCTCTTAGCACAAGCAGAAACACATGGACATAATAGTATTACCATTTCTACGGCATCCAGCTAACGCCCCGATGAATAATGTACAAATTTCCATGACGGTGGGGGTGAACTTTGAGTGACGTTCTACCGACTCAACACACGGGTTGTTCCCGGAGGCCTGATGTTTGCGGTACGGCCGTTTTTTCGTGTATTTTTTTTACTTGGACACGTCTATATCCATAGCACTCTCCTCAAGCCAAGGATGGAACGAATAGCTGTTGTATAAAATGTAATTAGTGGTAAGATATTCAAGACGAATCTTCTCTCCCGAAATAATGTGCCCCCCTGTCCGACAGCACCGTCATTGTGCGTGCGGCGGACGGTAGTTTCAAGTTGAAATATCATGATGTCAGCACGACTAGAGACAAAATCTACCATATATATGATTAGTGCAAAGATAGTACATGATACTGACAGAATAATAGAAAAAAAGGATGGTTTATTGTTCTGCTAGATTGATTTCAGTCAACCATTATCGGAAAAATCCCGAATTTATGTTACCCAACGTTATGTATATTGTCGTGATTTTCATACTTTCCAACCATTGAGGACAACGGAAAAAGCGAATTACCTCTTCAACATTGTAAATTAAATTCGCTTGATAAGAAAATTTGTTGAAGATCTGTAAATTTCCGCAACATTGCGAATACATCATCTGTGTGCACACAAATAGACATGTCATGTCATCGTAGACTTTCACGCTTGAATTTAGTCGGTTTTGTCTTGTAAAGGTTTACTAATGTTTTTCTTATACATTATAAGATTTGAGGCATCATGCAATTTTTTTCTTCATTTTTTCAATGTCATTTTTCTGTCGAAAAAAAAACAACATTTGAACCTTTTCCAAATCGTAATGGGTGCTATATTTTATTGTACCCGTTTATACCCGTCAACCAAAGGTAAATGCCAGCAAATGTCCTGTCGCATAATATGTTACTATGTACAATTTCTTAGATTACCTTCTATATAACATGACCATTTAGAGACAAGGTAGGCATGATATCTTAAGTTAACACCGTTCCTTGGAAACTTCGACACGTGCGTGTCCTTGTCGTTACGGTATAGTGTGAACAGAATTGATATTTGGAAGTAACCCTGTGGTTGTTGGCATGAATGTTATTGCTTTACATGTTTCCTAAAGCATTGTTTCAATGGCTACCTTTCCTGAGCATTGTTCACCACTCTACTACGTGCATATAGTATGCGCACAATTAAGCAAAGCATAGCAAGGTCATCAGTTGATACCGCTGATAGTTGTCATAGCAACCGTTTACGTCTTGTGTAAGCTGATAAGACGTCTGTTTCTATAATTGGATTAATTCGACAAGTTTATCCTGGACTGGAACAAAGGATGGTGACGTGTGACGTCATACATCAATGACGTAACAAAAATACGTCCGTAAATCTAGCGGCGATCTGCTACCATGGCAAGGAAAGCCTTCAAGGCTTTCCCGTACTTTTATGTAAATGTCATAATCACACGTGTACCATATTTGTCATGGTTACGGTTGCCACGTAACGGTTCACTTTATCATATGTTTGTAGCAGACTTGTGAGCGTTACGCCGAAGGTTTAAGTACTACGCCAGTACTGGCATGTCTGACTAGCCGCACGTAGTCTGGCGCCCACACGGGCAAACAGAACTAAGGTGTTGTGTCAACACTCCTATCACCGGAACGTCGTCATCATAGGGATTGATTGTTCAGGGTGCACGTCACCGTGGCGGGGCGAGGGGCGTTACCGGCGGGCAAAGCACAGGTGAGCGCCGCGCACGTCCGGTGTCGACACGGTCAGGAATACTAGTCCTGTTCCAGGCCGTTCCCTTTTCTGTCTAGCTCTCGCTTCAAGTGGTGACCAGGTTGTGACCAAGTTGGAACGTTCTGCGGCAAATCGGTGAGAAGTTGGTGATACAACCTTCGATACCAACCTAGACTGGACTGTAGGCAGTGTGTTTCACACCAAGGGAATACTGGTAAACAACGTCGGCGATTATTTCATTTACGGACTCGGAGAGGTCTCTCAACTTTCGCTGTTGTAACCGGAGAGACGTTGGCACGTGCAGAATTAGAACTAAGCGTGTTTGTATCATTCCTACTTCTCCATGTGTATAAGGGACTCCCGGACGTCGACATCGCCACCAGTGTGATACCACATCCGTGTTACCTTGAATTGGGAGCGGTTGACATTCTTTTCAACGAGTAGGAAGGGCGCGACTACGTAATCTAGGAAATAACACTTCAAGAGCATAAACTTTCTCTGGATTTTCTCAACACCCGCTGAAGCTCTTACCACAAGAAGGCACGCTCAAGAGAGAAAATCACTGAAGGTATCTACATTTCATTTCATTCTATACAGTTCACAGTGGTTTGTTATTTATTGCTTCAGAATCAATATAATAAACCAAGTTTTTTCAAACATCTCCAACAAGTCTGTACACCCGCGAGACGCCATTGTTTGCGTCGGAGAGGTCATTGGGTCAAGCCGTGGGGATATTTTTATCGTTCAGTGCACATGTCTCAATGGGTGTGTTTCCAAGTCTACATATCCAATGTTTGTACAACATGGGCTAAGTATTAGCAGCTTGTTACGGAGAACCCTCAAGTTAATTGGGAAGACTTGTCCCTAACGGCGCGGTCCCTTTCTTAGTAGGATTTTTTTATTCATTCAAAATAACACAACTGTACATAAAGTTACATTCAGCAAATCAATTCAAGAAATCATATAATATCACATTAAGTATTCCATTTACCACCGTATTTCCCTAGTCGTCCCCTCCTTCTCACTTGGTGAAATAGAATATATCATCGCAACAAGGAGGGGAAGACTAGAGAAACACGTCGTAGGATTTTGATGCTGTGGGATTTTCAAGCAAGTTGTTTTAGAACCAACCGCCAACACAACAGGAATCAAAGACAGTTCCGTTCTGGTTCTTGTAAGAGACACATACACGACTATCTCAGAAATGTCCTGTTTGTTATCGTGCGACAATCTCACTACAAATGTGACAGGACCCTAGACAATAGAATCGTTTATTACAATGTGAACAAGGACCTCACTGTACGGGGTGATTTATTAGGTGGAGCTTATTAAGGTTTTATTGTCTGTTTGTGTTTCTGTGTAAGACCCCGATAACGGACTTTGCTGTCCGTGAATTTCTGTCTAGAGGGATAACTTGGATACACAATACGAGTATGTATAAAAGAAATATCTTTGATTCCATTAATTGTGAAAGAAATATTAGATCTAAAAGTGCTGCATTAAGAAGTACAAATTTGTGGTTAGGACGTTTTCACCACCCCTATTTCAGTCATGTTGTGTTTCCATCTTTATCTACATGACATCACACACTGTTTGTTTCATTTTCACTAGCGCCGGATGTCTTTTCGTCAACATGCATAAGTGGGATTAACATTAAGTCAACTTTTCATACAGATATTGCTTTCTTATTGGAAATTGTATGAATCATGAATCCCCTACCCCCAATCAGACAGTTCCATACGATTTCTGCCATTGCTTAAAGGTTGAATTGTAAGAATTGTACAAGGCCTTTCCTTAGTCTATCGGAAGTTTGGGTTTCCTAACATAAAGACAATGTGACGACAGAGATATTTTCAGCGCTTTCACCGCTTGTTTACTGCACACAGGATGCATAAACAGAATTAAGATTACAAGAAAACGGATTCCTCGGTCGCCTGTATGATCAAGGATAGAAATACTGTGCCAAAATACACGGAAACTGTTACTTGGCGATAAACATCGGGGGTAGAGCTACGGTATATCCGCCGAAAAATACGAGGTGTCACATTTTAAAGGTCATGTACATGCCACCTACCACACCTTGCTTTAATGGCGCGAACATTCCTCGTCTAAAACAAACTCCGGTCCACTGACTACGCCATGTTTGCAAACTAACAGCTCGACAGGATTGGCAAACTGCGTCTAATGACCTTTTAATGCTAACCGGGCGGACAAACACGGTAATACATACACTAAACACTTGTTTCTAACGAGTAAACCACGTACGAAGAAAGCTGTTCAAAATGCGTTATGATGAAATGTATGGGTTCCACTTCAAGCCATATTTCTGTCAACAAGCCATTCATCAATTGCTATAAATTGCTAAAACAATATTTGTAAAAAAGCGGTCAAGAGGTGAGAATGGTATTAATAGCTGTGTAGACAAAGTTAGCTTAAGTTTGCTTCTGTTCGCAAGACTATTTCATTTTTTCAGAGACCGTTGCGATTGCCCTAAAAACGCCAGACCAAGGGACAATAAGACAAATATGCCAGTAAACAGTCGTACAAAAAAGCAAGTTTAACCTCTAACCCCATCAAACACATGCCTTGTCTTGATGTGTTCTTCATTCCCATATATTGTCGAGTTCCTAAGTAAGAATATATGTATATGTTACGGCGTACCTTCTTTTCACAAAAATACGAACTACTGTGTTGACCCAGGGTCAAGGTAGCAACTTTTATCTTAAGCATAACCCCCAACCCGCCTAAAATGTTTACCAGTAGCATGCCCCAGATATAGGATGCCTGTCGGTAAATTTGCTTAGTTTCCCGCCAAAACACACTGTACTCTTCTTGACAGAATTGCCATGGCGCTTCGCAGACTGTGTTGTTGTTGCTGTCCTGAATACAAACCTCCGGACGAGTTTGACACGCTGGAGATGCGCAGTGTGGAGAGTACACCTGCAACTACACCGCGCGACGGCAGGAGGCGCCCCGTCAGAAGATCCTCTTCTATTGAATTCTGGGTACCCGGAGGAAACCGTGTCATGTCAGTACAGCCAAGTAAGTGATCATGAATACCAAATATCAAAATATGATAATTCGACTTTAATAAGATAGAATTTGCAAGAGACATAGTTGCGAGGAGCAACAAGTTATAGATGATTTATGTGAAATAGTGAAAACTAAATAAGAGAGAACAATTGTGATAATAACTTTATCAAGATGATCATTGACATTGATAAGGGTATGAAATACAAAGCAGTCTAACGTTTTCCAACAACAACAATCATGATGATAAGCAAATCCACTCTACAAGAATCTTAGTAGTACGGGATGAGACTAATACACTTATACAGTGTATGGTGCAATTTCTAACACTTAAGAATTATATCATGTTCCGTCCTTTATTCACAATGTAATGATTATCACATATCAGTACATGTGTATATAGTAAAATGTGGTACTTTTATAATTATCTATTGACATACATTCTGGTACAGAAGTTTACAGAGTCCATAATGTATCATGCATAACATCATGATCATATTTTGGACATTCAATCAGAAAATAATATTCATCCACCAGTTCTGTACAAAATAGAAAACAAACCATTTGACTAGAACAAATTTTCTGGAAACTTCCTGTTTCTATAACCAACTTGAGAACCAACCCAATATTTGCAGTTCTACTTCCGACCGCTACGTGGCGCTGCAGTAGGTAGAATGCAGCCCCAAACGATACCGCTATCGGATTATAGCAGCATTTTTCTACAGTCAACTACGCCAAGTACACATATGCCAAGGAAAATGTACCAATAGACAGAAGCCATATGATCATTACACGTATTACCGTTCGGCATTTAATCTCTGAACCACTATGAGCGTTCTCAACGTTTCTGTCTGACAAGGTTTTGCTTAGTTTGTATTGTTAGACATTATCCTATATCATGTTCACCCATATGGTATGTGTTGTTGTTCAGAAACGGAATATCATGACGAAGTCGACGCCATATCCATAGAGAGTAATGGGTCCGGGATCTCCCTTGACAACGTGACGTACGAACCTTTCCGAGTAAACCCGATGTTGCCCGAAGTACGCCACAAGCCTGTGACGGTTCAGCCTCTCGGTAAGTTAATGAAAAGTACTGAGCCGGGGCCTACATCTGTTAGCTACAGGTAGCATTATTTAGATCTAGCGTAAACATTGACAAACATTTTAATGCTTTATGTCTTATTTTCCGACTCCTTCCCCGTTTTATTGGCGTTTAAAAGGAGAGGTCCATTTTGGCGACGCCTCTGGGGGGGAAACTTTGATGTAGCACTGTGATCTGCATCATGATATCTGTGGCTTCGCAGGTACGTGGCGTGGCGGCAGCTGGTTAATTACACCGAACGACCTGTCACAACTAACATTTGCACATCTGGTGGCAAATGTGTGAATTAAGATATATAAAAAAAAAAAGTAGGGTAAATGTTTCACGTTCTTATTATTGTCCCCAGGTTCTTTAGACCCGTCGTTGTACGAGACCCCAGAGAAGGACAGGAAAGTGTCCCAGCTTAAAATAGCTCATGTTCGACAGGGAAGCGCAGATGAAGTCAAAGAAGAAATGTTCGGCACAGTCTGGTCCAAAATACACTATGACGCCATCACAGAAAGGTAAGATTTAAAAAAAAAATTCTCTGCAGCACGATTGAGCTGTAATTTACTCTCTAAGCAGAGATTTGGTGGGGAAGATTGTGACCTTTTTATCATATGCCCCGTTTTTGTCCGCTCTCCACACTGTGTTGGAGAGTACTGTGATTAGCAACTTGTCATATTTCATTAAAGGTTTTCTGGTGAGGTCAACAGGACTTTTTGTGACTCAGCTATGAAGAAAATGAAATATTTCAAGGACTAACTTCACTATTTGTTCAGTAAAATGTTTAGAAGTTTGATGATAGAAAATATATTCTGACGATTCGTCTCTATCCACAAGGCATCCATATATGTACTCAACCTGCTAAGTGCATCTTTAAGTCCTGCTTTGAATCATTTTGTGACGTTTTGTTGATTTACAAGTTGATAACGAGTTTCTACATTTTGTTTCAGGCTCGTTTTACGTTTGCAGAGAATAAGTGACCTGCCAAGAAAAGGAGACAATAAACTGTACGACCCCATGGCCTTCATCTGTCTTTTACCTGACGAAAAACACTATTTCAGGTCAAAGGTCATCCGAAATACATGCAATCCCTGCTTCGAGGACGAATTCGCGTTCCCATTGGAAAAGGTCATGGAGCATGCGCAGGACCTGCTGAAGTGTGTGCTCCGCATTTCTGTGTACGACTATAACAGGACTCATAAATATAACGTCATTGGCCATGCTCTCTTCCCATTGGCTGACCAGGACCTCTCCGGAAGAAACACAGTCAAAGCACCGATCACGAAAAGAAGTAAGGTAAATGACTGATTCATTTAGCCAGAGGAATCATCATACCCAAAAGCAGATTCAGTACAAATAAATGGTACAGTGATGAGAGTAGTTATCGGACATACCATTTGAAACCTATTCCTGAAGAAATATGTGGGGTATGGAAGGCACATGCATATATATGATCTGAAGTCAACTAGTTATCTACCATTCCCAAATCAAAGTGAAATTTCAGTATTTCGTTTTGCGGACAAGTGTCAATAGATTTTACCTTCGAAATAACGGTGGTAACGTTGTTTTTTTCTTATCGTTTTTTTTAGATTACTGGTAACCTTGGAGAAGTCCTGCTGTCTCTAGCCTACCTCCCCTCCTTGGACCGGCTATCCGTGGTTGTCAACAGATGCAGACACCTAAAGATATTCGACAAATCAGTGACGTCAATAGGTACGTACCCTGCAATTTGAATGATCGTTATTTTCAATCAAGCATTGTGGTTGGATGGGTGTTAACTCTGCATCGTTCTAAATAGTTTATGACCAGATTGTAGTTACTCATTGAAGTGCACATTATATATCCTACAAACTGGACACGATAACATGCACGTGAGAAAATCACAATGATCACTTTGATAATTCTACCTAAGCTTGTTGGTAACGTTGGGTAACATAAATTCGCCATTTTTCCGATAATGGTTGACTGAAATCAATCTAGCAGAACAATAAACCATCCTTTTTTTTCTATTATTCTGCCAGTATCATGTACTATCTTTGCACTAATCATATACATGGTAGATTTTGTCTCTAGTCGTGCTGACACCATAATATTTCAACTTGGAACTACCGTCCGCCGCACGCACAATGACGGTGCTGTCGGACAGTGGTGAACATTAATTCGGGAGAGAAAATTCGTCTTGAATATCTTACCGCTAATTATATTTTATACAGCAGCTATTCGTTCCATCCTTGGCTTGAGGTGAGTGCTATGGATATAGACGTGTCCAAGTAAAAAAAATACACGAAAAAACGGCCGTACCACACACCTCAGGCCTCCTAACATCCCGTTTGTTGAGTCGGTAGAACGTCACTCAAAGTTCATCCCCACCGTCATGGAAATTTGTACATTATTTATCGGGGCGTTAGCTGGATGCCGTAGAAATGATTATACTACTATGTCCATGTGTTTCTGCTTGTGCTAAGAGCAAACTTTGAGGAAAATATCGCCATCAGTCCACTATCACACACAACATTTAGACAAAAAGTGTTCCTCGCAAACGTTTGTCGTCTGCCGAATAGCAGGATTCTGGGTAACGAATATGGCGACGGGAAAATTCACCGTAGTGCCGTAGCCATTGGTTGTAGCAACAAAGAGGCGTTTTGATGATTAATCACACTTAGAGTCCAGTTGTAGGTTAGCAAAAGAGATCCTAATAAGTTGCATTGTAAATAATTGTGTTGAGCAGGAAGCGGATGTGACATTTGTCTTATAAACCAGCGAACAACTATGTAGTATATTCTCCCACGAAGCCCTCAGACTGTGACAATAAGGGACGGAGAGTTTTTGACGTAGCCAACTTCTAATGCATGGTTATCGAAGCTTTTCAGACAGTGTTCTGAATACGTTAGTCTGTCAAGTTTGCATTTCTAGCGGTATTACCGATGTTGCATCCCTAAATACCCCGTTTTCGGAAAATACCGAATTTAAGTACCCCACGAATTTATGTTACCCAACGTTACCAAATAGCCACCTAGTATGGAGAAGAGAGTGCTGTTGAAAAATCTTTATAACCCTGCAATTGATGTCATCCTATATTGGACATGCTTACTGCATATTGTTATCTTTCTTTCGATGCTGGCATCAATGTATTGTTAAATATTAGAAATAGTTCAATTGTAATGTATCTAGAAGTTGCCTTACATTGTACCTGCTGCAATTTTGTCGCAATAAAGTTGTTCTTCTCCTCCTTCTAAACATGCTAATCATGACTACTTATATATCTAGCAACATTACGTTTGCTAATCGGAGAGAGAGCTTTTACTTAATACCGTCTGCCATCTTGTTTTTGACAGACACCTACGCCAAGGTGACCTTGATGTGTGGGAGTGACAAGGTCAAGACCAAACGGACAGAGGTGGTGGAGAATACGTCCAAACCGGTTTTCAACCAGTCTCTGTCCTTCGTGGTGCCATATTCCTACTTAGAGGACACAAGCTTGGTGATCACTGTCATGCAGAGGACTTTTTTGCGTTCTGATGCAGTCATAGGCCGAATGGTGGTCGGTCCTTTTTTCTACGCACAAGGGGAAAGTTTGACTCACTGGGGCAAGATGGTGAAATCACGCGAGGCAAAGAAGCAATGGCACCCTCTGTATCTATGATGCAGGGCATAGAATCTTGTGCATGTATCAATAGCTTCTATGACCTATATCGAAAACGCCATGCGGCAAAAGATGGAACTGCACATGTCAAGGATTTGCCAAGGACAGGAATAACACAGATGTGTTATTAAAACTAGCACAACAGTTACTAGTAGTGTTGCGTGTCAAGAAGAAAAGAGCAATATCTTACAAATGGTGTGTTTGACTGTGGTTGTGCTCTGACAATGACGTGTTCTTTACTCTTACAAACATCCATAGAGGTGAAAGGGAAGTATTTGTTTGTCTGTCTGTGTTTCCGCTTTATGTATTTTTCATACGCTTGTCACGTTCACCTCAGAGAGTGACAGGACTTACAATTCAGATTTGCCAGAGTAACACGAAGTAAAGGTCAGAGTTTTCAGAAATGATAACTAATCACATTTTGTGACTCCAGGTCATGTGGTCAATTGAGGAGCTTACTAATTAAAGGCTTTGACTTGACTTGACTTGAGCAAAAATTTATTGGGAAGTATTTTTTGTCAGTCTTTTTGTCTGTGTTCTCACAGTTATGTATTTTCCATGTCATTTATTCTTTGTAAGTCGGTATAGTCGGTTGTCATCATAGTAGGTAGTCCCAAATACCCAGTATCTTCCATCCACATCCACAATTCAACACTATGCATCTGTTAGTCAATTTTTGCCCGCTACAAATACACTCTGCAGTTTAGAAAAAAAATAATTACAGCGACCTTTCCAACACCACGAATTATTACCCCCTCTACCCGTACAAAGTACACTACAGTTTTGGATATTTTTTGTAAGCCGCAAATCTCACACAGTTCTATTTTTCAACAGTTGATAAACAGGTATCTCTATCGTTGGAAGTGATAGATTATTACCTCCGCCCCCCCCCCCCCCCCACTACACACACACCATGCCTCTACTTTCCTGAGCTAAAGCTAATAATGACGTTATCTACAAAATATTCCCGACGAGGACAGGGCAAACTAATTTCCTGCCAATCATCTCTGGTTCAGTTGTAAAGCTTAGGGACCTGACGGTATAAGCTTGTCTATCAAAGGGTATTGTGTAGAGAGATATTTTCTCAATTATGAGGGTCAAGCCAGAAACACGGTTCTTTATGGGAAGCGCAAGGGGGAATTGTTAAAAGAAATGACAGTTTGCCGACGGAAAATGAGAGTAACATGAATCGTTTTAACATGAACGCACACACACACACACACGAGGTATTGTAGTTCTGCAGGGTATATTCGCGAAGGTTAAGTCTTGTGCTAAGATATTACTAGTAGTGGCCGTGTGTTGGTCCAGAACCCAGAGTTCCTGGGTTCGAATCCGCTGACATGCCCCGTTGACGTCGTGTGCTGTTCGGTACAGACCTGGTGTGCTACGCCATGAGGCGGTTTACTGGGTATGAAATACAAACAAACAGATCAATCAGAAAACTCTCACCTTTCTGGCGTCATCTTTGTGTTAGTCAGTATGATCTCTTTGGTTATCTGCGATCTTTAGGTGTAGGTTAAGTACAGTTAATGATGGTAGTTGTTCATTTGCAAATACATGCTGTTACTGATAGCGTAACGTCGTTAAAAGTTCGAGATCTTTCTCTTTAAGATATAAGGTGTTCAGTTTTATAGATAAACACACGCCAATCAAATAAACATGTACTACGCGTACCCAACCACCACAGTTTGTGGTAATGACATTAGTGGTGTACAGAACTACCCATGTCAATCATCGCAATGGATACCGACGCCTTTTCCCGTCAAATTTGTTTCAAAAGGCATCAAGTTCATCAAAGAAGATGGCCCACAAAGTCCTTGGTAAAGCAGCGTGATTGACTTAACGTGTGGCTCTGACGCATGGCTTTACGTCCAGCAGGCCGGAATTGCTTTCAACAAGATTTCAGCAAGCAACCGACGTAATGATAAAGTCAGTTTTCCTAAGCATGTAGGGGAAGGATTTGTACGCAGACTTTTCGCAAAGACCCTCATGTATCCACGGTTTTATTGACAATTACCTCAAATGTACTCTTACTAGTACTAGTATGTGATCTACTACGTTGTGCCTTCATCCAGGGTGTGTAAATGTGAATGTTGGATGGCCATTGTCATATTTTGTCTAGAATTCACCAAAAAATGTGGTAAGGAGTAGTAGAGGTTATGAAGCCATGAAAAAGGTAGCCGAAAGATTACAAACGTGGGTGGACGAAATCCCTTAGTTGTGTAGTAATTACGAGCCAAAGAATATCCACGTTTCTGCCCTGCCAGTTCGTTCCTTAAACATTTGTTGCAGACTTTTGCCCGAGTCTGCAGACTACACAATATGATTTATGAATACCCAATTGAACCTGTCTGACTTCGTGCTACCGCAGTGCCCTAGCTCCCCAACTTCAACATCAAACGGTAAGACGTGAGTTATGCGAACGTAAATTGTGTCGGGTCACGGCACAAACGTCACAGCGTGCACCTTTGGAAATAGTGGGCACGTTCTTGTACCATAATAAAGGTAGATCAAGGTTTGCCATCCAGTGCCCATTTAAGCAATGAGTTTTAATCGACTTTGTTGCAAAATGAGGTTATAAATTGTACTTTATTCACGCTGTTTTCCGCGAAAATGTATCTAGTAACCCACATGCATACACTCATTCAACAGAGGCTTCAAATATTTTGTGTAGACTCTATTTTGAGCACAACTGTATATATCTTCAATGTTAAAACGTTTGCAATTTTGGGAGATCATGATGACTTCAAGGGTAAAGCGGAGGCTTACATAAGTTTTCGAATCCTGCAAACTTTTGTAAACCTAAAAGCGCATTATAAAAAGCTTTTGGAGAAGACTTTCCATTAACCATAAGAATATAGAAATGCCATAATGGTTACAAAATATCCTAGCTATATCTTTTGAGAATGGCACATAGTCTTTGATCTTGATATTCGCAGGAAAACTCAACCGGGCTCAGAAATCGAAAAATATTCAAAATGGAGGTAGCCGAAAGGTATAGAGAAGAAACCCCCTGGATGTGGTAGCTACAGAACCGGCAATATAATTTTTTTTAAATTCATCCCTGCCCTGTCATTGTCCTAGATATTTAATTTGTTGTACATATTTACTTTTGGCCAGGTCTGTAGACTATGAATGATATACACTGTTTTCTCTAAAAACTATGATTTAAAAATATCCAATGGAACATGTCTGACCCAATGGTACCAGCGCCCTGTCAAATCTCATGAGACTTGTTAGCTGTGCATACGGCCATACCATTAAAGACACCAAGGCTTCAAATCGAGGATATTTCACAAGCTGCTCAAATGTGGCGTAGACTTAAGTTGGACATAACAGTTTCACGATTAGAGAGGCAGATAGAGGAATGGATCAGAAAATATTTTCATCATCAACATTTATATGGCTTGGTTAAAATCAATGTCGTAACAGCTGAAATAAGATTCAGCTCTTTGTGTATCCGTCTAAAACCAATACAAGAACTATACATTTAACATGATAACAGTATTAATGTCTCATCTTCATTATTATCAATTGTCATATATACATTTCAGTGACATCTTAGATTAAGTAATTAGTGGTCAAACATTTAAGTAAAAAACTTAAAACAGGAAAACAGAAATGATGAAAACTTTGGTTCAACATGGTTAAAACTGCATGTTCGTTCATTTTCCACATTCCAGAAGCTTTGAAAAGCTTTGAAACATTTTACAATCAAACCGGTTATTATCCCATAACAGCACAACATATCACAATTCACGGGTCTCTAAACATCTTGGTGTTACGTACGTGGGTGTTACAGCCGTTCAAAAAACGGGGGTTAAGAAATCATGCACACACAAAGCACAGCAACATTATTGAAGTGTTACAATTATAGTACTTAGTACTGACTATGTATGCTGTACAAGATGACTTATATACCAGCTTAAGAAAGAATCCAGGATTGGAGTGTTAAAAATTCCTAGAACTATCGTAGAGTGAAACTCGTTGCCATCGAGTACAGTAGGAGCATCTTTGCTAGATACCCTTTAACGCTTGCAGTTTGATGTACAAAGGTTATGTGTGTCAGCTGTAATGTTATCAGCTTCGCACTATGCCTACGAAGCTGGCGTGTTATGCCGAAGGATGGTTATACATAATCTCCAAGCAGATCTAGTATCCATATGGGCAACCGGAGTTGCGATTTTGTTCCTGCAGAATACTGTAAATGCAGAAATGTTCGCGGTGGTTTTATGATTAAAAAACTCTTTACCGCGAACTTAAAACCAACACGAAAAGGCAAATTCCATTGTGTGCTGTAGTGTTAATATTGTTTAAAACGCTACCGCGAAATTAAATCCTCACGAACATTTCTGCATTTACAGTATCTGCTTAGAGATTACCCCACCTTCGCTATCGGCTTATTGAAATTCGAACTGAATCCTTTTACACAACAGGACACAAAGACAATGATATGGCTTTCGTCTTTAATGGATTGACTTTGATGTGCAGGCAGACAGGCTGGCAAATGATCCCTGTTTGCAGTCGGCGCTTCAGAAGGCAGAGATCTGCGACGTTATTACGAAACATCAAAACAGGATAATTGCAAATCATCTGTTGATCTGCTCGCCTTTTAATGACGGTTCGTTCCCTCCAGGCTAAAACGGTATAACATTACTGTCTTCCCAAGTTTTGAAGTGCATTTTCCATCAAATCTCA
Source organism: Branchiostoma lanceolatum (assembly GCA_035149815.1). Lineage (NCBI taxonomy): Eukaryota > Metazoa > Chordata > Leptocardii > Amphioxiformes > Branchiostomatidae > Branchiostoma > Branchiostoma lanceolatum. The sequence goes on along the minus strand of CM068879.1, from coordinate 8,731,371 downwards.
TGGTACACAAAGACGTCAGTCCAGAGATTTTAAGAAAGCAAGGCGCGCTTGATGTTGTATCAGAGTAACGTCGAGTCTCGAGGGTCACTCTTAGTATCTCCCAGAGAGGGTCGTCATGACAACAACGTTAGATAATCCGTTCAGAAAGTTAATAAGGTGATTATCATCCATCAAGGGCAAACGCCTGTTGGAAAAATTGACAGTAAGCGCCTTGTTGTCGTGAAGGCTGAAAAGATTGAAACACTGCTACTTCCAGTCAAATGACTAATAAACTAATCACAAATTTACAACGATATTCTAGCTTCTACACTCCATGGTTAACTGCGTCGAAAGCTCCTATCTTGTTTTCATTTAGCCCGAGATTCACTCTATACTTACCACAAAACAAAAATGTTTCATCAAATTTCCATCGGTCTTTATCGGGAATTTTAACAAACTTTCCTGACGCGCAATGGTCTTCGGGATGCATGACGTCAGAAGTGGGTCAAAGGTGATCGGAAGTCGATACCTACCTCCGTCCTGGTTCAATGGGTGTTTATCATCTCCTGCTATTCCGTTGTGACGAATAATAGTAAAAAAAGTATCGTACCAACACAAGTAAGCTTTTCTTTCATGACTGCTGTATTAAATTTTAACGATCCTAATACATGAGATAGTTTGAAAGAAGTCGTCAAAGAAGCCTGTGAATAAATGTCCTTGTTTTGTAACATATTGGTAATCTTAAACTGCCAGATTGATGTCCAACAGGAAGCGTGCAGTGATGATACATTGATGACAGATAGATGCCGCGGCACGCCTCATTAGAGAGTGTGATAGTGGTTGTAGCCGAGCGATGAAGGATGAACATACCACGTCACTCCCGTCATCTCCGGCATAATCTCGTCTCATCTGTAATACCGGATTATACTGCAGAGGATTTATAAGTCACGGCTCGCGGCGGAAGTACGCGTTGATGAGAAAAAACAGCAGAGGAGAAATGAAAGACATACATGTACGAGTACGAGTCTTGGTTAAGACAGGCGCTTAGTGAACATCAGCCTGTAATTATGACTAAGACAGTTGGGTTAAGGCAAAGCACTAAATAAACGCAGTCATACTCAATTGAGGTGAAGCTTTTTTTTCTTCAGAAAGCTAGTGGTAGAGATATGCAGCTTTGCTTCGACTCGAGTTTATAGCCAAGCACGTCGGATCTTGTCCATAAGTGTGTTGGGTTCTTTTACGTGTAGAGATTTGACGCCTGAGGCTAACACCACCGGCTTTACGCCCTCATCTGAAAGGTCAAATGCAACCCCTCCCGCAGGGTTCGAACTTCCACAATTTGAACGTACTAGATATTGTCGGCTCATTGTCCGGTGCTCTGATACTCGTGACATTTCATTGAAAGTAAAAACACTGCTATATACATGTAGGTACAACTGTAATATCTTAATACGAAAGCATTAGCTCATTAGGAAATATATCAAGGAATGTCTGACGTAAGAAACTCCTCCAATGATTGTAAAATCCCATTGTCATCCCATACTACTACACCATATTGTATAAGATAGACTATTTCACCAGATTGTATAAGATAGACTACTACATAATATTGTATTAGATAAATCGGTTAGCCTAATAGAATGCTATCTATGTACCAGGGAATGCCATATTTTGTACCTTGTACAATTGTTGTGCAATAAAGTTATCTATTTGATTTATCTAAACAAGTCAGAAATATTACATTACTTCCCACCTGATGTCCTTTATTCTTTAGGTATCATATTGCTGCTACTGATACGATAAAGCTAATTACTGTAAATGCAAAAGGTTTGCGGTGGTTTTATGTTCGCTATTTTCGCGGTGATCTCTTTACCGCGAACTTAAAACCACTGCGAAAAGCATCACTGTGTGGCTGTAGCACTACTATTGTTTCAAACGCAACCACCACAAACACTCTATTTTCTCCCTACCGCAAAATTAAATCCCCGAGAATTTTTCTGTATTTACGGTATTCAAAACAATTCATCTGCTCTAGTTTTGTCCTCCGACTGAAAGATTTACTCACTTGTATGGATATTTTACATATTGATGTCCCAAAGATGTAAGACGCTTGGTCAAAAGAGCTTCTGAAGGAAGAGGAAGTAGATCATGGAGAGATTCGAATTCTAGCCCAATTCTCCAATAATGGCTTCTCTATTGATGTTACGTCGTAAAAACTGGAATGGCCCAGGACAAATACCATGTAGGAAAGATCCCATGGATGTGTGACATGGCGCCATGGCTTCGGCTATACCGCTTATGAGCTGCACAGTCTGACGGCTTCGCGATAAGGATTAAATCTCCGGGGCTAATTTCAGATAAGACGTTTCTGACGCAGTCTGGCGGCTTTTACCTGTGATTGATGGACTCTAAATAAAGACCCATTTTGTTGACATTACGAGTATGGTGCATTTGGAGATGTGCCATATTAAGTGAAGTGCAGGCAGATTAAATGACGGGTGGTATGATTGCGGTACTATACGGGAGTAGCTTTTTTCTCCTCGGGAAGCGAAGCAGAGTTGTCGGCAGTTTGCTACTAACGAATGGAAATCAAGCGTAAATTAGTGGACAGGTATTGATGATGATGAAAAACAAAAGATGCCAATTATGCATGATGTACAAGGTTGATATCAAAAGATTGATGATCATTGATCCCATGTTACTTTCTTATAGCGTCCGTCCCCGTGCCAGAAGTCCCCGAGTCCCCCGGTCTAAATAGGGTTAAAGACGACCTTCAGACGTAGTTGACCAGACACAACCTTGCTCATATCGCATTATTACTTTCGAACATCCGCCCTACACACATTTCCATAAAACTTCCCCGTGGACAGGGTCTCGTCTGGAAATCCTCCATAAGCCGTGGATCGATGATGATGTGTGTCGAAGCTTACTTAGGTAAGAGATACTCGCCGGCATGTCTTTCTCAAGGGAGGGTTCTTAAATCATCGAAGTCCTGCAATAACGTCTTGGGCAACTCCCAACGTCTTGCCGGGTATCCTGGCCTCAAGCACTATCTTAAACAGGCACGGGTATTTGGTTTGGGAGATAGTGTCATTGAGCTTTGTGGTCTTCTCGAAATGATGTAAGATTGTGAAGATATTACATGCAGTAAATATGCGGTATGTCCTTATAAATCGGATGATTGATCATAAACAATGTCGGTTGATATTGCCCGTCAGTAATGCATAATGATGAAGCTCTTCTACCTTCGCTGGTTGTTCAGGTTTCTTAACTTTGCTACGAATAACACGTACCGATTCAAATTCAAAATAAAGATTCTTTTTAATATGAATTTTTCATTCGCAAATTGCTGCTGTTGCTGCAGCTGTTCTTTGTGTTCTCTGTGTAGTGAACATACACGTTTAAAGGAAAGCTACACAAAATATTGAAAATCCTTCTATGCTATGCTCAATATATTCCAAAGTAAAATTCTTACTTCAAGTTGTTTCACATAAGTCCATCATAGTTCTGGGATTTTCCACAGTTTGCAACTTATGCCGTGCTGACGCCTTCTCGCCTGATAATTGAATCATATGGCGTCAGTGTTTCAAATTTTTCACCTGATGATTGAATTTTAGAACACTGACGTCATATAATTCAATTATCAGGTGAGAAGGCGTCAGCACGGCATAAGTTGCAAACTGTGGAAAATCCCAGAACTATGATGGACTTATGTGAAACAACTTTAAGTAAGAATTTGACTTTGGAATATATTAAGCATAGCATAGAAGGATTTTCAATTTTTTGTGTAGCTTTCCTTTAACGATCTATAGATACTAACTTTACATATTTTTCCACACATTTTCATCCGACACCTTTGCATGCATGCACATCAGGATTCACAGTGAGTCTGTCCACCTACTAAGTGTATGGGTAGCGTCGACATCGCAGTCTACGATTGACGCGAATACAACAGGACGATTGACGATGTCTGATTGCCCCCATTAGATCTGCCCGCTCAACGTAAGTTGGGGGCGTGAGCTGGAGCGAATGCGATCGCTCTGAAAAGAGTGGGCTTTACGCAGTGTGCTGTTCTCGTCACAGGGCCTGGCTGGCGGTGTTTGTTTCTTTTACAACACGGCGTGTTTTTTTCTAGCACTGCTTAACTTTACACCATTGCATGCTGTATTAACTAGACATAGGTTTGAGGCAAAGGAGAATATTTCAAGATGGTGGACGAGGTCTCGCCAACAGAATGGTGGCAATCAAGACCGCCTCTCGACCATAAAAAAGGTAAGACTCTCATACCGTCAACCTCAGTCACTAGACTGTCTTGTGTTGCCGTTTAAATGTTACATGCAAAGCTAGAAAAAACAGAGTGCCATTCGAAAAACAACATTTCACCAATTCTCTATGAAGGAAACATCTTGAATGTTATCATCAAGCTCTGATTGGGGCGTCAAGATGGATTCTTGCAACGACATTTAGAAACATGTTTATTTGATATACTGATTCCAAAACAAACATTGTAACGTTGTATAATGCGATGTAAGTCTAACGCTATTCCTTCTTGCTCAGTGGATGTTGTCACGTTGCATCGCGCAAAACGGTGAGATATCCACCGGCACTGCGTCAGTAACTGAGTCCACATCCTGTTTTTTTCCTAAGTTCTCCCTCCTCTGACGCGCCTCCATTTTCCAGCAATTACCCCGATTATTGTCCCCTCATTTCAGATATGAACAGTCTGATATTAACGCACAGTAACATGCTAGATGGCACCATGTATGTGCGATGTTGCATGGCATAAAAACTATGAGATTCGACTGGATCACTGTGCGTCCCATATTGTTTTATTTCGTCTCTTATTGCAAGGGTATCCATATCCATAGAGAAAAATGTGTTGGAAGCTGGCATATTGATACTGCCTTGTGGGCGTAAACATCGAATTATAAGCTCAATACTTCAAAGCAGAACACCGCTCTTGGTGGATCAACAGTACAGTATGACGCATTATGACTGTCTCCATGGCTTTCGTCATGCAATTACAATCAACTTACAGCCATATTACGCATCACCAACTTTGCTTTGATGTAAGACGCCTCAAGGTGGATTTATGGGAATCGAAAAAAGCCAACGAAACGTCAATTTATTGCTATGGACGTGTTGCCCACGTGATATATCTATGTTTTGCAACAGCACTTGTTTTATTAATTTCAAACCATGTTGTACTCAAGCGACCTTTATGTTTGCGGCGCTGCTTAATAGAATATTCATGATACTTAGACAAAAGATATGAGACAAAATATGCGCAAAACTGATATACCCACAAGAAAGATCCTACTGACATGAACAGGCTAGTTTGTTGTTAAAATCCTGTTGTTTGAAATCTTGCTTAGTGCCACTGACGAAGAGTAGCGGATGCTGCTTGAAACGTCTGACCGTTTCCGAAAGCATATCCAGTTGCTTGAGTAATTGATATTTGACGTTATTTTTATCAAATAACATTTAGATACAAGACTCGAAGACGACATACTCAAGCTGGTGGCTTATGTTAGTATCGTCATCAAACAGATACAGTCAAACAAATACTGAAAGCAAAGCCAAAAATAAGGAAGTAATATAAGATATACCGTAGGTAAGCAAAATTCATATGGAATATGTAAATTATAAACATGTAACTTTATCATTCCAAGTTGAAATCATTCACGACAACAACATCATTGATTTTATTTCTCTCCATCCAGTTTGCCGATTTTCATTACTCTGTCAAATGGTCAACATAATCGTAAACAGTTTAAGTCTAAGATGTTTTCTAACAAGGACAATGCAGGCGCCTGGGACAGTGAGAGGCTGTAAGATAAAAATGGAGACGGCGCCTCAGACTCAGATCTACCCCGTCATATGACCGTCTGTCGCCGGCCTGAATGTTAAGCACTATAGATTGCCTGTACTGCTGTACGTACGACTGGGGTTTCGAAGCTTCATCCGGCAATATTACATGCTTGATTGAATACCTTCCTATCGTAGATAGCGAAAAGTCTTCAAGGTGATACATAGGTCGTGGTTGAGTCATAGATGGCTATGTTGAAAGCTGAAAGCCGTTTCCAACACAAGAGTAGAGTAAAGAAATCATCATAAAACAGTATAACAGATGCTAGATTTACCACTGTGGTCTTTATTTGTTAGATGATACTAGCTCCTACCCGAATCTCCCATAAAACTGGTTCGCTGTGGCCAAGAATGCTACATATTTTCTCGCTAAGAAATATAATGATGGTACCCAGACGATTTTCCAGAATCTTCGGTAGCTGTTGTAAATGGCTATGCTCATTAGCTTCTCATTGTGCAAGGCCTTTTTATTATGGTCGTGAAGAAAATTGTAATTCTTTTCAGAACATAACAGGAATGTTCTCGAAGTATATACTTGAAGTACAATGCGTGGCAGCTTGCTTTTGTATGCTGCATGGTAATTACAAGGGATCCTTTTTTAACCCGCATGTCACAGACAGAAGTTACATGTCTTAGCTAATTGTACTTTGTAACTTTCCGTCTCCCAGAAGCTATCCAATAAAAGCTCTGGCCTTTCGGACTACTATTGAATTTGGAGTAATTGCGTCTGTACAAATTGCATTTGACATTCTGCTTTGCTGAGCTTCTTTCACACAAATCTTATTAGATCGGGCCTGAAGACATGTTCGAGCCTAATAGCAATTACAATATGACGTGTTTCGCTTTACAGGAACAAATAACTTTAGCAAGATGTCCAGGCACAACTCAGAATATTGCTTCCTAAGCTGATTTGCAACATATTAGTGGGTCTTTAAGAATAATATTGAAATATCAACTGGCATATTTGTATGTCTATGTAACAGCAGGAGTTTTTATGACTCTACTTTATCCTTTATGTGCTGGTGTCGGTAGATTTGCACGGGTTGTTGCGAGATGTGAATAGTTCGAATTCTTAAGCAACCATATGTCCTCAGTGTATTCACATAAGTTTGGTCGCATAGCAATTAAAATGACGGTGTACATACATTTGATAGATATTTCAGGTCTATTTCAGAAATATGTTCATCAAAGAAACAAATAAATGTCGCTCCCAAATTTCGTTGCAATTTGGCTCATTGCTCATTTGGATATTACTAAGTGTAATATCCTAGCATTTTAATCATTTGCAGCTTAGACAGTGATTGATTAACATCTACATCTATTTGTTCAGTTTCTAGATTAAAGAGGTAATGTCTGCTTCCTGACTTCAAAGCTAAACAGGTGTTTTCTTCTTGATTCAAAGTGGGTGATTTTTTAAGATTATCCGAACTTAGTCCAGCATCGGAGGATCCTACTTAAAAGGCTTAACAAATCCACTAGGGAGAACTTTACGTGCTTGTGTGGATCTCATGTTGATTAATGACGCTTTGGGGAAGCATGTCCGAGGTAGGTGTGAGTATCACTCATTACCAGGAACGTGTTGATCTTTAGATTGACGCTGGTCAAAATTTCGGTCAAAATGCTGGGATTTCGTACCAAGTAATCGCCATTCATCACCAGGAACTTTTTCGGTTTTCAGATGATGTTTGGTGATGAAATTGTAATTTTGGGTCAAAATAAAGGAATTCAGTACCAAGTAATTGCCAACCATAGCCGAAAAATTGTTGGTCTTCAGATGAGGTTCGCTTTTCAAATTTGGATCAAAAATACACAAAATAAAGGGATTTCGTACCAAGTAATACCCAATTATCACCAGGCAACTTGTTGGTCTTCAGATGATGATCGCCTTTCAAAATGTGGGTCAAAAATACACAAAATAAAGGTATTTCGTACCACTTAATTACCACTAATCATCAGTAGAGTGTTGATCTTCAGCTTCTCTAAATGTCTGACAAGGCGGATGTATTTTATGCTGTGTCATCATCATCACCATCGTCAACATTGTTCTGCATAATCCATTCGTTGTAACTTGTTGCATTTGAATTCATGTATGCCTTTATCTCAACTATGCCTTGATTCTTGTGAGCTCATTTAGCTCTCGGAGGTTTTCGGGCTTAACTGAAAAAAAATCTAGTCCTCTATGATTGACAATTGTGCTTAATTGCCTGACCTTTAAAAAAAACATATTCTTCATGAGAACGTTTCCACACGAGTCGCTTCTAAAAGGATATCAGATGTACTAGAGTTCGTTGGAAACTGATTAGCATTTTGCTACAGTATTGCGTTTGAAGCCAAATCTAGACCTGCAGGATTCATCGATTTGGGCATAAAGTGTATTTCTTTATTTTTCATCAACCACAGATGGCCCCTTTTGCCAAATGACTACCGCACCTCACATACAACCAACCACCACCTCCCCCACGCGAAAGGTTTAGCAGGCAGATTCAACAACTGTTGATCTGACTCATTCATTTTGACGACCTGGGTGCAGATATATAACGCGACAGGATGTGTGGGCAGATATATCTTATAGCATGCTAAAACAAGCTTTCAATTCCATTGGAATGATTTGATTACATGTGTTGAGCATCTGCGTTGGGTTCAATTAGAACTATGAATCCTACGCAAAACTATTTATGGCAACTGTAGATTTATAATTCTCACGACTACACTCCAAGGTGACATATAAAGAAGGCTGGGAAAGAAGTTTCACGACTCGGTAGGTACTTTTTTATTGATTGATCGAGTGATGAAATAAAAGATGAGAACTTGAAAGTAAATACCAACGAAAGATTGTCATAAGAATTGTGTTAAAACTTAAGATACAAATCGTGGTTTTATTCTTCGATATCTTTTTAGATAGATTGTTTACATTTTAGGAATGATGAATGGGCACCATCATATCACTATGTCATGACTTGCAAATTGGTTTAGCTAAGTACCAGCATACTGGTTGTTGACAATCTTAGGTTGACAGATATAGATGTAGGTATGGTCTTGTTTCATTCCTCGAATTAACAACCGCTCGGCGCTTTGGGAAAACACTGCATCATCAATGGCGTGTTTCTCAAAATCAGAGTACCTCTATCAATTTATCTAAGTCTAAAACTATTTGAGTATCATTCAACAAAAATATGTTACTTTGCGGACCTGATAAAAGACACCATGCTCTCTCTTTTATTTCTATTCACCCTACGTGACCTATGATAATAATAACTCTATTTCAAATCCATGCTTTGGGACTTATAGTAATCAAACAAACATTGATATACGAAACAGATTTTAAAAAAGAAAAACATGTGTAAGTAAAAGTGTTATCTTATAAGTTAAAGTTATAATGTGTATTCCTACATGGGCTATCGGGGGTTTGACTTCTTTTCTCTAGGCAGTAAAATATTAATTGTTCTACGTTCTAGCATTGTAGAAACGGGTTGGATGACTTATAAGCAGGAACACATTTTTTTTCTTTATCGGTAAAATCTGAGAAGCTTGATAACATTTCGATCAGTGGTGGACCGCACAAGCCTTGTAGTGACATTTGCTCGAGACATGCAGTTTGAGATTTTGTGAATATGGCCTTACGAGTTAATCTCTAGCTTGCAGGCAGATCTATCGGTGGCAAGTCACTATCAAAAGGGTCAACCTTTACCAAAAGCCTCCGGTGGCTTTTGATACTGTTTGGCCCCTTTGATACTGCCTTGCCACCAATAGATCTGCTCGGAGATTACTAACGAGTCACCGAAGTGGTTTCAGTAAGAACAGATTTAAATTCAGATGACGGCATTAAGTTATATTCCCGGCAAATTAGGCGCCAGATTCGTGACTCTAGACTTAACAGTTAAGACAGGCTTAGTAATCAACTGTCATCGCGAGTAATTAGAAGCAAACATCTCGCCTTAGGATGTGCTTCTCTTTCGTTAATTGCCACTTCTATCAGAACTGGAGATGCATCTCTTAAGCTTGATTAGTACTTAATTGGCGCGAAATCTAAGGCTTATAGCTACATTGGTAAACCTTGGGCCTCATTTCCTCATTTCCGTATTTAGATCTGACAATCTGATATCCTGCGTATAGCTGGTGTGTGACGCCGGAGGAGAGGGTGGATGTACCGGCGATATTATACAGATACAGGCAGATACAAACTTTGGCAACCTCTGATTGGATACTGCCATATTAGATCTTCCATATTTTGGAAATTATGTTAAAACAAATGCGGAAATCCCAAGGCCATATGCAAATTAGCAGGATTAAGCTGTTTTACAATAGGTAAAGGGTCATTGTGTGATGATATAATAATTTCCGTTTAGGAGTAGTTTTTTTTAAGTTTTGTGTCTTTTGTTGTCTTTTATATCATATTTGTCTTTCCCACAAGGTGCCCGGCCGGGCCCCGGATTGAAAATGGGACCGAAGTATTAAGATGGCGTCCGCTGGTTGGACGTCGATGGGCTCGCTAATTAGTTTTAATGTGTCCTTTGATTTGACATCCCACTTAACTCGGAAGCAAATGTCGTTTGATGTTTATTTGTAATAGATAGACCCCGTATACGTAGTCATTATTTCCATGAGATACGCCTACGTACGTATGCGTAGGTGGTCAAACGGACAGACACACACATTTCCATGTTGGGATATATTACAATCGAAGTGAAAAGAAAACCGGCTTACACAAACAATTTCCATAAAAGATAGGGTTGTGTCTATGAAGTTGTCGTCAGAGTATCAGCATTCTAGCAGACTACACACATGGGTATTACTGATTGCCAGGTTTTACCTTAAAGATTGACAGTACAATCACGGGGTACAAATAAAGATTCTTTTATTCCAACCTTGAATATATGGCTAACTTTGGTCTCAGACTATTTCAAAAGACGCCGTAACCTCAAAGGTTATTCTTACATAGAATACACAACGACCTCGCTGAAGGATAAAAAGTGGTGCTTGACCGCTCATTGGTCGGTTGCCCTACGCCATTTTGATGACGTACGCTGTACCTAAGAAATGTTTGGTCATGATGGTACTACAGACTTATGGCAAAAACATTGTCCGTTGTCAGCTGAGTGCTGCTTTTCACAACATGATGAAGAGTGCACTCTACCTATACTACATTGCAATCCATTCTGTATCAAGATGGAATTTGGGACTGTCTATCTTTGATTTTACACACAATACTCATTGATACTGTTCAAGAGTTGAAATCACTGTTTTGACGATTGCGTCTTTCACCACTATTGGACTAAAAATGGATTCCACTTTCACAACGTATGGCCCTAGAAACGTTTTGTCGATCACAGCGAGGATGTAACTAAGCAATATCTTAGTGCAAGAAGTAGTTGCCATTGCTAACGGACATCTTGTATATCTTTGCCGATAATTCGTGTATAGATATGATTAACATATCTATACTCATACTATGTCAGGTATCAGTAACATATCAACAGTATCAATCATCTGCTTTTTCTTGTGTCTTTGAGTGTCTTTGATTATTACAATTGGATGCAAATTTCTACTGCACATGCGAGAGAAAGAATCTACAACTGACGACTTAGTGTATTTTAAATGTCGTGAATTATGCTTCACATATTACTTGATGTGTTCGTTTCGGATGAAAATTCCTATGTTGCTTTTAAAGACAATTACTCAGTAATATATAGCATATACCCCATACCACTTTTGCAGTGATCCCTTTAGTATTACAGTACAGTGAGGAATCCTGAACAGGACATTGACAAACAGATGATCGGCGTGTTGCATACACAAAGAAGCCCGGAGGTCAAAAGGTGTAAGAATTGACATCCTATAATAGTTACCAGTCATTTAGATTCGTAAAATCGCCGACAGTGAAGGAGTAGCGGAAAGTGTGAGCTTGACCTCTGTACCCCTGCGGCGTGTTGAAAATCCTTCGGGGGTAATCATATAGTGAAGATGATATCAAACCAAATGTCCCGTAGCGAGCCACCAGAGCCGGCATCATGCACGTTTTCCCATTGGAAGTTGGTGGCAATGCTATGGGGGTGGGAAGATAGGACCTTGTTAATAATGAAATATTGGATGTAGATATGCTTCGAATATTGTGGTAAGGCCACGTTAATTTTATTACATGGATGACATCCTCTTGGAACCCAAAAACTGATGCGAGCGTTCGAATAGAAAAGAGTGTTTAAAAGATAAAGTTGTATTCGTCATGAAATCTACCTGGTCAGGAAGGTTGAACAAATGACTAATCACACTGAGAATTGTATATCAAATAATTGGTTCTTCATTTTTGTTCTTTCACATCTTTTTCTTTGGTTTTGGGATTCTATGACATTAGCTATAGTGTCTGTTTTCCGAAACATCTTTTTGCAATTTACGGTATATATTTGGTCAATTTGTAGCTGCTTTCCACGATTTACAGTATGATAGAAAACTTGGGGGGGGGGGGGCGGAAAACATTGATAAGCGCGCGGATAGCATACATATAATCAAATCAGTATGGCCTTATTGTAGAAATATGGATGGTAAAGGGTTTAGAAATTCCAAGGATTGAATGGAATAGATCATTGCATCTGTGCCATCATGAGGATATTCCATTAGACTATCCGATCATACATATTACCGGACCAAGCAAATGCTATCTATTAATGTTGCGCTTATTGAATTAATCGTACTGCACGACGTGATCATTACGGAACATTCAGGCAATATCATATGCATAAGTGCAACTTATACGTATACAACGCAAAACGCGGCTAATCAGGTTGACTTAATTTAACAAAGCAAGTTTATTACTTTAACTGGATGTCAATTCCTTTATCATCCATTTTAATGGTTAGCAAACACTACGTGGCGTTTACAAGTTCGTGACAGGAAAATGATGAGAATTGCAAAGGGACTCTCTTGCAACGCGCCAGCGCTTTCTTTATACATTTATTTGATATACAGGACTATGATGTCGTTGCCAACCAACGCCAATTATTTCCGCAAGGGTCAGTCTAATAAAAGGGTAGATAGCAGTCGACGTCGGTCTGATCAAAGTGACCAATTCAGGCGAATTATTTACCACTGGATGGCTGTTTTTACAAAGAAGGTTGTGCTTTTAGACCTTGGTATATGTACGCGCGTGTGTGTGTTCGTGTATATATGTATACATGTTTGTAATTACGTTAGTTAGTTAGTTAGTTTGTTTGTATGTGCGTGTGTGTGTATGTGAACAGCATAACTCAAGAGATAGTGGATGAATCTGTAAAATATTTGATTAGTTGGTAGATCTTCTCGGCAAAATGAAGCAAGAGTTTTGACGGTGAACATTCCCATCATATTTCTAAGGTACTGCAGCAGAATTTTTGTTTTCTATGTCTCATGTTCTGGACATGGTTTCTCAGTGGCAGACAGCTTTTCCATCATGCTTTTGGACCGTCGTTTTTTTGTCGTTGTTATTGTAAACAATAAAACGGAGTGATTTGATTTCATTATTAAGCATCAAGCTGAAAATTTCATATTCAATTCATCATTAATTATTGCAGTCCCATGCCCTTATCAGACTTCGCTGGCGTCGAGGACATTATACCCACCAAGAAAGTTGGCCGTAACAACTACAGATGTAAGGCCAAGAGGACATCTATTACCGCCCCAATTCTATGCTATTTAGATAAAATGGAGGCTCTAACACGGCACGTACAAGGCTTTAAACGTTATAGCTTATTCTACGCTTTAAGACTCTCCGAGTCCAAGTCTAAAAGTGTACATGTCATTTACATGCCATCTCTGGCACAAGAAAGACACGAAAGAAATTAACTACCATGCTTGACATGCATGGAAAGTTTAATGACTTACTTTAATGGTCTAGGTAATGCATAAAGTAGATTGCATTGTTATCTCTATCACGGATCAAAGACATTTATGATCTTTGTACTGAAGTGAAGTGTAGTGTGCAGCTAGCACGTTAAGGGTAAAGGTTCAGGGGTTTTTAGGTCGAAGAGGAGGTGGGCTGTTAATCCACTAAGCAGTGCGCATAGAATTGGAAGGTGGAGCCCATCCCTCTCCTCCCACTGCATTTTACCTCCTCAGTGAAGTCAGGTGCCCATTTACACCTTGGTGGAGTGAGGAAAGTCGTGTAAAGTAGACTTATTTATCCCATGCATTTAGTTCAGAGAAAAAATGTATGTATGCAGCCTAAAAAACGTGCTCATCCAAAGTATGGTTACAATGGAATTTTATTTCTTTTTTTCCCACCATACTCGGAATATCCATCATATCGTCCTATAGTTATAAAAATTCAACTCTTGTAAAAAGGGTCTTTCAAAGGGACACAATGTCTAACCAGGAATACCAAGAACATGACCGCTTGATTTCGTTTCCGCAAGCCTAACACTCTAGCATGGGTGTCATCCTATTTCTACCGGGGGCTCCTACACTCGCTTTTTTAGTGTAGCGAGTGTAGGAGCCCCCGGTAGAACCCAGGCTATAACACTCGGCTACCGATGTCATTGCTAGCACAGCACAGCACAGCACAGAACAGTGCAAATGTACACTCAGTCTGATAATTCAGTCTGGAAGACTCATAACTCACACTTCATTAATTTTGACAACACAAAATTGCTATTGAGCGCTTGTAGATGACCCTGACTGTTTCCCCTTGACCTATAAAGTTCTTCGAAGTGCCCGTTTAGCTTATGGGCCATCAAACAATGTCTTCTTAATATCGCATGCTTCGTGTGGGAACGTTTGATGTTTGATGGTGGAACCATATGCCTGTGCAGTGGACTGTCATATGCAGTAGGAAACTCTGACCGACTTCGCATTGCAGACTTTCAACTAATTTAACAGCATGTGTTTTTCGTTCTCTTCTACACATTTGTCATTGACTGGGTAAAGCGAAACTTGGCACAATTATGAATCGATCTCTGGCCGTATCAACCGGTCCTCATCTTGATTTTGACCTACGTTGCTGACGTGCACTGATCTTCGGGATGTGTGACGTCCGGAGAGGGTCAAAGGTGACCGGAAGTCGATACCTGCCACCGTGCCAACGAGGGTTGATGGTCCCTGAAGCATATTGCCTCCTTTACTCATCTTGTAATGTAGTTTGATTCCATATCTAAGATTCTTGCGTAACTTTATCGAAATATGATATACGGGTAGCTAAGTGCTGCCTTTCACGTTTCGTAGAACACGGAATTGCTTCTTCGAGAAAATATTTACTACGCACGCGCAGTGATCTTATCGATGTTTTAGGTATTGGTATTAGAACAAAGACCATTCCTTCGGTGTACTTCATCGTACAATGTCTGGGGATGACCTAAGGTAATTACAAACTAAACCATTCATCTATCAATCACTGGGTAAATAGTTGTCTATCAATGGGTTGCGAAAAAAGAAGTTAACACCATTTCATGTTTGACCATGTTTGTACTGTACTTTGTTTATGAATTTTGCCTGTCGAGATATTACCATCCAGTGAAATCAGTGTAACAGAAAATTTCATATTGTTTTATAGCGCTGATGATGTAGGTTGTACCCCGTGTCATTATATGGTGATTAATTCCATGGAGGACGTATGAATAGATCTTCATAAATTTAGAACTTCACCCCCTACAACGATGAATGGAACAGTCCACATTTCCGGATTCGCTTCGCTGGGAATGCTGGGACTGTTGTTGCACAATATGGCGTTCACCCATACATATACAATCGTGCCTAACTTGAAACCACGCCCCATTAACTCCTTGCTGGGACTACAGTTGACATGAAAACGACATGTGTACTTAGTAGGAACGTGATGATCCATCAACCTGTCATTTGCTGCTTTTAAAGAAATATAATGGTTATTTTATGGGCTATTATGTGGGTTTACCTCAGATAACCATTAAGCAACGCAGCTGCTGGTAGGAATCGTAGTAAACACGTTGCTTATTTGATATTGTGAACACATATTTCACTGGATGTTATGATATTGATATTTGACAAGTAAACAAAAAAGATATCTGTCTTCGGCTGGCTATACAAAGGACCTACGTAACACTGTAAGAGAGGGAGAAATTCGGTTATTTGAGCAATGAAAAATTCATGTTTTCTCACGCTCAGTACGTACATATTGACAAATTTATATACCCTATAACACATGTGCACAAGGCGTAAAGGTTCTCAAATATTGTGGACGGTGTATCTAGCAACAAAATATAGAAGGTCTAGTTACCGAGTAACAGGTCAATGACATTTTTTTTACCTCCGGGAAGGAAGTTCAACTCCAACGGGGGTATTGTTTTTGGTTGTGCCAAGTTTGTGTGTTCGCAGCTATTACTCCTTTGCAATTGGATGAATTTGTATAGATTTTGGTCTGTGTGTATTTATTGAGGGCCCAAAGAAACATCTAGATTTCGGGCCACGAGCAGAATTTCCAGGTACTGCAGCAAGTAATCTGGTATCGTCCGTGAATGGGGGACACGAGAGGGAGAAAGCTAGGGTTGAAAGGGGACGGGGGTGGGGTTGAAAGGGGACGGGGGTGGGGGTCGAGTGGTTGAAAGGAGACGGGGTGGGGGTGCACAACAATCGTTGATGGCCATGGCTATATATGTCATTAGGAAATTCACCAAATATGTGTTTTAGAAATGAGTTACAGAATACGAAAACAAGTAAGTTGTTGCACATTTATTATTCTTTTCATCCAGGTTAAGGGATATGCAAATAAATGAATAACAAAAAGGTCATCTGCTCAACATATTGATGTACTTATTGTATGTGACATATACGGTCTTCAATAGAATTCTATGAGAATGTGTCCTCCCCTCCCGTAAAAAGTCAGTTGGTACAGTCTGACAAGTAAAAGTAGTTGCAGCTGGCCTGGAAGGGAACTTCACAGATCTGTTGCAGTGTGAATCAACAAGTATGGATTTCTCGAAAGGTGCGTATATCATTCATTCATAGTTCTGTTCCTAATTCATCAATCTATTTCAGAAATTCCCCAGTACAATGAACCTGTAAATGTTGCAAATATTTCCGTCTTTTTCACGATCAGCGGAAGCTATTAGAGACTGGGTAGATCGAGGACACCGTTCTTTCTTCTAGATTGATACATTAAATTCAGGTATTTTCTCCTATATAGGAATTGCGTGCCACGTATAGGCCACATCCATGCACGGACAAATCTTGAAATACGAGTTTGCCCTATATGTGTTAGATACACTGGTTTTGTCTCATAGATAATGAAGCTGCGTTCCTCTCAAAATGTGTACGTTCAAGTGAACCTTATGTAGACGGCACTCGCATCGCATCCAGATAACAACAGTATTTATTTTCTTAAAAATCCGCCATGAAGCAAACTATCTTGTTAATATGAGAAATCTAACATGAAATATCATCATTATCGATCTGAATTTCTAGTGCCCTTTTCACAACAGTATGTTATCTCTTGTTTTCTATCGATTTCTTTTCTGAATCGGACGATTCCATCCATGTTTTATGTACTTTCAGTTTTGTGCAAAGTTTGTTTTATGCTGTGTGTTGTTAATACTACCCAAATATGGAGCTAATATAAACGTATCGCTTGAGTACGGTACCACTGTGCATTTTTTTCGTGTAATTGAATTCTTGGAAATATAACTTCACAGCAAATACGGCAAACTGGCTTTTATCTGTCAGATGAAATCCATAACATCAAGGTGATAAGACAGCTGGTGTCACAGCTTGTCCCTATTTCTATGACTCATGCTATTGTAATTTTTCTCATGCCATTGCAATTATTCTTCATAAAAATTAATCACAAAACAGCACGCGGCCAAGCAAAGTTCCATTAGGCTATACTTTCGAACACAAAGGAAAATAGGCCGGTCTCTGTTACGACCTTAGTAGAGACGGGGGACGCTACAAGCTTTCCGCAACTTTTGATCCGCTCTTAACCAAGTCACATAATCTTTCTGCATATCGTCATAGAAACGGCGATTGTTCATTCCTTGACAAAGACTGTTGCTGTTCAGTCACAAAATTAGCAAATTCACAATTTGTTAGAAATAACAGTTAAATCTTGCGACAAAATAATTTGTTGTGGACTGTTTTCAACGGGCCCGAAACTGGTGTACGTGAACTGCGTGGACATCATATTGATACATGGACAGATGTTTTCTATACGGGAGACTTCCCAACAGCCTGTGTCAGTGACACATTGTAGCACCAGATAGAAGCACAAAGAACAGGCTTATCGTGAAATAATGACATTAATGATTAACGTTAGATCTTTGTATGCCAGATATTGAATACTTTCTACTGTGGCCTTGTGAACTGGAAATAGGTTGGCCCCAACCATCAATTTTTTAAAGATTAAGAATACATTAGAATTCCTTTAATAATAATTGTCGTTGTAATAACTAATTGTACGTCGAAGAATTAATTATCTTTCGAATTGTACGTCTTATGCATCCGCGTCATAAATGACCGTCATTTTGAAAGCCATTCTCTATATACAGAAAATCTATTTTCTTGTAGCGAGACAAAAGATACTTTGAGAAGCATGAGTGGATGCATAAAAGGGTTATCGATCTTTCAAAGGAACGAACCATACCAAATGTTCACGGAAAAGTACAAAACCGTCCGTTATTTGTACAGGGCACAGCGTAGCGTGTTTGACATGGAAACATTATATGGTTGAGTGGTTCTCTGTAAGAACGCTACTACGCTTTTTGGATGGATTCTTGTGTAATTGTGCGGTACGTGGAACTGGCACAACTCGAGAGTATATAAGAGAGAGCTACGTGCTCTAGGGCACTGCACCTGTTGCAGACCTCAGAGAACATCCTGGTTCTACACGGACCATGACGTCACTAGATGATTGACATGTCAAGCCACGCCCACCGGCACACCACTCAAAACTGTCCCCCGTTCGGGGTTAAACCGGTACAGGTGTACACTTCGCTAGCATTTCGTACGTAGAGCACGGGCTTTTTTTTCAAGATATCATGCTTTGACTTCTTTACGAAATCTGTGGACGTCTTAGATCAACAAGATATTTCTTACATGCAAGAGCAAGTTGTCGTCTAGGAATCGCAGAGTCTACCTGGAGATATGGGTATGTGTGTGTTCTCTGTTTGACTACCTTGTTGTAGTGGTGGAAATAGGCTACAAGCACTGTGGAGGAATGTTTGTGGACAAACTACTCAGTGTTGCAGCTAACTATGCAATAATGTACATCAGACTTTGTCAGATAGATAATATAACAGCTGTGACCAATACAATAGACATATGAAAACATGTGTATCTGTAAAATGGGATATAACCTAACTCGATGTGTTTGCCGCCTAGAATATACTACGGGTAACGCACGTATAAGCGGGTTTCAAAAGCCTCCATTAGTTTCTGAAGCAACCAAGAGTTTGGCCAGATATTTTACCGAGGAATACTGCCGTACTCACACAATCATATCTTTTTTTCTTTTTTTGTATGGTACATTTTCCCTCGCTTTGTTGATAGCACTTTTGTGACAGTGCCCCCCCCCCCCCCCCCAACACAAACAAAGTTAAGAGTACTGCTCGGTAATTATGTTACATTCTGAGTAATTGTTGTATGCTAACGCAACTGGCTAGAGACCGTCTAATATGTCGCAAGGTACAGTACCTAGGAAAAGTACTGAAATGACTGGAGTCACTTAGGAGACCTTATCAAGTACATGTAAGTAATGCTAATGAAGGGCATTAAAATGTTTCAACAACAAAAGAAGTAACACCTGGCAAATATATTAACACTTAAAAAGAGTAATTCTTGGAGTCATGAGACGGCAATCAGGTGATTTCAGCTCTAAGACCCCTCCTTTATCCTGTGTTAGTGAGAATAAAGACCGGCTTCTTCTCGGTTTTTAAGTGTGTAAACATACTGACACGTATCAGCAGCAATGAACGCTCCCGAAGACATTGCAAGGCATGGCTCACATGGTTGAACGATTCAGAGTACAACTCGCTGCCGAGTTACGCGGAAAAGGCACAGGAAAACATCGATCAAGTTTACACCATCATGTTTCTACAACATTTGAAACTATTTCAAAAATCTTATGAAGAAAAAGACAGGTCAGAGAGAGGATGCCTTCCAAGGGTTCGAATCTCACCAAGAAGACATGCAAACATACCGAACACAAGGCTCAGTCAGCTACAGTATGGTCTGCTTCTTCCAACATGCTCAGTCCATTCTTTGGAGCATTTTTCTCACCATTCCTAATCCTGCGAATATATTGGTTGTCACGTTACGGGTCAACCTTTTTAAACAGTTCTAAAAACACACATGGGGGTTTTACAAGGATATTACTAAGGATGTGTACCTAGGACTATACATATAAATAGAAAGATATGTGAAATGCCGTTGGAAGTAAAAATAGATTATTTGCATGGGGCATAGTTTCCTATGTAAAACTGAAGGGACATTTTAGTAACGTGTATTGTGAATTTGGAACCCACAGGCGTCTTGAATTGATTGAAGTTTATTCGGTCATAACACTGTCTCGCAAGATTTGAGTGACGCAAAAACAATACGCTTATACAGTGGTAACTCCTTGTGTTTAGCAGTGTAAGATTTGCAACCATTCCCCTATCATGTACCAAAGAATGCAATACAGACGTTGTGTGTTGGTCTTTGAAAATACATTTTCTTTACTCTAGAAATCTGGAAGTCTGAAATGACATCTGGGTTGATTTATAGAAGAAAATCGTCATTTTCAAATTGTGCATTTTAAACAGACCCTACAGGTGTACAAACAAAGACCTAACGTCCACAATGGTAGATTTTATTTTAAACATTGCTCTTTTTAAATAAATGATACGACCTGTGGACCTGACACACAGGAATGCCACTTACAACAGTAGACGATTGTAGTCTGATTGTGAGAACATTTGCAAGCGTTCTCAGGATAAAGTGTTTTACTGAGGAAATGTGATAAATTATCAAGATAAAGCCCTTTAGTGATAAATCCTTCGTGAAAATCTCTTGACTGGATTTTAATGAGGGTCTAATAAGATGTCTAAGGATAACATTGTTATGTACTTGCAATAGATAAGAAGTACTTGTGAATGCGATACGGCTTGTGGGAGGATATGGTTTCTTGGTAGTGTGGGGTTGTGTAACGTTTCCAAAATTAGAACTGTAGGATAGGATATGAAAATGTCATGACTCCCAAACAGACACGAAGTATTCAACAGCTAATACTGCAATTCACTTCGTCTTTATGGCAGCAAAATTTCACGGTGTAAGGAAAATAGGCATTTTCACTTAACTTTAACGTAACGGTAGCGGCAAGAGCTTTTCAGTACGGAAGTGTGAAGGAATCATAAATGATTTTCACTGGGATGATAAGTTCACGGTACAGAGGTGACCGTGAAAACAGTCAACATAAAGTTACGGTGAAAGACACAAGAATTACAGTGCCGTGCGTAAGAGTAGAGTTAGGCCCAGTTTACACTAGCGTTTTTGAGTCGACTCTGAGTCAACTCAGGACTGTGCAAGGAGAAGCCTGGGCCACTCAAGTAGCGTTTTCTAGCCCAGAGCTCCTCACACACAGCCCCAGAAACCTGTGTGTAAACCGGTCCTAAGGGCCAGGTCTCATGTGAACGACTTCTATGTACCACACCTGTACCTGCGCCCTACAAACATAATTATAGTAATTATTCTCTTGGCCTGAAAGGGCACTTCCATTGGTTTTAAGTATCCATTTCGTTCGTAAACGGGCGACACGTGGTGAAATGCACACGCCTCGTGATGAGGGGGCGTGGATTTGTGCCACGGCTAGGCCATGTTGTTTTGATTATATGGATGACACACTGCGCGCATCAATGTTCGTCCGATGCCGTCAATTGCAAAGAAAATATCGAAAAACGATAATAATGTCGCAGAATGCCAAAATCAATCCGCAAGTCAAAGAATAAATGTGAACTGAAACTGGAGAATCTGTCATGCATTATACTATACTTTGTGTGTTTAGACATATGCTCAACCTTCCTGACTAATGCTAGGGTCACATTTCCAACTCGGGGCCCGGCCGGGCAGTCTTTGGGAACGAAAACTATGATATAAAAGACAATAAAACACACAAAACTTGTGAAAAATTATTCCTTACCATACGTTATGTATATCCTTGATATGCGTCTTTTATGCTTTGTTTTCTCGAACAGCCCGGCCGGGCCCCGGCTAGGAAATGTGACCGAAGCATAAGTAGATTTCAT
The DNA here is from genome assembly GCA_035149815.1 of Branchiostoma lanceolatum. Taxonomy (NCBI): domain Eukaryota; kingdom Metazoa; phylum Chordata; class Leptocardii; order Amphioxiformes; family Branchiostomatidae; genus Branchiostoma; species Branchiostoma lanceolatum. Next base: position 8,709,316 of record CM068879.1, on the reverse strand, counting down.
CATAAAGGCAACTCTTCTTTTCTTGCCAGATTTTTTTATTCGCACGCTCATGTCAGTTTTGGTTGTTATCAGGGGATGTCATCCATATAATCAAATCAACATGGCCTTACATGTCACGTCATGGAAAATTGCTAGCCATGCACATACGGTTAACCGAATATCTTGGTCGGGTGGTTCTTCTAATTAACCTTTATGCCAGACCGTCAACTCTATATTTATCTGCGGTCCTAATGTATGCACAAGTTAACACTGGTGCGATCTGTTCTCCTATACAAGGTAAACAGTCTTTCAGCTGATCAAACTGACTGTGAGTTGGCAACTCATTAATCCTGAAAAAGATATTTTTTTCCGAAAAAAAAAATGAATGGCAACAATCAAATAGAGGGGTACGGTCAAACAAGCCTTGAAATTTCATTTATGGCATTGTTGAACTTTCGACCCTCTTTGCCAAGTGTTACTTTTTTTAAGAGGTCAAGTACTGACATACCGACGTGGTATTTGAACAGTGAGTTTCTAGGGTTGGTTGTCATGGTAACCAATAGGCTGGTTTTAACTTGATATACGTAGGTAGGATGTCATTCCATTACATCCCTGTATACGGGGTTTGGTGGAAATATGTGATGAAATAAATTAAGATCAAATTGATAGGGTTCTGAAAATACAGAGAAGGGAGCTCCTTACAATGAAACAACATGTATCAGTTGAAATGTTTTAACAACGAAGGTAAAAGTTGAAATATGTGGCATGCAGTGGATCGTAAGAGGAATGTCCCTGTAGCTCAACTGGTTGCAGTGCAGTCTCACAGTTGAGCTTTAGGATCCAATTAGTTGCTAACTGGGAGACCCCGGTTCAATCCTTGGAATGGCATCTTGGTTGGGGCTGCACCCGTCATTCGGAAGGAACGCGTAAAATCAGTGTAACATGGGGATCCCGTGTTAGAGGAGGTGTCTTGAGCACGTTAAAGGAGAATGGCCGTAGTAGCAACCTCTCGCTGTAGAAATATACCCTGCTACTGGAAAAATATACCATGTAAAAACATACCTTACTACAATGAAACTTAAGCTTGTTGACCTATGTGCCTCTAGGCACTCAGACAAGCCGAACACCACCAATGGAGCGTAAATATTTTCAGTTGAACCCCTCCTGAATGTTAACTAACGTTGTTAGCATACACATGGCTTAGCGTTCTACATGGCTTATCCGTCTCATGTGTACACCTGGTACACAAGAGCCGTTGTCGGTTCCGCCTGACATGTTCAAAACAAACAGCTACTGACAAATAAGTTCCGCCTGCAGCTACCTGTCTCCAACACCCGTGAAATCCCCGTACCTGACCTTGCCCCCCTCCCCACCCCCTGCCAAGCTCAGAACATGTTAGTGTGACGTATACAGCTTTAATCGTCTTTACGTGGGCACTTCATCGATCTTACCTCAGTAAGTAGGGCTTGTTTGTTCCAAACTTACCCATTAAGAGGATCACCACGGCGTAGGTTGCTATGGAGACAGTAAATAAAGATGGCTACAGAGATTACCGTAAAAGGTCTAATCGTTTTCTGTGTACCGCTTTACTGTTGTTATAAACAGTTGTTACTGTGATGAAGAAGCAGTTTAAGATGGGTAGCAATATGGAGGCTAATTTCTTCAAGCGATGGAACACATTCAATATATGTATACGTTTGTTTACAATTATGCGTATTTTTCTTTGACCCATCGGATTTGATAAAGACATTTAAAAAAACAAACTTAAATAAAGCTCATGCGTTCGAATTAGTTGATTTAAAAGATTCAAGAATCGCTGTTCTTCTGCCATTCATTCCAGCGTCCACAGTGACTATCGTCGCCTGCTCTATCACGGGCGTGGTGCTTCTGCTGATCCTAGTCTACCTGGTGTACCGGGTCTACAAGAAGCGATGTGCCCACCAGGCCCCCTACGAGAAGATCTACGGTCGGGGCGCGGGCGGGAAGGAACACACGACCGTCGACATGGACAGAAAGAACGTGCCACAACTCACGTAAGTATACATACATTCACTCCGACCAGGCAACGTCACCAGGTAGCGTCATAAATGATCACTATTGATGATAATCAAACACAAAGACTTTAATGGCGTGCAGTTGGTATTGTTAGTAAGCATTTATAACCACATGCTTTAAGATAGGAACACATAGCGACAGACATTAAGATTGCATACTCGACCCGTAAATGTGTACAATGCAGAGTACCCGATTCATAAAATGTACTAAAGCGTCGCCCCCCCCCCCTCCTTCAGACTTGCATATTCAACGACACATGCTTAGGTTTAGAGCTCTAGGCTACAGCACAAATGAAATAAAAGACGCATGTCGCCGAATTGAAAGTCCCATAGTTCTCTCTATAATATGTATGTCTACTATAATCACAAAGAGTGGGCTGCTATGGGTCAAGGAACTCAAAACCTTTTGCACTCAGCTCTCAGCAATAACACCTTTTGATGGTCCCCTCAGAATCATAAGAGAACCCCCTAGCGGCATGTTTCTGAACAGAATAGCTACATGTAGGTGAAAGGGTCATAGCATTACTTCTCTAAAGCAGGCTTGGGGCGGTAATTTGCCTGCAACAACGCCGTGTCTAAGTAGGGAGGCTACCGCCGGGATCAATTTAGCTCAGAGGCCGTCGGAAGTGTCTCAGGCTTGGTACTTCATCCTAAGATTAGATCAGAAGATAGTGATCGGCGTTTCAATGTCTGGTACAGTGAGCACTGTAGGATTTTACTATGACTTTCGGTACAGTTTCTGAAATTTTATAATCAAAGTAAAATAAGGTTGTATTCAATCTATCAGTCCGTAATACTGATAGAAAGAATGTAGAAGACAACTGTTTGGAATAAATGGTTCGAGGATAAAACTGTCAGTGAAATAACATTTCCCTCTATCATCCACGTAAAAATCCGGCCTTTTCTGGAAACTTCTATTTGTTAGCTTTTTAATCAATTGTCCACTGTGTGCTCTTTCGTGGGATACATTAGCAACAGGTCGTGACGTCACAAATATTAATGCTAGGCATACTAGCCGATAGGGGTTCATTTTTGTGACGTCACGACCCGTTGCTGATTTGTCGCACAAAATAACACAATAGACAATTGATTTAGATACATGTATTACATAGATGTTTACAGAAAAGACCGAATTTTGTACGCGAATGATAGAAGAGATTCCATTTCAGTGGCCTAGACAAGATTCTTAAACACCACATCGAGTTTTCTTAATGTATTTATCGGATATTCCTATTCCTTAGTGTCAACTCCAGAAATGTCCAAGCGTTCGTATTGCCGAGCACGCCGCCGAAGAAGACCCGACAGTTCGACCGACCCGTGGTTTCGCCCCGAATGGAGGGGACTTCGGGCGCACTCGGGGTCCCGATCTATCCCGACAGCGGTTCGGACTCGTCGTCACCCCCGTCGAGGAGGTCCTCCACGGAAGGTCCTCAAAACAGTACGGACATCTCAAACATTCTACTCTACATATACCCTTCGTGTGTAAAGATAGTGTCTAAAATGATGATAATGATAATAAATCACAAAACAAAGGAATTGCCAACAAATGGGTTTTCCCTTTCTTTTTTACTGTTCAGAACCAGTCTTTGTCAAGGCATGAATCGAATTTATCGCTTCTATAAGCTATTACCTCGCGTTATGCAAATTACGGACACGTGACTCCGTGAGCATTGGATTAAATGCAGCGGATAGTTTGTGGCGTCCCCCGTTTCTATTCCAGGGTGGTTGTACGACTCTGATAAAGATAAAGTTAATTATATTGCTTCTTTTACTCCCCTTGCAAAGAACTAATATTTCTAGCTACGGTAATGTATTTATTTGTTTTCTTAGGTATGTTCTCCCTGGGTGCGATTGACCCTGACCTCTACAAGGCGACGCAGGACGATTCGGAGACGAACTTTCCGGAAGATCACCTCGGGAGGGTGTGGTTCGCCCTGGAGTATCAACGCGAGGCTGAGCGACTGTTGGTCAGCCTCATCAAAATAAAGAATCTTCCGAGGTATCTTCTGTCTGCCCACAGAATCATTGCGGTCGTAACATTTGGAAGATATAAAAGAAAATTATGTTGAATCCTGTACACGTCAACTATCATTTGTCTAACTATGTCATGTTTAAGATATGCAAGGTACCTTACAAAAATCGCTATCCACCCGACCGTACAATTCAAACACAACCTTTGATTAAACGTTGTCCTCAAAGGTACCGTCTCACTACGCCTTCTATCGGAAATTGTAAGAACCTCATAACATACCTATTACTTTGCCACGCCCCACATCCCAGCCGCACGCCAGGAAGCTCCAACGCCTGCGATCCCTTCGTCAAGATCTTCCTGTTGCCAGACGAGAGGAGGTTCGTGCAGTCCAAGTTCAAGAGGAAGACTACCAACCCCAAGTTCGACGAGAGTTTCGTCTTTCAGGTAACATGTACATGTTACCTGTACATGTACATGCAACTCACTTCTTTTGTAAGGCACTAATTAAGATAATAAAGATCAGATGCATTCTGTCTCCAACTAGGTGGTTGAAGTGCAGTATTTACACATCCGTTAGCACGTAAGTAAGTTCATTTACCATGCCTCTGCTCTACAGGTGTCGTACAAGGCTCTACAGACACGCACCCTCCGACTCACCGTGTATGACGTAGATCGTCATAAGAAGCACAGGACTCTGGGTAACGTGCTGTACCCCTTCAAGGATTTCGACTATGACGACGGACAGAAGATCGTGATGTGGAAAGACCTGGAGGAAAAATCCATCATGGTGAGACAAAGGAAGATTCACTGTAAACTCGTCACAAACAAGAAGATTTGTCAAAATTCCATTAATTGTGATATATTGCCTTTGTCAGCAGAGCTTGCCCTTTCTAGTTGGGTAGCTTTAGCTGTGCGCACTGAAAAACCAAACCAATGAATGAATAGATAAATAAAGAAGAATATTTATCCTAACGTTTCCACATTTATAAAACACGAAAGAAAGTTTCGTCACAGAATTTTCGGCCATGCTGATTTGGGATTCTACAGTAATTCAGCAACTTTCCAAGGCGCACTGATCTTCGGGATATGTGACGTCAGGAATGGGTCAAAGGTGACAGGAAGTCGATACCTGCCACCGTGCCGGTTTCACATTGGCTGATTTGACATTAATTTAGCATCGTATGTGATCGTGAGAGACACATGTAATATGAACTAATATGGAGAAGCAGACGCTAAACCTGCGAAGCTTGTAGAGAATCTAAGCAACATTTTATACAAAAAGACGATTGGTATGTGGTGCGTGCTCCCCTCCCACGTAAACATTTTCTGGCTTCCATGACGGCTGCGTGGTAGTCAACCATCGAGTAACAACTTATATGGAACTGACATGTATTTTGCTGTCTCTCATGATGATAGGAAACGTCAGATCTTGGTGAGGTGCAGTTCTCCCTCACCTACAACAATCACCTGGAGCGTCTAACAGTGGTCGTGCTCAGAGCTAGGGGCATTAAGAAACTGACAGGGATGCCTGCAGTAGGTAAGTCGTTATTGGCTGGCTTATTTGATCAATTTATCGCTTGTATCCGTTAATAGTTTCACCAAGATCTATTTACCTGCCAATGCTGCTGCTAAGTCCTTCTGCTACCAGTACTTTTCTCAGCGCAATACTGACTGGTTTAGAGAACCTTGATGAGGGGGGATACACACTAAGTCACGTGTGGGACTGTAGCGCCATCTAGTACCTAGAAATGGATCCCGGAAGTGCATAATCGATCAATATCAACCTGCGGTTGTAGAAGGACTAGCGAGAAGTTAGCTCGGTTAAACATACTACAACTCTTGTTGCGGTGGCTTGGTGACAAAAACTGAAATCAAAAAAAGGGAAAAAGTAGTCGCAAAAATAGCATTGAGTGGAATAATGAGATCCAGGGATGTCACTGTCGCTCAACTGGTAGCAGCCTCACAGTCGAACTCGTGTTCAATGAGGTGCCTCGAGCACGTTAAAGGGCAAGGACCACCCTGTAAGAATACACTCTACTGTATAAATACCTAGTGAAATTGCAGACCTATGTGCCACTGGGTGAACAACAAAACAAACAACATATAACCAGTTGCAGACACCTTTTTATATCTAAATTTTTATAAAAGATCCATATAAAGATATATCTGTGCTGTTGTTCTTCACACTGTCTGTAGTATCTTTCCGGATATCTTTTCATTCTGAAACTTGCAGATACCTGTGCGCGAGTGACCCTTATGAACAGCAACCACGTGCTGAAGACAAAGAAAACCAACGTAGTCACCAACAGCAGCGACCCTCTCTACAACGAGAGCTTCAACTTCAAGCTGAGCCCCACGCAACTCGATACATCTAGCTTGAGTGTTGCCATATTGCAGGTCACCCCAGGAGACGATGGTAGGTGAAGTGGGTTAACAAATCGCAAGAGGGCGCTTCCTTTTAGCGTACCTTTCTGCATAAAAGTCCACAGATTGTCATCATCATTGCTGCTTGTTCGTTGTTCATCGTTGATATTTATGGCAGGTGCACCGTACAAACTTCGCAGTGGGTTGATTTTTGTAACTGATGCACAATCTTCTAACGTTTGTCTATATATAGAGTATGATATATGACAATATATATTTATATGGGAACATCTCTAATGTCGAACATGTACGTACACATTATATTTTGTTATGTAGGGTCCGAACGTCAAGTTGGACGTGTAGTGGTCGGGCCGTTCATGTATGCCCGAGGGAAGGAGCTAGAACACTGGACAGAGATGGTCAACAACCAGAAAGACATGGTCAAAAGATGGCATTCCCTCACACAGTGACGTCATTCATCGCGGACTCATCACTGGCTCTCGCGAGGGTAGACGAGAACCTTCAGTAACTTCGGCATTTCTCGCGAGGGTAGACGAGAACGTCGAAACCTCGCGAGATTTTGAGATTCATGCACCTGATATCCTTATTTAGGACTTTATAACTTAGAAAGTGAAAGGAGTATCTCCTGACCAGCCAGTGAAGACGTCATGAATGTTTGTGTTGTTGCGGTTTTCATGTTTCAAACCATTTGAAGAATTCTACGAACGTACTAGCAGGCCACGCCTCTGAGGCGTCGTCAAAAGATTCAGGTTTACGTCTATGACAGGTGTAGAAGATTCATTAAGAATGGTCCCTGTGCTCAGAATATTGTTAAGTAGTCATATATTCCTTGATGTATTCGTAGATATGGATTTTCGTCACAAACTCTAGACTGTATAAGGAAAGTATATATTGTATACAATTCTACATATTCTCGTCGTACAAACGTTGTTGCTTGAAAGATATTACCATTCACGAATCCTTATAGATGTATACATTTCTTGGCTATGATAGATAGAATGCCTTATATAATACTAAGAACAAATTTGCTTTTTATCGATATGACGTCACATCCTATACTCGTGCCTGTCACCAATTTCTGGTCATTGTTCAATAGGAATTTCCAAAACGACCAGTTACCGGGCCTTGCTGTGTTTGTTAAGATCGGCAGAAGGCGCTTCTGATGGTTACTGCATACGAGCGGCAATTGAACGCTACCTTGTCAGTGATACAAATAAAATTGCTAGCTACTCGACACTTGTTTTTACCGACAGAAAGTCACAGCCTACTCTTGTGCCTGTGCGGTCAATTTCTAGTGTTGCTTTAGGAAGGAAGAACGTAAAAATGACCGGTTGATTGGTCTTGCTGTGTGTTTTAAAATCGCTAGACGGAGCTGCTATTGGTAACGACATGCAATTCTGAAACGCTGTCTGGCCAGTTAGACGAACAAACACGTCAAAAACGTCTTTAATATATTTTTGAGAGTTGCATATGGTATAAATGTGTATCAGATCAATTCATATATGTGAAAGTTTGAATATGAGACGGAATGTATTTGAAGACTAGTCACTGTTACTATGTTGCTTGTGATCCTTGCTTGTATATTGTACGGGCGAAAACCATATCCAGGTTCTAGACTCCCTCAACGTTATAGTTTGGGGATACCTTAGATTGGAATCATTAAGAGAGAATCGGAATTTGTAAGAGAGATAGTGCTACTCTAAAAATTCTAGTGAAGATGTGTTATTATACATAGTGAAGATGTGTTAGTATACATATACTTTAGGTGAGTTACAACTAAAGGAAGGATCTTGTTGTTGTTGTGTAAGTACTGTAAAAGCAAGTGTCTTGCGCTATTCACAGCAGCTTTAAAGACCCTAATTGTAGAACTGAGAAGATCAAAACGTCAGTATTTTGGTCATTTCTTTAAATGCTAAGTTACATCTACCTTACCACATAGCCTAGTTTTATTCACAGAGTGCAAATGCAATGTCGTTGTCCCGTATGAACGTGTGTTAAAGGAAACCCATCCGCTAGCCTCCCAACGAGAAAACCGACTAGCCTACTACGCTACTACAGCTTACTACAGCCCATTCAAAGGTCTGTTTTTTTCATAGAGCTGCCCGCACGGTCGTGTACAAATGTTTCCACGGCAGGTAGGTCATGTCGCTCCGAGTATAAGCATTTCCCCATCCGCTAGCCTCCCAACGAGAAGATCGACTAACCTACTACGCTACTACAGCTTACTACAGCCCATTCAAAGGTCTGTTTGCCGGCGATTTCGTGATGTCTTACATGATACCCCGTCCCTGGCACTCACACAAGGACGGGGCACTCGGGTACAGGGTCTAAAAAAGCTGGCACCCCTGGCTGCGCCTGTCGGCGAATTCGTGATTTCTTACATGAATCATGCGACGTCTGGGAGGCTGCCATTCAGCGCCACTGGATAACCTCAATACGACCTTCGATCGATCCCACCTGATATACAAAACATTTGAGATGAAAGCTTGTTCATGTCTGACAGGATAAGACAGGAAAGTTTCGGCAACTTAGCGATTGTCGGACTTAAGACCTGAGTACTACGGTCGCCAATCTAGACCGCAATCTATGCCGCAAAGTAAAAAAAAAAGTACCTTCGATCTATACCTTCGGCATACATTTAGCAATCGAGGCCGCAATCGAGGCCGCAAAGTAAAAAAAAATACCTTCGGCATACATTTAGCAATCGAGGCCGCAATCGAGGCCGCAAAGTAAAAAAAATACCTTCAGCATACATTTAGCAATCAAGGCGGCAATCGAGGCCGCAAAGTAAAAAAAAAGTACCTTCAATCTATACCTTCGGCATACATTTTGCAATCGAGGCCGCAATCGAGGCCGCAAAGTAAAAAAAAGTACCTTAAATCGATCCCACCTGATATACAAAGCATTTGAGATGAAAGGTTGTTCATTTCTGACAGGATAAGACAGGAAAGACGCCAATATAGACCGCAATATATGCCGCAAAGTAAAAAAAAAGTACCTTCGGCATACATTTAGCAATCGAGGTGGCAATCGAGGCCGCAAAGTAAAAAAAGTACCTTCGATCGATCCCACCTGATATACAAAGCATTTGAGATGAAAGCTTATTCATGTCTGACAGGATAAGACAGGGAAGTTTCGGCATCCTAGCGATTGTCGGACTTAAGACCTGAGTACTACGGTCGCCAATCTAGACCGCAATCTATGCCGCAAAGTAACAAAAAAGTACCTTCGATCTATACCTTCGGCATACATTTTGCAATCGAGGCCGCAATCGAGGCAGCAAAGTAAAAAAAGCACCTTAAATCGATCCCACCTGATATACAAAGCATTTTAGATGAAAGCTTGTTCATGTCTGACAGGATAAGACAGGAAAGACGCCAATATAGACCGCAATATATGCCGCAAAGTAAAAAAAGTACCTTCGGCATACATTTAGCAATCGAGGTGGCAATCGAGGCCGCAAAGTAAAAAAAGTACCTTCGATCGATCCCACCTGATATACAAAGCATTTGAGATGAAAGCTTATTCATGTCTGACAGGATAAGACAGGAAAGTTTCGGCATCCTAGCGATTGTCGGACTTAAGACCTTTGTACTACGGTCGCCAATCTAGACCGCAATCTATGCCGCAAAGTAAAAAAAAAAAGTACCTTCGATCTATACCTTCGGCATACATTTAGCAATCGAGGCCACAATCGAGGCCGCAAAGTAAAAAAAAAGTACCTTCGATCAATACCTTTGGCATACATTTTGCAATCGAGGCCGCAATCGAGGCCGCAAAATAAAAAAAGCACCTTAGATCGATCCCACCTGATATACAAAGCATTTGAGATGAAAGCTTGTTCATGTCTGACAGGATAAGACAGGAAAGACGCAATCTATGCCGCAAAGTGAATAAAAAGTACCTTCGGCATACATTTAGCAATCGAGGCCGCAATCGAGGCCGCAAAGTAAAAAAAGTACCTTCGATCGATCCCACCTGATATACAAAGCATTTGAGATGAAAGCTTGCTCATGTCTGACAGGATAAGACAAGAAAGTTTCGGCATCCTAGCGATTGTCGGACTTAAGACCTGAGTACTACGGTCGCCAATCTAGACCGCAGTCTATGCCGCAAAGTAAATAAAAAGTACCTTCGATCTATACCTTCGGCATACATTTTGCAATCGAGGCCGCAATCGAGGCCGCAATCGAGGCCGCAAAGTACAAAAAGTACCTTCGATCGATCCCACCTGATATACAAAGCATTTGAGATGAAAGCTTGTTCATGTCTGACAGGATAAGACAGGAAAGTTTCGGCATCCTAGCGATTGTCGGACTTAAGACCTGAGTACTACGGTCGCCAATCTAGACCGCAATCTATGCCGCAAAGTAAAAAAAAAAGTACCTTCGATATATACCTTCGGCATACATTTTGCAATCGAGGCCGCAATCGAGGCCGCAAAGTAAAAAATGCACCTTAATACGATCCCACCTGATATACAAAGCATTTGAGATGAAAGCTTGTTCATGTCTGACAGGATAAGACAGGAAAGACGCCAATATAGACCGCAATATATGCCGCAAAGTAAAAAAAAGTACCTTCGGCATACATTTAGCAATCGAGGTGGCAATCGAGGCCGCAAAGTAAAAAAAGTACCTTCGATCGATCCCACCTGATATACAAAGCATTTGAGATGAAAGCTTATTCATGTCTGACAGGGTAAGACAGGAAAGTTTCGGCATCCTAGCGATTGTCGGACTTAAGACCTGAGTACTACGGTCGCCAATCTAGACCGCAATCTATGCCGCAAAGTAAAAAAAAAGTACCTTCGATCTATACCTTCGGCATACATTTAGCAATCGAGGCCGCAATCGAGGCCGCAAAGTAAAAAAAGTACCTTCGATCGATCCCACCTGATATACAAAGCATTTGAGATGAAAGCTCGTTCATGTCTGACAGGATAAGACAGGAAAGTTTCGGCATCCTAGCGAATGTCGGACTGAAGACCTGAGGACTACGGTCGCCAATCTAGACCGCAATCTATGCCGCAAAGTAAATATAAAGTACCTTCGGCATACATTTAGCAATCGAGGCCACGATCGAGGCCGCAAAGTAAAAAAAAGTACCTTTGATATATACCTTCGGCATGCATTTAGCAATCGAGGCCGCAATCGAGGCCGCAAAGTAAAAATAATACCTTCGGCATACATTTAGCAATCGAGGCGGCAATCGAGGCCGCAAAGTAAAAAAAAGTACCTTTCTATCGATCCAACCTGATATACAAAGCATTTGAGATGAAAGCTTGTTCATGTCTGACAGGATAAGACAGGAAAGTTTCGGCATCCTAGCGATTGTCGGACTTAAGACCTTTGTACTACGGTCGCCAATCTAGACCGCAATCTATGCCGCAAAGTAAAAAAAAAAGTACCTTCGATCTATACCTTCGGCATACATTTAGCAATCGAGGCCACAATCGAGGCCGCAAAGTAAAAAAAAAGTACCTTCGATCAATACCTTTGGCATACATTTTGCAATCGAGGCCGCAATCGAGGCCGCAAAGTAAAAAAAGCACCTTAAATCGATCCCACCTGATATACAAAGCATTTGAGATGAAAGCTTGTTCATGTCTGACAGGATAAGACAGGAAAGACGCAATCTATGCCGCAAAGTGAATAAAAAGTACCTTCGGCATACATTTAGCAATCGAGGCCGCAATCGAGGCCGCAAAGTAAAAAAAAGTACCTTCGATCGATCCCACCTGATATACAAAGCATTTGAGATGAAAGCTTGCTCATGTCTGACAGGATAAGACAAGAAAGTTTCGGCATCCTAGCGATTGTCGGACTTAAGACCTGAGTACTACGGTCGCCAATCTAGACCGCAGTCTATGCCGCAAAGTAAATAAAAAGTACCTTCGATCTATACCTTCGGCATACATTTAGCAATCGAGGCCGCAATCGAGGCCGCAAAGTAAAAAAAGCACCTTAAAACGATCCCACCTGATATACAAAGCATTTGAGATGAAAGCTTGTTCATGTCTGACAGGATAAGACAGGAAAGACGCCAATATAGACCGCAATATATGCCGCAAAGTAAAAAAAAGTACCTTCGGCATACATTTAGCAATCGAGGCCGCGATCGAGGCCGCAAAGTAAAAAAAGTACCTTCGATCTATCCCACCTGATATACAAAGCATTTGAGATGAAAGCTTATTCATGTCTGACAGGATAAGACAGGAAAGTTTCGGCATCCTAGCGATTGTCGGACTTAAGACCTGAGTACTACGGTCGCCAATCTAGACCGCAATCTATGCCGCAAAGTAAAAAAAAAGTACCTTCGATCTATACCTTCGGCATACATTTAGCAATCGAGGCCGCAATCGAGGCCGCAAAGTAAAAAAAGTACCTTCGATCGATCCCACCTGATATACAAAGCATTTGAGATGAAAGCTTGTTCATGTCTGACAGGATAAGACAGGAAAGTTTCGGCATCCTAGCGAATGTCGGACTTAAGACCTGAGGACTACGGTCGCCAATCTAGACCGCAATCTATGCCGCAAAGTAAATATAAAGTACCTTCGGCATACATTTAGCAATCGAGGCCACGATCGAGGCCGCAAAGTAAAAAAAGTACCTTCGATCTATACCTTCGGCATGCATTTAGCAATCGAGGCCGCAATCGAGGCCGCAAAGTAAAAATAATACCTTCGGCATACATTTAGCAATCGAGGCGGCAATCGAGGCCGCAAAGTAAAAAAAAGTACCTTCGATCGATCCAACCTGATATACAAAGCATTTGAGATGAAAGCTTGTTCATGTCTGACAGGATAAGACAGGAAAGTTTCGGCATCCTAGCGATTGTCGGACTTAAGACCTTTGTACTACGGTCGCCAATCTAGACCGCAATCTATGCCGCAAAGTAAAAAAAAAAGTACCTTCGATCTATACCTTCGGCATACATTTAGCAATCGAGGCCACAATCGAGGCCGCAAAGTAAAAAAAAAGTACCTTCGATCTATACCTTTGGCATACATTTTGTAATCGAGGCCGCAAAATAAAAAAAGCACCTTAGATCGATCCCACCTGATATACAAAGCATTTGAGATGAAAGCTTGTTCATGTCTGACAGGATAAGACAGGAAAGACGCAATCTATGCCGCAAAGTAAATAAAAAGTACCTTCGGCATACAATTAGCAATCGAGGCCGCAATCGAGGCTGCAAAGTAAAAAAAAGTACCTTCGATCGATCCCACCTGATATACAAAGCATTTGAGATGAAAGCTTGCTCATGTCTGACAGGATAAGACAAGAAAGTTTCGGTATCCTAGCGATTGTCGGACTTAAGACCTGAGTACTACGGTCGCCAATCTAGACCGCAGTCTATGCCGCAAAGTAAATAAAAAGTACCTTCGATCTATACCTTCGGCATACATTTAGCAATCGAGGCCGCAATCGAGGCCGCAATCGAGGCCGCAATCGAGGCCGCAAAGTAAAAAAAGTGCCTTCGATCGATCCCACCTGATATACAAAGCATTTGAGATGAAAGCTTGTTCATGTCTGACAGGATAAGACAGGAAAGTTTCGGCATCCTAGCGATTGTCAGACTTAAGACCTGAGTACTACGGTCGCCAATCTAGACCGCAATCTATGCCGCAAAGTAAAAAAAAAGTACCTTCGATCTATACCTTCGGCATACATTTTGCAATCGAGGCCGCAATCGAGGCCGCAAAGTAAAAAAAGCACCTTAAAACGATCCCACCTGATATACAAAGCATTTGAGATGAAAGCTTGTTCATGTCTGACAGGATAAGACAGGAAAGACGCCAATATAGACCGCAATATATGCCGCAAAGTAAAAAAAAGTACCTTCGGCATACATTTAGCAATCGAGGTGGCAATCGAGGCCGCAAAGTAAAAAAAGTACCTTCGATCGATCCCACCTGATATACAAAGCATTTGAGATGAAAGCTTATTCATGTCTGACAGGATAACACAGGAAAGTTTCGGCATCCTAGCGATTGTCGGACTTAAGACCTGAGTACTACGGTCGCCAATCTAGACCGCAATCTATGCCGCAAAGTAAAAAAAAAAGTACCTTCGATCTATACCTTCGGCATACATTTAGCAATCGAGGCCGCAATCGAGGCCGCAAAGTAAAAAAAGTACCTTCGATCGATCCCACCTGATATACAAAGCATTTGAGATGAAAGCTTGTTCATGTCTGACAGGATAAGACAGGAAAGTTTCGGCATCCTAGCGAATGTCGGACTTAAGACCTGAGGACTACGGTCGCCAATCTAGACCGCAATCTATGCCGCAAAGTAAATATAAAGTACCTTCGGCATACATTTAGCAATCGAGGACACGATCGAGGCCGCAAAGTAAAAAAAGTACCTTCGATCTATACCTTCGGCATGCATTTAGCAATCGAGGCCGCAATCGAGGCCGCAAAGTAAAAATAATACCTTCGGCATACATTTAGCAATCGAGGCGGCAATCGAGGCCGCAAAGTAAAAAAAAGTACCTTCGATCGATCCAACCTGATATACAAAGCATTTGAGATGAAAGCTTGTTCATGTCTGACAGGATAAGACAGGAAAGTTTCGGCATCCTAGCGATTGTCGGACTTAAGACCTGAGTACTACGGTCGCCAATCTAGACCGCAATCTATGCCGCAAAGTAAAAAAAAAGTACCTTCGATCTATACCTTCGGCATACATTTAGCAATCGAGGCCACAATCGAGGCCGCAAAGTAAAAAAAAAGTACCTTCGATCTATACCTTTGGAATACATTTTGTAATCGAGGCCGCAAAATAAAAAAAGCACCTTAGATCGATCCCACCTGATATACAAAGCATTTGAGATGAAAGCTTGTTCATGTCTGACAGGATAAGACAGGAAAGACGCAATCTATGCCGCAAAGTAAATAAAAAGTACCTTCGGCATACATTTAGCAATCGAGGCCGCAATCGAGGCTGCAAAGTAAAAAAAAGTACCTTCGATCGATCCCACCTGATATACAAAGCATTTGAGATGAAAGCTTGCTCATGTCTGACAGGATAAGACAAGAAAGTTTCGGTATCCTAGCGATTGTCGGACTTAAGAACTGAGTACTACGGTCGCCAATCTAGACCGCAGTCTATGCCGCAAAGTAAATAAAAAGTACCTTCGATCTATACCTTCGGCATACATTTAGCAATCGAGGCCGCAATCGAGGCCGCAATCGAGGCCGCAAAGTAAAAAAAAGTACCTTCGATCGATCCCACCTGATATACAAAGCATTTGAGATGAAAGCTTGTTCATGTCTGACAGGATAAGACAGGAAAGTTTCGGCATCCTAGCGATTGTCGGACTTAAGACCTGAGTACTACAGTCGCCAATCTAGACCGCAATCTCTGCCGCAAAGTAAAAAAAAGTACCTTCGATCTATACCTTCGGCATACATTTAGCAATCGAGGCGGCCATCGAGGCCGCAAAGTAAAAAAAGTACCTTCGATCGATCCCACCTGATATACAAAGCATTTGAGATGAAAGCTTGTTCATGTCTGGCAGGATAAGACAGGAAAGTTTCGGCATCCTAGCGATTGTCGGACTTAAGACCTGAGTACTACGGTCGCCAATCTAGACCGCAATCTATGCCGCAAAGTAAATAAAAAGTACCTTCGGCATACATTTAGCAATCGAGGCCGAAATCGAGGCCGCAAAGTAAAAAAAGTACCCTTCGATCGATCCCACCTGGTATACAAAGCATTTGAGATGAAAGCTTGTTCATGTCTGACAGGATAAGACAGGAAAGTTTCGGCATCCTAGCGATTGTCGGACTTAAGACCTGAGGACTACGGTCGCCAATCTAGACCGCAATCTATGCCGCAAAGTAAATAAAAAAGTACCTTCGATCTATACCTTCGGCATACATTTAGCAATCGAGGCCGCAATCGAGGCCGCAAAGTAAAAAAAGTACCTTCGATCGATCCCACCTGATATACAAAGCATTTGAGATGAAAGCTTGTTCATGTCTGACAGGATAAGACAGGAATGTTTCGGCATCCTAGCGATTGTCGGACTTTAGACCTGAGTACTCCCGTCGCCAATCTAGACCGCAATCTATGCCGCAAAGTAAAAAAAAAGTACCTTCGATCTATACCTTCGGCATACATTTAGCAATCGAGGCCGCAATCGAGGCCGCAAAGTAAAAAAAGTACCTTCGATCAATCCCACCTGATATACAAAGCATTTGAGATGAAAGCTTGTTCATGTCTGACAGGATAAGACAGGAAAGTTTCGGCATCCTAGCGATTGTCGGACTTAAGACCTGAGTACTACGGTCGCCAATCTAGACCGCAATCTATGCCGCAAAGTAAAAAAAAGTACCTTCGATCTATACCTTCGGCATACATTTAGCAATCGAGGCCGCAATCGAGGCCGCAAAGTAAAAAAAAGCACCTTAGATCGATCCCACCTGATATACAAAGCATTTTAGATGAAAGCTTGTTCATGTCTGACAGGATAAGACAGGAAAGACGCCAATATAGACCGCAATCTATGCCGCAAAGTAAATAAAAAGTACCTTCGGCATACATTTAGCAATCGAGGCCGCAATCGAGGCCGCAAAGTAAAAAAAGTACCTTCGATCGATCCCACCTGATATACAAAGCATTTGAGATGAAAGCTTGTTCATGTCTGACAGGATAAGACAGGAAAGTTTCGGCATCCCAGCGATTGTCGGACTTAAGACCTGAGTACTACGGTCGCCAATCTAGACCGCAATCTATGCCGCAAAGTAAAAAAAAAGTACCTTCGATCTATACCTTCGGCATACATTTTGCAATCGAGGCCGCAATCGAGGCCGCAAAGTAAAAAAAGCACCTTAAAACGATCCCACCTGATATACAAAGCATTTGAGATGAAAGCTTGTTCATGTCTGACAGGATAAGACAGGAAAGACGCCAATATAGACCGCAATATATGCCGCAAAGTAAAAAAAAGTACCTTCGGCATACATTTAGCAATCGAGGCCGCAAAGTAAAAAAAGTACCTTCGATCGATCCCACCTGATATACAAAGCATTTGAGATGAAAGCTTATTCATGTCTGACAGGATAAGACAGGAAAGTTTCGGCATCCTAGCGATTGTCGGACTTAAGACCTGAGTACTACGGTCGCCAATCTAGACCGCAATCTATGCCGCAAAGTAAAAAAAAAGTACCTTCGATCTATACCTTCGGCATACATTTAGCAATCGAGGCCGCAATCGAGGCCGCAAAGTAAAAAAAGTACCTTCGATCGATCCCACCTGATATACAAAGCATTTGAGATGAAAGCTTGTTCATGTCTGACAGGATAAGACAGGAAAGTTTCGGCATCCTAGCGAATGTCGGACTTAAGACCTGAGGACTACGGTCGCCAATCTAGACCGCAATCGATGCCGCAAAGGAAATATAAAGTACCTTCGGCATACATTTAGCAATCGAGGCCACGATCGAGGCCGCAAAGTAAAAAAAGTACCTTCGATCTATACCTTCGGCATGCATTTAGCAATCGAGGCCGCAATCGAGGCCGCAAAGTAAAAATAATACCTTCGGCATACATTTAGCAATCGAGGCGGCAATCGAGGCCGCAAAGTAAAAAAAAGTACCTTCGATCGATCCAACCTGATATACAAAGCATTTGAGATGAAAGCTTGTTCATGTCTGACAGGATAAGACAGGAAAGTTTCGGCATCCTAGCGATTGTCGGACTTAAGACCTTTGTACTACGGTCGCCAATCTAGACCGCAATCTATGCCGCAAAGTAAAAAAAAAAGTACCTTCGATCTATACCTTCGGCATACATTTAGCAATCGAGGCCACAATCGAGGCCGCAAAGTAAAAAAAAAGTACCTTCGATCTATACCTTTGGCATACATTTAGTAATCGAGGCCGCAAAATAAAAAAAGCACCTTAGATCGATCCCACCTGATATACAAAGCATTTGAGATGAAAGCTTGTTCATGTCTGACAGGATAAGACAGGAAAGACGCAATCTATGCCGCAAAGTAAATAAAAAGTACCTTCGGCATACATTTAGCAATCGAGGCCGCAATCGAGGCTGCAAAGTAAAAAAAAGTACCTTCGATCGATCCCACCTGATATACAAAGCATTTGAGATGAAAGCTTGCTCATGTCTGACAGGATAAGAAAAGAAAGTTTCGGTATCCTAGCGATTGTCGGACTTAAGACCTGAGTACTACGGTCGCCAATCTAGACCGCAGTCTATGCCGCAAAGTAAATAAAAAGTACCTTCGATCTATACCTTCGGCATACATTTAGCAATCGAGGCCGCAATCGAGGCCGCAATCGAGGCTGCAAAGTAAAAAAAAGTACCTTCGATCGATCCCACCTGATATACAAAGCATTTGAGATGAAAGCTTGTTCATGTCTGACAGGATAAGACAGGAAAGTTTCGGCATCCTAGCGATTGTCGGACTTAAGACCTGAGTACTACGGTCGCCAATCTAGACCGCAATCTCTGCCGCAAAGTAAAAAAAAGTACCTTCGATCTATACCTTCGGCATACATTTAGCAATCGAGGCGGCCATCGAGGCCGCAAAGTAAAAAAAGTACCTTCGATCGATCCCACCTGATATACAAAGCATTTGAGATGAAAGCTTGTTCATGTCTGGCAGGATAAGACAGGAAAGTTTCGGCATCCTAGCGATTGTCGGACTTAAGACCTGAGTACTACGGTCGCCAATCTAGACCGCAATCTTTGCCGCAAAGTAAATAAAAAGTACCTTCGGCATACATTTAGCAATCGAGGCCGCAATCGAGGCCGCAAAGTAAAAAAAGTACCCTTCGATCGATCCCACCTGGTATACAAAGCATTTGAGATGAAAGCTTGTTCATGTCTGACAGGATAAGACAGGAAAGTTTCGGCATCCTAGCGATTGTCGGACTTAAGACCTGAGGACTACGGTCGCCAATCTAGACCGCAATCTATGCCGCAAAGTAAATAAAAAAGTACCTTCGATCTATACCTTCGGCATACATTTAGCAATCGAGGTGGCAATCGAGGCCGCAAAGTAAAAAAAGTACCTTCGATCGATCCCACCTGATATACAAAGCATTTGAGATGAAAGCTTGTTCATGTCTGACAGGATAAGACAGGAATGTTTTGGCATCCTAGCGATTGTCGGACTTTAGACCTGAGTACTCCCGTCGCCAATCTAGACCGCAATCTATGCCGCAAAGTAAAAAAAAAGTACCTTCGATCTATACCTTCGGCATACATTTAGCAATCGAGGCCGCAATCGAGGCCGCAAAGTAAAAAAAGTACCTTCGATCAATCCCACCTGATATACAAAGCATTTGAGATGAAAGCTTGTTCATGTCTGACAGGATAAGACAGGAAAGTTTCGGCATCCTAGCGATTGTCGGACTTAAGACCTGAGTACTACGGTCGCCAATCTAGACCGCAATCTCTGCCGCAAAGTAAAAAAAAGTACCTTCGATCTATACCTTCGGCATACATTTAGCAATCGAGGCCGCAATCGAGGCCGCAAAGTAAAAAAAAGCACCTTAGATCGATCCCACCTGATATACAAAGCATTTTAGATGAAAGCTTGTTCATGTCTGACAGGATAAGACAGGAAAGACGCCAATATAGACCGCAATCTATGCCGCAAAGTAAATAAAAAGTACCTTCGGCATACATTCAGCAATCGAGGCCGCAATCGAGGCCGCAAAGTAAAAAAAGTACCTTCGATCGATCCCACCTGATATACAAAGCATTTGAGATGAAAGCTCGTTCATGTCTGACAGGATAAGACAGGAAAGTTTCGGCATCCCAGCGATTGTCGGACTTAAGACCTGAGTACTACGGTCGCCAATCTAGACCGCAATCTATGCCGCAAAGTAAAAAAAAAGTACCTTCGATCTATACCTTCGGCATACATTTTGCAATCGAGGCCGCAATCGAGGCCGCAAAGTAAAAAAAGCACCTTAAAACGATCCCACCTGATATACAAAGCATTTGAGATGAAAGCTTGTTCATGTCTGACAGGATAAGACAGGAAAGACGCCAATATAGACCGCAATATATGCCGCAAAGTAAAAAAAGTACCTTCGGCATACATTTAGCAATCGAGGCCGCAAAGTAAAAAAAGTACCTTCGATCTATCCCACCTGATATACAAAGCATTTGAGATGAAAGCTTGTTCATGTCTGACAGGATAAGACAGGAAAGTTTCGGCATCCTAGCGATTGTCGGACTTAAGACCTGAGTACTACGGTCGCCAATCTAGATCGCAATCAATGCCGCAAAGTAAATAAAAAGTACCTTCGGCATACATTTAGCAATCGAGGCCGGAAAGGAAAAAAAAGTAGCTTCGATCTATACCTTCGGCATACATTTAGCAATCGAGGCCACAATCGAGGCCGCAAAGTAAAAAAGCACCTTCGATCGATCCAACCTGATATACAAAGCATTTGAGATGAAAGCTTGTTCATGTCTGACAGGATAAGACAGGAAAGACGCCAATCTAGACCGCAATCTATGCCGCAAAGTAAATAAAAAGTACCTTCGGCATACATTTAGCAATCGAGGCCGCAATCGAGGCCGCAAAGTAAAAAAAGTACCTTCGATCGATCCCACCTGATATACAAAGCATTTGAGCTGAAAGCTTGTTCATGTCTGACAGGATAAGACAGGAAAGTTTCGGCATCCTAGCGATTGTCGGACTTAAGACCTGAGTACTACGGTCGCCAATCTAGACCGCAATCTATGCCGCAAAGTAAAAAAAAGCACCTTCGATCTACACCTTCGGCATACATTTAGCAATCGAGGCCGCAATCGAGGCCGCAAAGTAAAAAAAGTACCTTCGATCGATCCCACCTGATATACAAAGCATTTTAGATGAAAGCTTGTTCATGTCTGACAGGATAAGACAGGAAAGTTTCGGCATCCTAGCAGTTGTCGGACTTAAGACCTGAGGACTACGGTCGCCAATCTAGACCGCAATCTATGCCGCAAATGTAAATATAAAGTACCTTCGGCATACATTTAGCAATCGAGGCCGCAATCGAGGCCGCAAAGTAAAAAAAGTACCTTCGATCAATACCTTCGTCATACATTTAGCAATCGAGGCCGCAATCGAGGCCGCAAAGTAAAAAAAATACCTTCGGCATACATTTAGCAATCGAGGCCGCAATCGAGGCCGCAAAGTAAAAAAAAATACCTTCGGCATACATTTAGCAATCGAGGCGGCAATCTATGCCGCAAAGTAAAAAAAAGTACCTTCGATCTATACCTTCGGCATACATTTTGCAATCGAGGCCGCAATCGAGGCTGCAAAGTAAAAAAAGTACCTTCGATCGATCCCACCTGATATACAAAGCATTTGAGATGAAAGCTTGTTCATGTCTGACCGGATAAGACAGGAAAGTTTCGGCATCCTAGCGATTGTCGGACTTAAGACCTGAGTACTACGGTCGCCAATCTAGACCGCAATCTATGCCGCAAAGTAAAAAAAAAGTACCTTCGATCTATACCTTCGGCATACATTTAGCAATCGAGGCCGCAATCGAGGCCGCAAAGTAAAAAAAAATACCTTCGGCATACGAAAGTCTGACAGGATAAGACAGGAAAGTTTCGGCATCCTAGCGATTGTCGGACTTAAGACCTGAGGACTACGGTCGCCAATCTAGACCGCAATCTATGCCGCAAATGTAAATATAAAGTACCTTCGGCATACATTTAGCAATCGAGGCCGCAATCGAGGCCGCAAAGTAAAAAAAGTACCTTCGATCTATACCTTCGGCATACATTTAGCAATCGAGGCCGCGATCGAGGCCGCAAAGTAAAAAAAGTACCTTCGATCAATACCTTCGTCATACATTTAGCAATCGAGGCCGCAATCGAGGCCGCAAAGTAAAAAAAAATACCTTCGGCATACATTTAGCAATCGAGGCCGCAATCGAGGCCGCAAAGTAAAAAAAAATACCTTCGGCATACATTTAGCAATCGAGGCGGCAATCTATGCCGCAAAGTAAAAAAAAAAAGTACCTTCGATCTATACCTTCGGCATACATTTTGCAATCGAGGCCGCAATCGAGGCTGCAAATTAAAAAAAGTACCTTCGATCGATCCCACCTGATATACAAAGCATTTGAGATGAAAGCTTGTTCATGTCTGACAGGATAAGACAGGAAAGTTTCGGCATCCTAGCGATTGTCGGACTTAAGACCTGAGTACTACGGTCGCCAATCTAGACCGCAATCTATGCCGCAAAGTAAAAAAAAAGTACCTTCGATCTATACCTTCGGCATACATTTAGCAATCGAGGCTGCAATCGAGGCCGCAAAGTGAAAAAAGTACCTTCGGCATACATTTAGCAATCGAGGCCACAATCGAGGCCGCAAAGTAAAAAAAGTACCTTCGATCTATACCTTCGGCATACATTTTGCAATCTAGGCCGCAATCGAGGCCGCAAAGTAAAAAAAGCACCTTCGATCGATCCAACCTGATATACAAAGCATTTGAGATGAACGCTTGTTTATGTCTGACAGTAAAAAAAAGTACCTTCGATCTATACCTTCGGCATACATTTAGCAATCGAGGCCGCAATCGAGGCCTCAAAGTAAAAAAAGTACCTTCGATCGATCCCACCTGATATACAAAGCATTTGAGATGAAAGCTTGTTCATGTCTGACAGGATAAGACAGGAAAGTTTCGGCATCCTAGCGATTGTCGGACTTAAGACCTGAGGACTACGGTCGCCAATCTAGACCGCAATCTATCCCGCAAATTAAATATAAAGTACCTTCGGCATACATTTAGCAATCGAGGCCGCGATCGAGGCCGCAAAGTAAAAAAAAGTACCTTCGATCAATACCTTTGTCATACATTTAGCAATCGAGGCCGCAATCGAGGCCACAAAGTAAAAAAAAATACCTTCGGCAAACATTTAGCAATCGAGGCCGCAATCGAGGCCGCAAAGTAAAAAAGTAAAATCGGCCGCGATCGAGGCCGCCAAGTAAAAAAAGTACCTTCGATCTATACCTTCGGCATGCATTTAGCAATCGAGGCCGCAATCGAGGCCGCAAAGTAAAAAAAATACCTTCGGCATACATTTAGCAATCGAGGCGGCAATCGAGGCCGCAAAGTAAAAAAAAGTACCTTCGATCGATCCAACCTGATATACAAAGCATTTGAGATGAAAGCTTGTTCATGTCTGACAGGATAAGACAGGAAAGATTCGGCATCCTAGCGATTGTCGGACTTAAGACCTGAGGACTACGGTCGCCAATCTAGACCGCAATCTATCCCGCAAATTAAATATAAAGTACCTTCGGCATACATTTAGCAATCGAGGCCGCGATCCAGGCCGCCAAGTAAAAAAAGTACCTTCGATCTATACCTTCGGCATACATTTTGCAATCGAGGCCGCAATCGAGGCCGCAAAGTAAAAAAAGCACCTTAAATCGATCCCACCTGATATACAAAGCATTTGAGATGAAAGCTTGTTCATGTCTGACAGGATAAGACAGGAAAGTTTCGGCATCCTAGCGATTGTCGGACTTAAGACCTGAGTACTACGGTCGCCAATCTAGACCGCAATCTATGCCGCAAAGTAAAAAAAAGTACCTTCGATCTATACCTTCGGCATACATTTAGCAATCGAGGCCGCAATCGAGGCCGCAAAGTAAAAAAAGTTCCTTCGATCGATCCCACCTGATATACAAAGCATTTTAGATGAAAGCTTGTTCATGTCTGACAGGATAAGACAGGAAAGTTTCGGCATCCTAGCAGTTGTCGGACTTAAGACCTGAGGACTACGGTCGCCAATCTAGACCGCAATCTATGCCGCAAATGTAAATATAAAGTACCTTCGGCATACATTTAGCAATCGAGGCCGCAATCGAGGCCGCAAAGTAAAAAAAGTACCTTCGATCAATACCTTCGTCATACATTTAGCAATCGAGGCCGCAATCGAGGCCGCAAAGTAAAAAAAATACCTTCGGCATACATTTAGCAATCGAGGCCGCAATCGAGGCCGCAAAGTAAAAAAAAATACCTTCGGCATACATTTAGCAATCGAGGCGGCAATCTATGCCGCAAAGTAAAAAAAAGTACCTTCGATCTATACCTTCGGCATACATTTTGCAATCGAGGCCGCAATCAAGGCTGCAAAGTAAAAAAAGTACCTTCGATCGATCCCACCTGATATACAAAGCATTTGAGATGAAAGCTTGTTCATGTCTGACCGGATAAGACAGGAAAGTTTCGGCATCCTAGCGATTGTCGGACTTAAGACCTGAGTACTACGGTCGCCAATCTAGACCGCAATCTATGCCGCAAAGTAAAAAAAAAGTACCTTCGATCTATACCTTCGGCATACATTTAGCAATCGAGGCCGCAATCGAGGCCGCAAAGTAAAAAAAAATACCTTCGGCATACGAAAGTCTGACAGGATAAGACAGGAAAGTTTCGGCATCCTAGCGATTGTCGGACTTAAGACCTGAGGACTACGGTCGCCAATCTAGACCGCAATCTATGCCGCAAATGTAAATATAAAGTACCTTCGGCATACATTTAGCAATCGAGGCCGCAATCGAGGCCGCAAAGTAAAAAAAGTACCTTCGATCTATACCTTCGGCATACATTTAGCAATCGAGGCCGCGATCGAGGCCGCAAAGTAAAAAAAGTACCTTCGATCAATACCTTCGTCATACATTTAGCAATCGAGGCCGCAATCGAGGCCGCAAAGTAAAAAAAAATACCTTCGGCATACATTTAGCAATCGAGGCCGCAATCGAGGCCGCAAAGTAAAAAAAAATACCTTCGGCATACATTTAGCAATCGAGGCGGCAATCTATGCCGCAAAGTAAAAAAAAAAAGTACCTTCGATCTATACCTTCGGCATACATTTTGCAATCGAGGCCGCAATCGAGGCTGCAAATTAAAAAAAGTACCTTCGATCGATCCCACCTGATATACAAAGCATTTGAGATGAAAGCTTGTTCATGTCTGACAGGATAAGACAGGAAAGTTTCGGCATCCTAGCGATTGTCGGACTTAAGACCTGAGTACTACGGTCGCCAATCTAGACCGCAATCTATGCCGCAAAGTAAAAAAAAAGTACCTTCGATCTATACCTTCGGCATACATTTAGCAATCGAGGCTGCAATCGAGGCCGCAAAGTGAAAAAAGTACCTTCGGCATACATTTAGCAATCGAGGCCACAATCGAGGCCGCAAAGTAAAAAAAGTACCTTCGATCTATACCTTCGGCATACATTTTGCAATCTAGGCCGCAATCGAGGCCGCAAAGTAAAAAAAGCACCTTCGATCGATCCAACCTGATATACAAAGCATTTGAGATGAACGCTTGTTTATGTCTGACAGTAAAAAAAAGTACCTTCGATCTATACCTTCGGCATACATTTAGCAATCGAGGCCGCAATCGAGGCCTCAAAGTAAAAAAAGTACCTTCGATCGATCCCACCTGATATACAAAGCATTTGAGATGAAAGCTTGTTCATGTCTGACAGGATAAGACAGGAAAGTTTCGGCATCCTAGCGATTGTCGGACTTAAGACCTGAGGACTACGGTCGCCAATCTAGACCGCAATCTATCCCACAAATTAAATATAAAGTACCTTCGGCATACATTTAGCAATCGAGGCCGCGATCGAGGCCGCAAAGTAAAAAAAAGTACCTTCGATCAATACCTTTGTCATACATTTAGCAATCGAGGCCGCAATCGAGGCCACAAAGTAAAAAAAAATACCTTCGGCAAACATTTAGCAATCGAGGCCGCAATCGAGGCCGCAAAGTAAAAAAGTAAAATCGGCCGCGATCGAGGCCGCCAAGTAAAAAAAGTACCTTCGATCTATACCTTCGGCATGCATTTAGCAATCGAGGCCGCAATCGAGGCCGCAAAGTAAAAAAAATACCTTCGGCATACATTTAGCAATCGAGGCGGCAATCGAGGCCGCAAAGTAAAAAAAAGTACCTTCGATCGATCCAACCTGATATACAAAGCATTTGAGATGAAAGCTTGTTCATGTCTGACAGGATAAGACAGGAAAGATTCGGCATCCTAGCGATTGTCGGACTTAAGACCTGAGGACTACGGTCGCCAATCTAGACCGCAATCTATCCCGCAAATTAAATATAAAGTACCTTCGGCATACATTTAGCAATCGAGGCCGCGATCCAGGCCGCCAAGTAAAAAAAGTACCTTCGATCTATACCTTCGGCATACATTTTGCAATCGAGGCCGCAATCGAGGCCGCAAAGTAAAAAAAGCACCTTAAATCGATCCCACCTGATATACAAAGCATTTGAGATGAAAGCTTGTTCATGTCTGACAGGATAAGACAGGAAAGTTTCGGCATCCTAGCGATTGTCGGACTTAAGACCTGAGTACTACGGTCGCCAATCTAGACCGCAATCTATGCCGCAAAGTAAAAAAAAGTACCTTCGATCTATACCTTCGGCATACATTTAGCAATCGAGGCCGCAATCGAGGCCGCAAAGTAAAAAAAGTACCTTCGATCGATCCCACCTGATATACAAAGCATTTGAGATGAAAGCTTGTTCATGTCTGACAGGATAAGACAGGAAAGTTTCGGCATCCTAGCGATTGTCGGACTTAAGACCTGAGGACTACGGTCGCCAATCTAGACCGCAATCTATGCCGCAAATGTAAATATTAAGTACCTTCGGCATACATTTAGCAATCGAGGCCGCAATCGAGGCCGCAAAGTAAAAAAAGTACCTTCGATCAATACCTTTGTCATACATTTAGCAATCGAGGCCGCAATCGAGGCCGCAGAGTAAAAAAAAATACCTTCGGCATACATTTAGCAATCGAGGCCGCAATCGAGGCCGCAAAGTAAAAAAAATACCTTCGGCATACATTTAGCAATCGAGGCCGCAATCGAGGCCGCAAAGTAAAAAAAAAGTACCTTCGATCTATACCTTCGGCATACATTTTGCAATCGAGGCCGCAATCGAGGCCGCAAAGTAAAAAAAACACCTTAAATCGATCCCACCTGATATACAAAGCATTTGAGATGAAAGCTTGTTCATGTCTGACAGGATAAGACAGGAAAGACGCCAATATAGACCGCAATATATGCCGCAAAGTAAAAAAAAGTACCTTCGGCATACATTTAGCAATCGAGGCCGCAATCGAGGCCGCAAAGTAAAAAAAGTACCTTCGATCGATCCCACCTGATATACAAAGCATTTGAGATGAAAGCTTGTTCATGTCTGACAGGATAAGACAGGAAAGTTTCGGCATCCTAGCGATTGTCGGACTTAAGACCTGAGTACTACGGTCGCCAATCTAGACCGCAATCTATGCCGCAAAGTAAAAAAAAAAGTACCTTCGATCTATACCTTCGGCATACATTTAGCAATCGAGGCCGCAATCGAGGCCGCAAAGTAAAAAAAGTACCTTCGATCGATCCCACCTGATATACAAAGCATTTGAGATGAAAGCTTGTTCATGTCTGACAGGATAAGACAGGGAAGTTTCGGCATCCTAGCGATTGTCGGACTTAAGACCTGAGGACTACGGTCGCCAATCTAGACCGCAATCTATGCCGCAAAGTAAATATAAAGTACCTTCGGCATACATTTAGCAATCGAGGCCGCGATCGAGGCCGCAAAGTAAAAAAAGTACCTTCGATCAATACCTTCGTCATACATTTAGCAATCGAGGCCGCAATCGAGGCCGCAAAGTAAAAAAAAATTCCTTCGGCATACATTTAGCAATCGAGGCCGCAATCGAGGCCGCAAAGTAAAAAAAAATACCTTCGGCATACATTTTGCAATCGAGGCCGCAATCGAGGCCGCAAAATAAAAAAAGCACCTTAGATCGATCCCACCTGATATACAAAGCATTTGAGATGAAAGCTTATTCATGTCTGACAGGATAAGACAGGAAAGTTTCGGCATCCTAGCGAATGTCGGACTTAAGACCTGAGGACTACGGTCGCCAATCTAGACCGCAATCTATGCCGCAAAGTAAATATAAAGTACCTTCGGCATACATTTAGCAATCGAGGCCGCGATCGAGGCCGCCAAGTAAAAAAAGTACCTTCGATCTATACCTTCGGTATATATTTAGCAATCGAGGCCGCAATCGAGGCCGCAAAGTAAAAAAAGCACCTTAGATCGATCCCACCTGATATACAAAGCATTTGAGATGAAAGCTTGTTCATGTCTGACAGGATAAGACAGGAAAGTTTCGGCATCCTAGCGATTGTCGGACTTAAGACCTGAGGACTACGGTCGCCAATCTAGACCGCAATCTATCCCGCAAATTAAATATAAAGTACCTTCGGCATACATTTAGCAATCGAGGCCGCGATCGAGGCCGCCAAGTAAAAAAAAGTACCTTCGATCTATACCTTCGGCATACATTTAGCAATCGAGGCCGCAATCGAGGCCGCAAAGTAAAAAAAATACCTTCGGCATACATTTAGCAATCGAGGCCGGAATCGAGGCCGCAAAGTAAAAAAAAAGTACCTTCGATCGATCCAACCTGATATACAAAGCATTTGAGATGAAAGCTTGTTCATGTCTGACAGGATAAGACAGGAAAGTTTCGGCATCCTAGCGATTGTCGGACTTAAGACATGAATACTACGGTCGCCAATCTAGACCGCAATCTATGCCGCAAAGTAAAAAAAAGTACCTTCGATCTATACCTTCGGCATACATTTAGCAATCGAGGCCGCAATCGAGGCCGCAAAGTAAAAAAAGCACCTTAAATCGATCCCACCTGATATACAAAGCATTTGAGATGAAAGCTTGTTCATGTCTGACAGGATAAGACAGGAAAGACGCCAATATAGACCGCAATACATGCCGCAAAGTAAAAAAAAAGTACCTTCGGCATACATTTAGCAATCGAGGCCGCAATACAGGCCGCAAAGTAAAAAAAAAGTACCTTCGATCTATACCTTCGGCATACATTTTGCAATCGAGGACGCAATCGAGGCCGCAAAGTAAAAAAAACACCTTAAATCGATCCCACCTGATATACAAAGCATTTGAGATGAAAGCTTGTTCATGTCTGACAGGATAAGACAGGAAAGACGCCAATATAGACCGCAATATATGCCGCAAAGTAAAAAAAAAGTACCTTCGGCATACATTTAGCAATCGAGGCCGCAATCGAGGCCGCAAAGTAAAAAAAGTACCTTCGATCGATCCCACCTGATATACAAAGCATTTGAGATGAAAGCTTGTTCATGTCTGACAGGATAAGACAGGAAAGTTTCGGCATCCTAGCGATTGTCGAACTTAAGACCTGAGTACTACGGTCGCCAATCTAGACCGCAATCTATGCCGCAAAGTAAAAAAAAAAGTACCTTCGATCTATACCTTCGGCATACATTTAGCAATCGAGGCCGCAATCGAGGCCGCAAAGTAAAAAAAGTACCTTCGATCGATCCCACCTGATATACAAAGCATTTGAGATGAAAGCTTGTTCATGTCTGACAGGATAAGACAGGGAAGTTTCGGCATCCTAGCGATTGTCGGACTTAAGACCTGAGGACTACGGTCGCCAATCTAGACCGCAATCTATGCCGCAAAGTAAATATAAAGTACCTTCGGCATACATTTAGCAATCGAGGCCGCGATCGAGGCTGCAAAGTAAAAAAAGTACCTTCGATCAATACCTTCGTCATACATTTAGCAATCGAGGCCGCAATCGAGGCCGCAAAGTAAAAAAAAAATTCCTTCGGCATACATTTAGCAATTGAGGCGGCAATCGAGGCCGCAAAGTAAAAAAAAGTACCTTCGATCGATCCAACCTGATATACAAAGCATTTGAGATGAAAGCTTGTTCATGTCTGACAGGATAAGACAGGAAAGTTTCGGCATCCTAGCGATTGTCGGACTTAAGACCTTTGTACTACGGTCGCCAATCTAGACCGCAATCTATGCCGCAAAGTAAAAAAAAAAAGTACCTTCGATCTATACCTTCGGCATACATTTAGCAATCGAGGCCACAATCGAGGCCGCAAAGTAAAAAAAAAGTACCTTCGATCTATACCTTCGGCATACATTTAGCAATCGAGGCCGCAATCGAGGCCGCAAAGTAAAAAAAGTACCTTCGATCGATCCCACCTGATATACAAAGCATTTGAGATGAAAGCTTGTTCATGTCTGACAGGATAAGACAGGAAAGTTTCGGCATCCTAGCGATTGTCGGAATTAAGACCTGAGGACTACCGTCGCCAATCTAGACCGCAATCTATGACGCAAAGTAAATATAAAGTACCTTCGGCATACATTTAGCAATCGAGGCCGCGATCGAGGCCGCAAAGTAAAAAAAGTACCTTCGATCAATACCTTTGTCATACATTTAGCAATCGAGGCCGCAATCGAGGCCGCAAAGTAAAAAAAAATACCTTCGGCATACATTTAGCAATCGAGGCCGCAATCGAGGCCGCAAAGTAAAAAAAATACCTTCGGCATACATTTAGCAATCGAGGCCGCAATCGAGGCCGCAAAGTAAAAAAAAAGTACCTTCGATCTATACCTTCGGCATACATTTTGCAATCGAGGCCGCAATCGAGGCCGCAAAGTAAAAAAAACACCTTAAATCGATCCCACCTGATATACAAAGCATTTGAGATGAAAGCTTGTTCATGTCTGACAGGATAAGACAGGAAAGTTTCGGCATCCTAGCGATTGTCGGACTTAAGACCTGAGTACTACGGTCGCCAATCTAGACCGCAATCTCTGCCGCAAAGTAAAAAAAAGTACCTTCGATCTATACCTTCGGCATACATTTAGCAATCGAGGCCGCAATCGAGGCCGCATAGTAAAAAAAAGCACCTTAGATCGATCCCACCTGATATACAAAGCATTTTAGATGAAAGCTTGTTCATGTCTGACAGGATAAGACAGGAAAGACGCCAATATAGACCGCAATCTATGCCGCAAAGTAAATAAAAAGTACCTTCGGCATACATTCAGCAATCGAGGCCGCAATCGAGGCCGCAAAGTAAAAAAAGTACCTTCGATCGATCCCACCTGATATACAAAGCATTTGAGATGAAAGCTCGTTCATGTCTGACAGGATAAGACAGGAAAGTTTCGGCATCCCAGCGATTGTCGGACTTAAGACCTGAGTACTACGGTCGCCAATCTAGACCGCAATCTATGCCGCAAAGTAAAAAAAAAGTACCTTCGATCTATACCTTCGGCATACATTTTGCAATCGAGGCCGCAATCGAGGCCGCAAAGTAAAAAAAGCACCTTAAAACGATCCCACCTGATATACAAAGCATTTGAGATGAAAGCTTGTTCATGTCTGACAGGATAAGACAGGAAAGAGCCCAATATAGACCGCAATATATGCCGCAAAGTAAAAAAAAGTACCTTCGGCATACATTTAGCAATCGAGGCGGCAATCGAGGCCGCAAAGTAAAAAAAGTACCTTCGATCGATCCCACCTGATATACAAAGCATTTGAGATGAAAGCTTGTTCATGTCTGACAGGATAAGACAGGAAAGTTTCGGCATCCTAGCGATTGTCGGACTTAAGACCTGAGTACTACGGTCGCCAATCTAGACCGCAATCTATGCCGCAATGTAAAAAAAAAAGTACCTTCGATCTATACCTTCGGCATACATTTAGCAATCGAGGCCGCAATCGAGGCCGCAAAGTAAAAAAAGTACCTTCGATCGATCCCACCTGATATACAAAGCATTTGAGATGAAAGCTTGTTCATGTCTGACAGGATAAGACAGGGAAGTTTCGGCATCCTAGCGATTGTCGGACTTAAGACCTGAGGACTACGGTCGCCAATCTAGACCGCAATCTATGCCGCAAAGTAAATATAAAGTACCTTCGGCATACATTTAGCAATCGAGGCCGCGATCGAGGCCGCAAAGTAAAAAAAGGACCTTCGATCAATTCCTTCGTCATACATTTAGCAATCGAGGCCGCAATCGAGGCCGCAAAGTAAAAAAAAATTCCTTCGGCATACATTTAGCAATCGAGGCCGCAATCGAGGCCGCAAAGTAAAAAAAATACCTTCGGCATACATTTTGCAATCGAGGCCGCAATCGAGGCCGCAAAATAAAAAAAGCACCTTAGATCGATCCCACCTGATATACAAAGCATTTGAGATGAAAGCTTATTCATGTCTGACAGGATAAGACAGGAAAGATTCGGCATCCTGGCGATTGTCGGACTTAAGACCTGAGTACTACGGTCGCCAATCTAGACCGCAATCTATGCCGCAAAGTAAAAAAAAAGTACCTTCGATCTATACCTTCGGCATACATTTAGCAATCGAGGCCGCAATCGAGGCCGCAAAGTAAAAAAAGTACCTTCGATCGATCCCACCTGATATACAAAGCATTTGAGATGAAAGCTTGTTCATGTCTGACAGGATAAGACAGGAAAGTTTCGGCATCCTAGCGAATGTCGGACTTAAGACCTGAGGACTACGGTCGCCAATCTAGACCGCAATCTATGCCGCAAAGTAAAAAAAAAGTACCTTCGATCTATACCTTCGGCATACATTTAGCAATCGAGGCCGCAATCGAGGCCGCAAAGTAAAAAAAGTACCTTCGATCGATCCCACCTGATATACAAAGCATTTGAGATGAAAGCTTGTTCATGTCTGACAGGATAAGATAGGAAAGTTTCGGCATCCTAGCGAATGTCGGACTTAAGACCTGAGGACTACGGTCGCCAATCTAGACCGCAATCTATGCCGCAAAGTAAATATAAAGTACCTTCGGCATACATTTAGCAATCGAGGCCGCGATCGAGGCCGCAAAGTAAAAAAGTACCTTCGATCTATACCTTCGGCATACATTTAGCAATCGAGGCCGCAATCGAGGCCGCAAAGTAAAAAAAAATACCTTCGGCATACATTTAGCAATTGAGGCGGCAATCGAGGCCGCAAAGTAAAAAAAAGTACCTTCGATCGATCCAACCTGATATACAAAGCATTTGAGATGAAAGCTTGTTCATGTCTGACAGGATAAGACAGTAAAGTTTCGGCATCCTAGCGATTGTCGGACTTAAGACCTGAGGACTACGGTCGCCAATCTAGACCGCAATCTATGCCGCAAAGTAAAAAAAAAGTACCTTCGATCTATACCTTCGGCATACATTTAGCAATCGAGGCCGCGATCGAGGCCGCCAAGTAAAAAAAGTACCTTCGATCTATACCTTCGGCATACATTTAGCAATCGAGGCCGCAATCGAGGCCGCAAATTAAAAAAAAAGTACCTTCGATAGATCCAACCTGATATACAAAGCATTTGAGATGAAAGCTTGTTCATGTCTGACAGGATAAGACAGGAAAGACGCCAATATAGACCGCAATACATGCCGCAAAGTAAAAAAAAGTACCTTCGGCATACATTTAG
The DNA here is from genome assembly GCA_035149815.1 of Branchiostoma lanceolatum. Taxonomy (NCBI): domain Eukaryota; kingdom Metazoa; phylum Chordata; class Leptocardii; order Amphioxiformes; family Branchiostomatidae; genus Branchiostoma; species Branchiostoma lanceolatum. The sequence continues at coordinate 8,675,545 of CM068879.1, read as the reverse complement.
CAATCGAGGCCGCAATCGAGGCCGCAAAGTAAAAAAAGTACCTTCGATCGATCCCACCTGATATACAAAGCATTTGAGATGAAAGCTTGTTCATGTCTGACAGGATAAGACAGGAAAGTTTCGGCATCCTAGCGATTGTCGGACTTAAGACCTGAGTACTACGGTCGCCAATCTAGACCTCAAAATATGCCGCAAAGTAAAAAAAAGTACCTTCGATCTATACCTTCAGCGTACATTTAGCAATCGAGGCCGCAATCGAGGCCGCAAAGTAAAAAAAGTACCTTTGGCATACATTTTGCAATCTAGGCCGCAATCGAGGCCGCAAAGTAAAAAAAGCACCTTCGATCGATCCAACCTGATATACAAAGCATTTGAGATGAAAGCTTGTTTATGTCTGACAGTAAAAAAAAGTACCTTCGATCTATACCTTCGGCATACATTTAGCAATCGAGGCCGCAATCGAGGCCGCAAAGTAAAAAAAGTACCTTCGATCGATCCCACCTGATATACAAAGCATTTGAGATGAAAGCTTGTTCATGTCTGACAGGATAAGACAGGAAAGTTTCGGCATCCTAGCGATTGTCGGACTTAAGACCTGAGTACTACGGTCGCCAATCTAGACCGCAATCTATGCCGCAAAGTAAATAAAAAGTACCTTCGGCATACATTTAGCAATCGAGGCCGCAATCGAGGCCGCAAAGTAAAAAAAGTACCTTCGATCGATCCCACCTGAAATACAAAGCATTTGAGATGAAAGCTTGTTCATGTCTGACAGGATAAGACAGGAAAGTTTCGGCATCCTAGCGATTGTCGGACTTAAGACCTGAGGACTACGGTCGCCAATCTAGACCGCAATCGAGGCCGCAAAGTAAATAAAAAGTACCTTCGGCATACATTTAGCAATCGAGGCCGCAATCAAGGCCGCAAAGTAAAAAAAGTACCTTCAATCGATCCCAACTGATTTCCAAATATTTGAGATGAAAGCTTGTTCATGTCTGACAGGATAAGACAGGAAAGTTTCGGCATCCTAGCGATTGTCGGACTTAAGACCTGAGTACTACGGTTGCCAATCTAGACCGAGATCTATGCCGCAAAGTAAAAAAAAGTACCTTCGATCTATACCTTCGGTATATATTGAGCAATCGAGGCCGCAATCGAGGCCGCAAAGTAAAAAAAGCACCTTAGATCGATCCCACCTGATATACAAAGCATTTGAGATGAAAGCTTGTTCATGTCTGACAGGATAAGACAGGGAAGTTTCGGCATCCTAGCGATTGTCGGACTTAAGACCTGAGTACTACGGTCGCCAATCTAGACCGTAATCTATGCCGCAAAGTAAAAAAAAGTACCTTCGATCTATACCTTCGGCATACATTTAGCAATCGAGGCCGCAATCGAGGCCGCAAAGTAAAAAAAGTACCTTCGATCGATCCCACCTGATATACAAAGCATTTGAGATGAAAGCTTGTTCATGTCTGACAGGATAAGACAGGAAAGTTTCGGCATCCTAGCGATTGTCGGATTTAAGACCTGAGGACTACGGTCGCAAATCTAGACCGCAATCTATCCCGCAAATTAAATATAAAGTACCTTCGGCATACATTTAGCAATCGAGGCCGCGATCGAGGCCGCAAAGTAAAAAAAGTACCTTCGATCTATACCTTCGGCATACATTTAGCAATCGAGGCCGCAATCGAGGCCGCAAAGTAAAAAAAGTACCTTCGATCGATCCCACCTGATATACAAAGCATTTGAGATTAAAGCTTGTTCATGTCTGACAGGATAAGACAGGAAAGACGCCAATATAGACCGCAATATATGCCGCAAAGTAAAAAAAAGTACCTTCGGCATACATTTAGCAATCGAGGCGGCAATCGAGGCCGCAAAGTAAAAAAAGTACCTTCGATCGATCCCACCTGATATAAAAAGCATTTGAGATGAAAGCTTGTTCATGTCTGACAGGATAAGACTGGAAAGTTTCGGCATCCTAGCGATTGTCGGACTTAAGACCTGAGTACTACGGTCGCCAATCTAGACCGCAATCTATGCCGCAAAGTAAATAAAAAGTACCTTCGGCATACATTTAGCAATCGAGGCCGCAATCGAGGCCGCAAAGTAAAAAAAGTACCTTCGATCGATCCCACCTGATATACAAAGCATTTGAGATGAAAGCTTGTTCATGTCTGACAGGATAAGACAGGAAAGTTTCGGCATCCTAGCGATTGTCGGACTTAAGACCTGAGGACTACGGTCGCAAATCTAGACCGCAATCTATCCCGCAAATTAAATATAAAGTACCTTCGGCATACATTTAGCAATCGAGGCCGCGATCGAGGCCGCAAAGTAAAAAAAGTACCTTCGATCTATACCTTCGGCATACATTTAGCAATCGAGGCCGCAATCGAGGCCGCAAAGTAGAAAAAATACCTTCGGCATACATTTAGCAATCGAGGCCGCAATCGAGGCCGCAAAGTAAAAAAAGCACCTTAAATCGATCCCACCTGATATACAAAGCATTTGAGATTAAAGCTTGTTCATGTCTGACAGGATAAGACAGGAAAGACGCCAATATAGACCGCAATATATGCCGCAAAGTAAAAAAAAGTACCTTCGGCATACATTTAGCAATCGAGGCCGCAATCGAGGCCGCAAAGTAAAAAAAGTACCTTCAATCGATCCCAACTGATTTCCAAATATTTGAGATGAAAGCTTGTTCATGTCTGACAGGATAAGACAGGAAAGTTTCGGCATCCTAGCGATTGTCGGACTTAAGACCTGAGTACTACGGTCGCCAATCTAGACCGTAATCTATGCCGCAAAGTAAATAAAAAGTACCTTCGGCATACATTTAGCAATCGAGGCCGTAATCGAGGCACAAAGTAAAAAAAGTACCTTCAATCGATCCCAACTGATTTCAAAATATTTGAGATGAAAGCTTGTTCATGTCTGACAGGATAAGACAGGAAAGTTTCGGCATCCTAGCGATTGTCGGACTTAAGACCTGAGTACTACGGTCGCCAATCTAGACCGTAATCTATGCCGCAAAGTAAAAAAAAAGTACCTTCGATCTATACCTTCGGCATACATTTAGCAATCGAGGCCGCAATCGAGGCCGCAAAGTAAAAAAAGTACCTTCAATCGATCCCAACTGATTTCCAAATATTTGAGATGAAAGCTTGTTCATGTCTGACCGGATAAGACAGGAAAGTTTCGGCATCCTAGCGATTGTCGGACTTAAGACCTGAGTACTACGGTCGCCAATCTAGACCGTAATCTATGCCGCAAAGTAAAAAAAAGTACCTTCGATCTATACCTTCGGCATACATTTAGCAATCGAGGCCGCAATCGAGGCCGCAAAGTAAAAAAAGTACCTTCGATCGATCCCACCTGATATATAAAGCATTTGAGATTAAAGCTTGTTCATGTCTGACAGGATAAGACAGGAAAGTTTCGGCATCCTAGCGATTGTCGGACTTAAGACCTGAGGACTACGGTCGCAAATCTAGACCGCAATCTATCCCGCAAATTAAATATAAAGTACCTTCGGCATACATTTAGCAATCGAGGCCGCGATCGAGGCCGCAAAGTAAAAAAAGTACCTTCGATCTATACCTTCGGCATACATTTAGCAATCGAGGCCGCAATCGAGGCCGCAAAGTAGAAAAAAAGTACCTTCGATCTATACCTTCGGCATACATTTAGCAATCGAGTCCGCAATCGAGGCCGCAAAGTAAAAAAAGCACCTTAGATCGATCCCACCTGATATACAAAGCATTTGAGATGAAAGCTTGTTCATGTCTGACAGGATAAGACAGGAAAGACGCCAATATAGACCGCAATCTATGCCGCAAAGTAAATAAAAAGTACCTTCGGCATACATTTAGCAATCGAGGCCGCAATCGAGGCCGCAAAGTAAAAAAAGCACCTTCGATCGATCCCACCTAATATACAAAGCATTTGAGATGAAAGCTTGTTCATGTCTGACAGGATAAGACAGGAAAGTTTCGGCAATCTAGCGATTGTCGGACTTAAGACCTGAGTACTACGGTCGCCAATCTAGACCACAATCTATGCCGCAAAGTAAAAAAAAAAGTACCTTCGATATACATCTTCGGCATACATTTAGCAATCGAGGCCGCAATCGAGGCCGCAAAGTAAAAAAAGTACCTTCGATCGATCCCACCTGATATACAAAGCATTTTAGATGAAAGCTTGTTCATGTCTGACAGGATAAGACAGGAAAGTTTCGGCATCCTAGCGATTGTCGGACTTAAGACCTGAGTACTACGGTCGCCAATCTAGACCGCAATCTATGCCGCAAAGTAAAAAAAAAAGTACCTTCGATCAATACATTCGGCATACATTTAGCAATCGAGGCCGCAATCGAGGCCGCAAAGTAAAAAAAAAAAAGTACCTTCGATCTATACCTTCGACATACATTTAGCAATCGAGGCCACAATCGAGGCCTCAAAGTAAAAAAAAGTACCTTCGATCGATCCAACCTGATATACAAAGCATTTGAGATAAAAGCTTGTTCATGTCTGACAGGATAAGACAGGAAAGTTTCGGCATCCTAGCGATTGTCGGACTTAAGACCTGAGTACTACGGTCGCCAATTGTCGGACTTAAGACCTGAGTACTACGGTCGCCAATCTAGACCGCAATCTATGTCGCAAAGTAAAAAAAAGTACCTTCGATCTATTTATCGGCATACATTTAGCAATCGAGGCCGCAATCGAGGCCACAAAGTAAAAAAAGTACCTTTGATCTATACCTTCGGCATACATTTAGCAATCGAGGCCGCAATCGAGGCCGAAAAGTAAAAAAAGTACCTTCGATCTATACCTTCGGCATACATTTAGCAATCGAGGCCGCAATCGAGGCCTCAAAGTAAAAAAAGTACCTTCGATCGATCCAACCTGATATACAAAGCATTTGAGATGAAAGCTTGTTCATGTCTGACAGGAAAAGACAGGAAAGTTTCGGCATCCTAGCGATTGTCGGACTTAAGACCTGAATACTACGGTCGCCAATCTAGACCGCAATCTATGCCGCAAAGTAAAAAAAAAAGTACATTCGATCTATACCTTCGGCATACATTTAGCAATCGAGGCTGCAATCGAGGCCGCAAAGTAAAAAAAGTACCTTCGATCTATACCTTCGGCATACATTTAGCAATCGAGGCCGCAATCGAGGCCGCAAAGTAAAAAAAAAGTACCTTCGATCGATCCAACCTGATTTACAAACCATTTGAGATAAAAGCTTGTTCATGTCTGACAGGATAAGACACGAAAGACGCCAATCTAGACCGCAATCTATGCCGCAAAGTAAATAAAAAGTACCTTCGGCATACATTTAGCAATCGAGGCCGCGATTGAGGCCGCAAAGTATAAAGAAGTACCTTCGATCTATACCTTCGGCATACATTTAGCAATCGAGGCGGCAATCGAGGCCGCAAAGTAAAAAAAAGTACCTTCGATCGATGCAACCTGATATACAAAGCATTTGAGATGAAAGCTTGTTCATGTCTGACAGGATAAGACAGGAAAGTTTTGGCAACCTTGCGATTGTCGGACTTAAGACCTGAGTACTACGGTCGCCAATTGTCGGACTTAAGACCTGAGTACTACGGTCGACAATCTAGACCGCAATCTATGCCGCAAAGTAAAAAAAGTACCTTCGATCTATACCTTCGGCATACATTTAGCAATCGAGGCCGCGATCGAGGCCGCAAAGTAAAAAAAAGCTCCTTCGATCTATACCTTCGGCATACATTTAGCAATCGAGGCCGCAATCGAGGCCGCAAAGTAAAAAAAAGTACCTTCGATCGATCCCACCTGATATACAAAGCATTTGAGATGAAAGCTTGTTCATGTCTGACAGGATAAGACAGGAAAGTCGCCAATCTAGACCGCAATCTATGCCGCAAAGTAAATAAAAAGTACCTTCGGCATACATTTAGCAATCAAGGCCGCAATCGAGGCCGCAAAGTAAAAAAAGTAAAAAGTATATACGCTACAGGTCGGGGTACATACGCTCCACTTCGGGATACATAACGTTATAGGTCCGGAATCCGGGTACATACGCTATAAATTCGGAGTACATACGCTACAAGTAGGGACACATTACGCTAAAGGTCGGGGTACATACGCTATAAATTCGGGGTACATATGCTACAAGTCGGGGTACATACGCTACAAGTCGGGGCACTTACTCTACAAGTCGGGGTACATACACTACAAGTAGGGATACATACGCTATAGGTTGTGGTACATACGCTACACGTCGGGGTATATACGCTACAATTTGGGGCACATACGCTACAAGTTGGGGTACACACGCTACAGGTCGGGGTACATATGCTACAAGTCGGGGTACATACGCTACAAGTCGGGGCACTTACTCTACAAGTCGGGGTACATACGCTACAAGTAGGGATACATAACGCTATAGGTCCGGGCACATACACTATACATTCGGGGTACATACGCTACAAGTCGGGGTACATACGCTGTAAGTCACACTGCACGAAATGGCCTCGTATCCCGGCGTATACGTACAGGGATTCCTCCGGAAATATTCCATATCCCGGTGCGGATTTAGCGTATCCGTTAATTTTAACGGATACGCTAAATCCGCACCGGGATATGGAATATTTCCGGAGGAATCCCTGTACGTATACGCCGGGATACGAGGCCATTTCGTGCAGTGTCAAGGCACATACGCTACAAGTCGGGTCACATACGCTATAAGTAGGGATACATACGCTATAGGTTGGGTACATACGCTACACGTCGGAGTACATACGCTACAAGTCGGAGTACATACGCAACAAGTCGGGGTACGTACGCTACAATTCGGGGTACATACGCTACAAGTCGGGGTACATACGCTACACGTCGGGGTACATACGCTACAAGTCGGGGTACATACGCTACAAGTCGGGGTACATACGCTACAGGTCGGGGTACATACGCTACAGGTCGGGGTACATACACTACATGTCCGGGTACATACGCTACAAGTCGGGGTACGTACGCTACAAGTCGGGGTATATACGCTACAGGTCGGGGTACATACGCTACAAGTTAGGGGATTTTCAAGCAGACTGTGACAGAACCAACCACCGACAAGAAAATCAAAACCAACTATTGTACGATTGTCCCAAGAATGCCTTCATTGAGTTTGCGATCAAACTACTATTTTACCGTACGAATGTGTCCGGGCCCTTAAGGAAAATTTTATTCTTGAGAATATTTCCAGTTTAGACACTAAAGTTCTTTAAAATGGAACATTGCTGCAAAACTGCTAAGCATTATCTTACGTTAACATTTGGCGACGCCCCCTCTTTTTTTGTCCAAAATTCGCACTGTTACTTGTTAGGTACTGGATTGTTATTCGCTTGTATGTCATACCCAAATAGACGTATCTTTTACCTATTTGCCACGCTAGTTAAATGTTTACTGAGTGTGAAGATGTACTGTAGACCACACCATAAAGTAACCAGCCAAATGTCAAACATCCCTGTATCTATGATAACTGAGAGGGCCTCATTGACTTAAGTGTCTATTTATTAACCTTAATAAATAAGCTGGTATCTCGAGCTATAGCCTCTACCAGGCTACGTGGATCGCTAGAAAAATATGATTCTACGTACACTACCCAAGGCTACCCAATATCACTAATTGATAGCAGATACTTAAAGTTTCGGTCCTTTCCGACTCAGTTGGATCCTTGCGAATGCAACTTGGCGCAATTTGGCTCAGTCCGGAGAAATAGGTAGCCTCTACCAGGCCAAATAGTAGAAATCGGCCAAATAGAGTGAAAAGTATGCTAAGGAAGTCGTTTACGGAGAGATAGGGACAATTTGTGGTTCGCCTATTGTCCCTATCTCCGAAGCCGACTCCCTTAACATACTTTATATACACTTAATTTTTGCCAATTTTTAAGAATTTTCCAGCGAACCACGTAGCCTGGTAGCCTCCGTTGCAGGATCTGAACCGGCTTTTTTGGGGGCTAAATAATACACTTTTTGCAGCCAGGGGGTGGCTGATGGTTACGGGCTGGCTGCAAAAGGTGTATTATTTAGCCCCCATTAAGGCTGGTTCAGAGCCTGCTATGGAGGCTATATAGCTAGTAGCCTGGTAGAGGCTAGGTATCTCACCGGACTGCGCCAATTGCACTAAATCAAATTCGCAAAGATCATGCTGAGTCGGAAAGGCACTAAACTTTAATCTGCTATCAATTACATGTAGTGCTATAAGTAGCCTAGGGTAGCGTATAATCAGCTGTATAGAAGGGTAGCTTGCCAGGCTCTGTAATTGTGATATATTGGACAGAATTCCTTCGTTGACCAACAGCTGGTGACCCGAGGAAAGAAAACCCTGGAAGGAAGCTTCAACTGACATTTAAACTTGTAAGACGTTACAGAGATTTCGACTTACCTCATAAGGACGCGATCAGAAACGACATTAAGTGTGAATGGTCCCTTGGCACTTCGTAAGGTCGCAATGAAGTTCTGATTTGCTTCCAGTACAACTCCGTAGCACATGTAGCTGTCGTGTGCTCTACGGTAAGCTTGCATGTTTACCTATATTCTATTGTAGACTTTGTTTGTTAGTTTGTTTCTTTGTTTGTTTTAACTTTATTTGTTAATGAGAAGCTGAAATTGGCATACAGGCCACTTTTTATTGAAGTCATGAGGAGGGAGCTAAGGGTCAGACAAATGCTATCAGTCCTTTTTCTATCATAAAAATGTGCTTTACCACGTTATAATTCCACATAAACACAGAGTAACGCGCCACGCACAAACAGACACACACATACACAGACAAAGACACAAACACACACACACAAACAAACAAGAGAGAGAGGGGGAGAGGGAGAGAGAGCAACAGGATTTTCTGACTAACCAAAGTACTTTTTTAAAAAAGAGACTTGTACACAAATCATTTGTTTGGCCTTTTTTTACCATATATAGAATCAAGTAATACACGACTAGTAAAAAAGCCGTCGAAAAAACATTCCATGATGAGGAGGAACACAGGTTGTTCGTGTCAAATACCAGTACCTTTAACAGGTCGGATAGTTCTTCCCCTTTTCACCTCCGGTCGTACATTCTAACCATGTCAACAACTCGAGGCCTGTCACATGCAATAGAACTTGAGGGTTGGTTGTGAGGAACTGATAAGTCTTATTTTTCTAGGCAAGTATTTATCTATGTAAAATTTCGATGAGACTTGAACATCTGATGCCAACTGATATCAGTCGACTTGTAGGTAGATGTGGAACCAGGGTGAAGATAGCAGACATTTCACTTACCGATTCGTGGTTGTAAGAAAGCTAGCAGAGAATTCGAAATTTGAATAAATTTGTCATATTTCGTTTGAAAACGGCTATTTGACATGTATGGTCTTGTTTTCCGACCATTTCACATACACAATAAAATCGTCGACATACCGCTAAAGTAACCTTTGAAGACCCAATTTTGTAGATATTTGTACGATACCCGAAGACATGCACCTTGAGCCCCTGTCACACGTGTGCGTATATACCAAGTCTGCATGAGTTGCGTATTAACATGTTTTGGGTTAAGGTTAAGTTTGCAGCCGAATAAGTGATTTCTTAGGTTCGACCACTAGTCTGCACAACGGTGGGTCCAAGTAGAAAACAACTTTTTCCCCGCAAACCTTACTTAAACCAAAAAAATGTTAATGCATCAGAAAAATGAAATTTTAACAGATAAAAGAGAAGTTTATGACTTAAGCTTTGTTTAAGCCCTGCATGCAGCCCCTTGTGGTTTACACTGACTGTTGCACGACTAGACCCGGTACATGCCAAGTTAATCAGTGCCCCTCAGCGTGTCGCACCGTACCCCCTCCGAGAGACTGTCAGACGAGCAGACATTAGTCAGACGTTTTGGGGCCAAGACCGTTCATCACATCACATCGACTTAAAAGTGGGCGGCGCCGATGAAAACCAATCGGTATGTGGTTACATCGTCGGAGTATTTCAGCATTCCAAAACATCGCAGGATGTCAAGGGCGTAGCAACATCATGTCGAGATCTGACATCGCAACACAGCAACGAATCTTGCTCCCAAACTTCAAATACTCTTTCAATCCGTATTGTGAACTCTTTTCTCTATATAAAAAAAACGGCAAGATCAGTTAAACCTTTACGCATGTACTTTTCTATAGAATACAACATCTTAACGACTTTCTTATGCAGCTTAAAGATAGTTTTTGTACTTCGGAAGCAATCAGGATGCATCCACAACACTTGACCCCCCCCGCCCCCTCCTTAAGTTTCAAAGAGGTTACAGTGAGCACAAGGCAACGCTGTGTTCCACCTGGCACGACTATGTTTGCCAGTGGCCACGTTTCTATTTGCTCTCATCTTGTTTGAATAGGAAACTCCCCAGTATGTGAACTGTAGCTAAACTTTAACTACAACTTTGTTTTCTGGGGAAATACAGCGACTGCGTGCCGGGTTCTGTCGCGTGACAACGCCCACTGTTAATTGGTTCTTCCTCAGTGGGTAGTTGCTGGTTTTCTCTCCTCTCCATACAACAATGGCTTCCTGTCTGGAAAAGTTTGGGAAGAAGAGACTGCTCTTGCTCGTTGGGTTCCTCGTAGTCGTCGCGGCTATCATCGGTCTAATCGTCGGCGTAACTGCTAACCAGTCCGCGAGCGAATCACAAGGAGACTCCGATGAATCGGGAGGAGACAAGGCTACCACGGCCGCGATTCCAACGACTACTCAGACCATGTGGCCGGCGGATAGCCCGTGGCTTACCCTCCGCCTACCCGACTACATCGTCCCGGTACACTACAACCTTACCCTCCAACCGGATCTAGTAGCGGACACTTTCACCGGGAAGGTAGCGATAGACCTCAAAATCAGCCAACCGACCAAGTATATTCTTCTCCACATCAACGAACTTGTCCTCCAACCACCGACCGTGTACCAGAAACTGACGGGCGCATCTTACACTGTGCTCCGCACGTTCGAGTATCTACCCAACCAGTTTTACATCATCGAAATGTCAGAAGAGATTCCAGCTAACAACCAAAACGACGATGGGGACATGTACGTGGTGACTGTGGACTTTAGCGGCAGTCTCGTCGGTCACATCGTGGGATTCTACAAGAGCACTTACACCAACTCACAGGGAGAGACTAGGTACGTGCACTTCTGTTCATTATATTACTCTGTTTCTAATTAAGCTAGGCACATTTTAATGGATTGCTAAAACCATGAGGGGTGGTTGAAATCAGGGTGACTATTTCTAAAGCGCCAGTTTTTATCTTGTAGAGAACAATCGACAAGTACCTTGTACAGACGAAGCCACTTAATTGCACATCGGATAAACACACCTACCATTTAATTGCACCGAATCCCAATGTCCCAAACCGGTTCCCATTCACTGCATTGTTAGTGACTCCGCATATCTGCACCGCGCATGGTCACCAATGCCGGATAACTGCACCATTTTTTTTTCAAAAATCCTCGACAAGTTAACTGAAAAGGTGCGCTAAAATCGGCAAACGCGGTACAAATGAGCCGATACCTGCCGGTGTAAAGGCGCAATACCGCCAATATGTTAAAAACTGTTATGAGTAACAAAAGAAGGCGGTCTCCATTGACAGTTACGTTGATAGGAATCGTATGGGAGGTCCCGGGCGGGTCACCCGTAATCAGTAACCAAGTTTTAGTTTCAATTCCTAGTTTCATGGCGGTACATGCTTTACGTAAATCGACAACTGCACTCTACGTAATGTAACACAGAAACTGCTATCCCATGAGTGGCATGACGATGTTTCAGAATGCCTCCCCTGTAACATTACGCGTGTTGTAATGCGGTAGATCGCATGGAAAAATGAAAGAATGCAAAATCTTTTAAAACAGGTTCGTAGTCATTTCTTTATTTTCAGCAAAGGGTCAATAAATAAAGTTAATAACTGAATAATTTCGTCTCTTTTCTTTGTGCTAGTGTTTCTGACTAACAATACACCCCCTCGCCCATGGTGGTGCGGTCCAGCTGGGCATTTCGCATAATTGCACCAGCCGGATAATTGCACCAAAACTGCTGACAAATGGGTGGTGCAGTTAAGCGGATTCTACTGTATAACTGCATTGTTAGAAGAGTAAATATGGCCCCAATTACGTTACAAGCTACAATCTTATTATTACAAAGTATATCCATAAAGTATTAAGCACAAGCAACACTGCTCGCGCAGTATTGCATCATACGTCGATTACTTATCAGCCATTTGACATTTGTATGTGCCTTTGCATTTTTTTCTCATCAGGTTCCACCCCCTTTTCCTATTGGGACCAATGTTTACAAACGCACACGTGAGCCGACAATGCCACAGATCTTTATCACAATTAGTCTCCCAAGTTCTTTTCCTTCCGGCCATATACCGACCGAAAGAGCAAAACAGCCCTTTTTACAAAGCCGGACGTTTGGAACGTAGTTTGTTATGTTTGGCACACGTATTTACAACTTTTGAAGAGTTCTCTGTCTTCAGTGTTGACGTGAAACAGGTGATTTTTTTGGGTGGAGTTAGGGCACTTTCATTTACAAACATCAAATAGCGATTCTTTACATAAAACCCAAACATTTTGAACATACAGCGTTACGTAATCCAGCGTTTTAAAAGTTGCGGTACAAATCAGATAATTAGAAGTTATTCTTTGCCTCATGTCATTTATATTTATTACATTTTATATTTTATATGGCAGCTGATGTGTTAGGATCCGTTTAAAGTACCACTTGAAATATGTAAACATGTTAAAAGCAATATATTGACCAGGACTGCCATTTGTGTGCTAGGTAAACAATGATCCTGTTTGGAACACAAAGAACTTTGTGTTACCGAACAATAAAGGACCAATATTTGCAACTATTCAGTTTTAACAGGTATCTGTGCAAGTCACGGTTCAATGCACTTGCATAATAGCGTGAAATACTGTTCTAATTTGTTATTTACCAAGTGTTATAAATAGTTACTAATCTCTAAACAGATTTTAGGATCCGTCGCATTCACATTGTTTTGCACTTGTTCTTTGAACAGCTAAGATGACATAATTATCCTATCAAAGCCTTTTTAAAACGTCTCAAATAAGTTATTTTACAGTTTGTTCGTAAGTTACCTACACTAGGACAGAGTTGTGCGAAGAGCTAGCAACTTCTCACATAGAAACAGCTACCCTACATGTGTCACCAGGTACGAAATGGACCAAACTAAAACGCACAACCTTGTCTCCAAAATATACAAAACGAATCTATCCTCTGTCGCACCATTTGAAAAAGGTATTACCGTAAGAAAGGAAAATATTGATGTTCTGGCTACTTGAGCAGAAGTGGAGGAAAACAACGTTGAACGTCTTTGTTAATTATGGTACCTACCGTTGACATGTACCCTTTGGAACAAGACCAGACTTTCGTCTATCAAAACATGACCTCCCATGTAGTTAGTAGGTTATTAAGTGGTCTGTCTATACCACCTACCAGCAAAAGGCTTTTCTGCCTAATCAATGTCAATACTGTCAAAAAAAGGTCCGTAACCCTTGAGCACAAATCAAAAGTGATTTGTCAATATCTCAAAAGAGTTTTTTGTTTGAAAGGTACATTTGTTTGTGTTTTACTCCGGAAGCAGCTTCTTATTTTCAAAAAAAAGGCCACACGCGAATGCAGAATTAACCAAATGGTGTAAAATTTCTTCATATATCAAATGGACCATCATCACCCAGGAACTGAAGAGTGCAAGTAAACGTACACCAACCCGCTGGTGACGGCCCTGCAGTCCATAGGCATTTCGGCAGGGGCCGTTGTCTTGTGTGGTGTTTACGCTGCCAGCAATAAACAAAGAGCCAAACTCACGGTAACGATAAGAAATGAACAACGAGAAGAAAACTTACCCACGAGGGCTCTACGATGGATCCCACTGTGGTTGAGTCATGTGGTACTAGTGCTACGTCAGGTTGAGCTTCTTCTAACTTGATGTGGCTGTCGCTTATGGTGTTTCAAGAGGGAGGGGGGTTGCTCGACTGCCTCCTTGTTTTGCTTGTCAAGTTTTGACCTCAAAAGCATAGAAACTGCGCAATTCCGACTACGCATGTGCAGTGTCAAAGCTGAAGGACCCTGGCTTGTAAACAGTTCTCGTCTCGAAATTATTTCGAGTCGCATAACAATCATGCCGAGGCGGGTTTGGAAATACGTCTCAGGGGCCTTCACCTTTGACACTGCACATGCGTACTAGAATCTACGAATGGGCTTATTGCGTCCATACCCTTGTGAGCGCCACCTAGCTTACATCTTCAGACTTACTAGTAACCTAACCGGCATCCGGATTCCAACAATTTCAGAGAGATAGCCTGGTCTCAGCTACCTAGCTAACGCACTTTATTTGAATATCACCAGAGTCAAAGTCAACTTCACTTTATTGAAGCATTTTCTTACTATATTTTCCCCAGGTCTTTGGCTACCAGTAAGTTCCAACCCACAGACGCCAGGAGAGCCTTCCCGTGTTTCGACGAACCGGCCCTGAAGGCGGAGTTCTCCACTATCCTTATCCACCCACCGGAATACATCGCCATTTCAAACATGCCCATAGACGTGAGTCAAACATCTATTACCACCGCGAAGGAGTGATTGTTTTAGCGGCCGTGTGCATGTTTATTTGTCTTTGGACAATGGTTTAACGTAGGTGCTATGCTTGAACTGTGATGATAGTTGGAAAAGTGGTAACGTTAGTTTATAGATATTATTGTAGTAACTTGACAAGGTATAGATGCATTTGTATACTATTCTTTTGTTGTGGCTTGTTCTTAACCCAGTGGGTATGACAATGTATAGATGCATTTGTATACTATTCTTTTGTTGTGGCTTGTTCTTAACCCAGTGGGTATGACAATGTATAGATGCATTTGTATACTATTCTTTTGTTGTGGCTTGTTCTTAACCCAGTGGGTATATGTGTACAATGATGTATTCAATGTCATTATCTGATCTCAATCCCAATAGGTGGCTTACACCAGAGACGACGGGCTTGTAGAGACCCATTTCAATAGATCGGTCCCTATGAGCTCCTACCTCGCGTGTTTCATTGTTTGCGACTTCAAGTACACGGAAAGCGTCACCCGTGGCGGAACTCCGGTATGTACGAAGCATAAACTTAGAAACATTGTACATATGTTTATTGGTTTATTTGAATGATGTCCATTAGTTACAGTGTTCATATGTTGTTGTTGATTGTTTATGGTATGTTTGAAAGAACTCCAGCACTTGATACTTCACTACTCTTCTTGGAGTCATAATTGTAACAAACATATTACAGTACTAAACATAATAACACACGTACCTACACTTACAATAACACTAGTCTTTAGAAGTACTTGCAACAACATTGATAAACTACTAGTGATGGAGCTGAAAGGGCAGAGTATAAATCTAATCAATGTCTTAAACGTAAACAATTTTTCTTAATATCATAACCTAATCCGATTTGTAACGACTATAGCAATGGCGGCAGGTGGCCAGCGAGCAGTAGTAGGTTGTTCTCAATTTACTATAGTCCTTCGAAGAAGTCCGTTTGCAATCTCAAGCCAAATGGTATCGCCGGATGCGCCTGCGGTATCTTCGCCTTTTCTTTCGCTTTGAGGCTACCAACGTCAATTTGCTGAATGCACATGTTTTAAATCTAGACTATTTTGATGACGTAGCTTCTATCTCACGGGCTCTAGGACTAGGAATGATTTTAGTGTTTACTGATAGTTAGTCTGTGGTCACTTATCCTGAAAACGTGCCTCTGGAATCTTCAATTAACTTCAAACGCGTGAACTATATATCAAAAAATGACTTAGATGTGGGGGAACTAAAACTAGAACATAGAATTTGCCAATATTGTGAGTTAAATCAAATAGAAGATGAGCGGCACTTCATTTTAGATTGTAAACTTTACGATATAGAAAGAAATGTTCTTTTCAAATGTATTAATGAGAAATTCCCATACTTTGAATATTTAAACGCAACGGATAAATTCATATTTTTGTTGCGTCTAGATAACCCTTGTATAAGAAACATGATCTGTTCATACATCTACACATGTACAAAGAAGCGAGAAGAAGTTGACTTTACTAGATTAGCTTAGCTTATCCCTTTCTTCTACCATGTATGTTTACACAATGTGCTGTACATATTTCACTGTATATGTCACTTAGATGTTAGTTAGGTTTGTGTTAAACGACCTGTATCTAGCCCCTCGGGGCACGAACATACAATAAAGGTCTTCAATCATCATCATCATCTATTCACCGCAGATTCGAGTCTACGCGACCCCAGACCAGGTAAACAACACGCGGTACGCACTGGACATCATGAGGAATATCACCGACTATTTTGAGGAGATTTACCAAATCCCTTATCCACTGCCTAAACTTGGTGAGTTATACCCGTAGATATTTACAAGGTATAAGTAATCATGAATATCAATACATAAAAAGGAGACAATAAGATAGCTACTCAGAATATCATTACAAATGTAGTATTCATTTCATTGACGTTTTGATTAAATTTTCATTTATTGTATCAAAATTCCGTATGGTCATCGCGCTATGGGCTTCTACTTCGATTTACTCAGTTTAAAAGAATCAGTAAATATTTTGAAACGGTTGTCGTGACACAATAGTGCTGTATCATGTTTTCCGTCTATATCACATATCTGCTAAGAAAACAGATTGGGACTTTACTATCACGTTGTTTACAACGCTACCTATCGGAATATCTTAAAACTGCAGCACATTAATGCTTCTGATTGCCTTGCTTTCAGACCAGATCGCCATCCCGGACTTCGTGTCTGGCGCTATGGAACACTGGGGAATAATCACTTACCGCGAGACGAACCTCTTGTACGAGGAAGGCGTGTCTTCTGCAGGAAACAAGCAGAGAGTAGCTAGTGTCGTATCTCACGAGTTGGCGCATATGGTGCGTTATGTATATTCTGTATACATGTTTATTACATATACAAGACGAAAATCGTCGTTTTTGCCGATGGTATTGTTTGTAAATGATTTCCTGAAACTTAGTAAAAAGTATGTTTTTTTGCCCAAGAGAGAAGAGAGGAAAACCCCTAGGATATTGGATTGTTATAAACAATATGAAATGGTATGCACATGTTTGCAGGTAACATATGTCTTGGTTATACGGCCCATGTTTCATTATTTTTTTTCAGCAGGCTAGACCAGGCGTCTTCTTTTACTGACTCACATTAGCCAGTTCACGAATCCATATGCGCATTCACAGGTCAAAGGTGAAGGTCCCTGAAACACGTCTGTTATTCAAACTGACCGATGGAGGTATAACAGGCACATGTATAAAGCATGGTCGAGACTCGAGACAAGAATATTGACAAGTCAGGGGCCTTCACCTTTGACCTGTGAATGCGCAGTTGGATCTCTGAATGGGCTTATGGTTAGTGCTGATGACTTTGCTTCTCTTCTTTATGCACATTTCAGTGGTTTGGTAACATTGTCACCATGGAGTGGTGGGACGACCTGTGGCTGAACGAAGGGTTCGCCAGTTTTGTGGAATACCTGGGAGTGAACGAGGCAGAACCCGACTGGCAAATGGTAAGGCGTCAGCTAGATTATGAATCATTATATCACGACAAGCTAGTTCCATGCAGGGTGTCACTGAATGTGTGCGAGTTATCGGAACAAACTTTGTGTATTTTTCAAACCCCAGAAGCTAGAAGGCCTACGTATGGGCGCCGTCTAGCGACTGATGTGATTCGTACAGTACTTAACGTTACCATATGTTGAGTAGACCAAATGAAGAAGTGTGCGATTCAGAAGAGTTATGTTGACTTTTAGTTGCGTTCAGACTCAGTAATGTGCAATACATACATTTTCGTTTGGAAACATGGCACAAAAGCTTTCACACTAAACACCAAAACGTTGTGCGATCCTGCACCTTGTAAAACTATACATAGATTTCCATCTCTGTCCGCCATTCGGTATGCGTCTGCGCGTGTGCATATACGTACATGTGTATGTCTGTGCGTATGTGTTGTTTGTTTGTTTGTTCGTTTGTTTATTTGTGTGTGTACTGTGTGTGTGTTTATATATATGTATATGTGTGTGTGTGTGTGTGTGTGTGAGTGTGCGTGTGTGTGTATATGTATGTACGCATGTATGTATGTATGTATGCATATGTGTGTGTGCTTGTGTGTGTAAATGTATTGTATTTATGTGTGACCCAGTGAGTGTTCGTACATGCGTGCCTGTGTGATACAGAGAGACACACAGAGAGAAATAGAGAGGAAGGGAGAGAGAGTTTGTGTGTTCAAGTACTACAGTATCTGTAAGTGTGTCTGAATATACCACATTTGCTCACACATCGTGTCACACGTCTCATGTACTACAAACCATCATCATGACAATTTTGATAGTCTGTCAGCGTTTTATTTCTGAAGGTTACACTGATTAGATCATATCCTTTCTTGCCCGTCAGAATAGGGCTCCAATTTGAGAGAAGGTAATCCAATTAGTCTTCGCACCAATCATGGGCCGCATAAAGGATGCTGCAAGATCAATTAGTCTTTCTACTTGGTTTCGGACTTTGCTTCTTACGTGCTTGATTAGAAACCTTTTCTGACAAGTACCGTCACTAAAAAGTGTGAAAATGACTTCTTGCCTGTATGGAACATACTTAGACGATTGCAACTGTAATACTGAGTATGGCGTAGGGTAGGGTGTGTGTGGTTTATAGTAGTGTTCCTGCAACATCTAGTTTTGGAAAATAAGAGACTTTGTTTTCATTACTTTTACAAGTACGTGTAGGCCACAATTTTACGAAAACATACATGTATATATCAAAGGAAATCAGAAATTATTTGATGTCAACACATAAGAATCATACATGTACACGAATGCACATGCCAGCTTTACATGGTATCAAAATGCATCAATTTGCATAATTACAATACAATTATTAACGTATTGTGCTTGACTAAAACACACACCTCAGTATTCATGTCCAATACAGAAAAAACTCGTGGGTTGCGTGGATATGTTCCAGTTGTTGCTAGCTGTTAGAGACTTTCACTAGTCGGATGCTTCACTACACATCGACTATCTAGTCAAGACGGGCTGTATGGAAAGCTGTAACATAACATGTCTAGTTAGTCAAATTCATACCTTTGGGTCGTACACCATATTTCTTTCGTTGAAAAAAATTAGGCAATGCAATTTTACACTTTTGTGGTCAGACATGAGTGAACAGAAGAGGGTAATTTTTTTAAGGGAAGTATGACTCTACTAAATTAATACGATTTGCTGTTAGAAGATTGTTTTTCTATGCGTCACCCATTCTTATACAAACTGTCTTTGGGTTAGCTCTTTTCTCTTGAAAACCATAAGTAAGGTGTCTTTTTGTTGGACATCGTTTGTACCGGAAAACAAAAACAAAAACAACACAACAACACAAAACAAAAGAAAACGGTAGCCCAATCGCCTAGCTCTAGACCGGGATGTTTGAAATCATTTGAAAGGGCTTGCTAATTGGGTCATCCACAATGCTTGATACTTGGTAAAATACAAGTACAGTATACGTAATACTGTATATAAATAAAGAGTGACAGCGTTTTGTTTTAAGCTAAACGTATTGACGCCTATGGCCTGGCCTTTCGCGACATTTTCTGACATTAAAGACCATTACCGTTTTTCCAAAATGTATCGTTTTTACATGTGCCATTTTGTACTTCCTTGGGTGCGGCCCACTCTACCCCCGTAATGGCCGTTAAGTGTTTGTAAATGACGTGTATGACAGGGGAGCATCCGCGATGGTCGACTTCTGATCCGATAATCCGCCCTTCAACTATCTATTCTAACGTTCCATCCAACGAAAATAGAATTGATTCTACATTAACAGAGGCTTCGGTACGATAACACGTTCTCTTCATTACTTTAGTGTATATAACGTTACTATCGATTCTCTTAATGGTTAGGTTACAATTGATTGTTTCATGTGGCTACTTTCTATAGCAACATTCTAGAGGTAAAAAAAGCGTAATATTTTGTGTTTCCAGAGTGATGATGCTGGCCGTTTCGCTTTAGAAATGTTAAAGTTCCGCGGCGCTTTTCTGTTCGTCAGCGCGAGACTTGTGTGACACGGCGTGCCATGTGGTCCCATTATTCACAGTACTTCGGGTGTTTCGGGGCGACCCGGGTGCGTATGGGCGCTGCAGATAGACGCCAACATCATTTTTCATGTTTGATAGAGACGTGCCCGAAGACAGCTCATTGCGCTCTTATGCCTCATTTAATTGGAAAAACGCGCTCAATTACTCGTTATCTACCTCCGCATAGTCGCTCGGTGCAACCGCGGGGTAGGCGTCCCAAGAAACCGCTCAATACGATCGACGGGATGTGCCTGGATCAAGAAAAAATTCCCCCCACCGACGCTTTGTTTTGCAAAAGGTTCCTCGGGTACATGACAAATGATAGCTGTTACAACTTTCCGCGGAGTCGTAAAAAAAACAAAGTTGGTACTATCACCTGCGTCCAAGGACATTGCAATTCTTAAGACTATCTAAACACCTTGAAGTGCTATGTCGTGACAGTTTCAAAGACTTGTAAAAGACCGGAATGAACGGTAGGACGGTCGGCATTGTTTCTGTACATGTTACGCCAACGGCAAGACCTATGAATTATGTGGGGAGGAAGCCGAATTAACGTTAAAAGGAGGTGCGAGGCCTTTTGAATGTAAGTGGGACTCTCTGCCGTCTAAACCAATGCTTCGGCACATCCAGCACGCTCTTTCGGCAGTCAGGAAAGTTTCTTGCGAGGAAGAAGGATTATTTCCACTGGTAACGCTACCTCCCACCTTGACATACTTTCGTCCCAAGCTGCCTCAGTTTATTTTCAGTAAATCATTAATAGTGTAAGTTAGTGCGAGAAAAGTACATCAACAGATACACTTAAAACCGCTACTCGCGCATCTCTCACAAACTCAATGCCGTGCAATTCTTCTTCTCTCCACTAATTAATGTTCGCGATGCCGGTACTGTTAGCCGCGCTTACTCTGCCGTAATTCCTCAAGTCAACCCATCCGCCCGTCTACATCAAGGGAAATTAAAGTTGAGCCCGTGTTAGAGACTGCAAAATTAATTAAGACGCCGACGGTGGACCCGGTCTCTTGGGGTTCCATCTAAACGCCGAAAACGGCGGAGCAACGTAAATTAGTAGCGCTAACAAGGAAGACATAGACAGGGAAATATCGACGGGAACGTCATGTAACGATGCTCGTCTTCGCATCATATCTGGGCTATCATTTTTCAGATTCCTATAATTGAGTCCGAAGGGAGGGTACGGAATCGACTCAATGAAGAGTCTTCAGTCATACAGGAATATGATTAATCTTCAAACTTAAAGAAGAGGGCTATTGTAGACAAGTACACGTAGAGATGCTTTAGAAAGTATGGTTTAATATGGTTGTAAGGAAAATCAAAGTACATTTTTCATGGTGTGCATATTTGCAAATAATCGTAATAATTGATAGCTACTGATGTCTGTCACAACCGGCATATGACGTTTTTCATCTTTAGAGTGTGTTTATCATTCTTTTCATTTCTCGTTAAGTAGATTCTCTGAGTGAGTGAGTGAGTGAGTGAGTGAGTGAGTGAGTGACTAGCTTAGTGAATGAGTGTGTGAGTGTGTGTGCGTGTGCATAGGAATGGGTATGTGTGTATGTGCGTGTCTGTATGCGTATGTATGTATGTATGTATGTAAGTGTGTGTGTGTCTGTCTGTGTGTTTGTGTGTGTGTGTGTGTATGTAAGTATGATTGTGTGTGTGTGTGTGTGCATCCTACGCAACCGGTTCTTGCGTAGATAGTGTGAAACTTGAGGTGGTGGCTCCCCCGGGTGCGCCCCTGGGCTGGTTTCAGTAAAGTGTAAGTGTCTTTATTAATATGTTTGTTAACTAGTTTGTAGAAGAAGGGGGGGCGGGCGTTCCTCCTCCTTTTAAAGAGAAGGGGCCCCTGTAGGTCGCTGAGCATTTGTGTCACGCTGCTAGTCCGTCGGAAGTTTATAAAGAAGATATCGCCGTAACTTTTTATTGATTGAAATTTGGGACCGATATGGGTCCAAGAATCAATACGAGGTAGATACTGGTAACGGGATAGAGCAGTATATAAGAAATTAGGTCATTTGGCACGTGTACTATCTAAATCCTTCTCAAGCACAGACAGTTATCAGTAAACAAGTAAATCATTGATAAGCTTTAAGCTATAAGAAAAAGTGTAAGAAGATCTTCTGATGCAACGACAATATCGTGCACGCTGGGAAAAATCATTTACAAAAGAATTGGAACGTTTCTTTACTACCTCCATGAAAACGGAGGTATTGTTTTTCGGTCTGTTTGTTTGTCTTGGTGTGTGTTCAAGTTTGTGGTCCGGGTTAAAAGGTTGTTGAACTGAGTTGTAACCCGGAGACTGAAAAGATGCGAAGGTTGAGGTGGCCTAGCCTCTACCAGGCTCCACAGGTCTCAGGAAAAGTTGTGAATTTCTACTATTTTTCCTGCGACCTGTGGAGCCTGGTAGAGGCTAGAGGTGGCCTGCGTCCAAAATGTCTTCGGTAGGATGACAGGAAGTAAACGTTGCGTTGTCACGTGGCCAAAAGTCAGGAACGCGAGGATGGCATGTGCCTGAGAGTGGAGCATGTAATGTGTGAAAAACAGACGTGAATGCTATATTCTTTACTCACGCAATTTACAAAGAACTCAAAATTTCTAACGGAGGTTTGAGATCTTCGGTTTCTTGTTTGTCACATGCGGTCGTCTTCAATGACTGCAGCTTCAACTAAGTGTTCGCTATGGAGTCGTCTAAACCTGGAGTGTATGCTCAAATACCCAAGCGTTTGTGCAAAGTACAAACAATTCAAACATATAGCATAAAATGTATTGCAGCAGAAAGCTCGTATATCTTGAACGATTCACTCGTCAATAAATGTGACCTTCAACCTTTTTAAAACAAACAAATCCGGCATTTGACAAGCAGACATTTTATGTCCCAGTTGCTGGATTTATTCCCAGCAAAGGCCTCTTTAGTAGAAATGTCTTTGAGCGGCAATTATGACGGATCTGCGACTGTGTTTATCCCTACTTTATCTCTCTTTCCTCCAGCTGGACCAATTTATCGTGCAGGATCTCCAGCCTGTGTACGGACTGGACGCGCTGACGACCTCCCATCCCATCATCCTCCCTGTTAACCGTCCCGAAGAGATCACCGAGATTTTCGACTCGATCTCCTACAGCAAGGTCTGTGTTACTACCCATGATCCTTCATGATTTATTACCCATGGTCCTGTGTTACCCACAATCCTCGGTGTTACCTGTAAGCCGTTGTTCTTTCAAACAGATCTGATGAAAGTATTTATTTGTACGAGTAAGAAATTCATCAACTAACAATACAGAAAAAAGTATATTGTTCAAGTTAGTTGTGTGTACATTAAGAAATATAAGAATGCACTGTGCTGTTTTAAACATTACGTTCATGATCTCGTTGTGATCTTTCGTTATACATGTTGTATGCTACAGTTCTCAAATCCTTGTTTACGATATCTGTATTTTCATATGTTTTACTCTTTATCATGTAGCATGAGTTTATTTCTGTACAAGTAGTTTCTGTTTTGGCTGACCCTTTGTAAAATAGAGCGGACTGAGTCAAGCAAAGTTCAGCCCCTGTTCAGTCAATCATCTATATATTTACCAAACGTTGCCACCCAGAAAAAATAACAGTTTACTTTTAGCTAGCACTGTTTAGCCGACAAGCATATGCTGAGCGACTCGTATGTTTGTACGGCCCATCTTTATCTTTGTTGTCTATAGAACCAGCAAAAGAAACTCACCATAAATCTAGCTGCTCGGCTTGAGGAACTCGCTATTTTAAAAAGGAAGATGAAGCTTATTGACTTTTCACAGGGCCAGTATCCTCTATGTACATACACAAAAAGGTTGATCAATGTGTGATGTAGATATCAGCCGAAGTCAGATACGCGAAGAGAACTCTGACATTTTGTACCCATCGACCAACCCCACCGTGACATTTTGGGTCAGGAAGTACGGTCTCGGATTCTCCATTCTTTCGGATGCTCCAAACGCGAGTGACCTCCAAAGGCGTATTGTATGGCCTTTTCAATGCTTGTAGACAAGATTCATGGTGCTTTTAGCAAGGTTCCGGAAACTAAAATGGGAAACACGACCAACGTATGATAACTGATGGCTGAGACGGCTTGCTGAATGGTTCGTCTGGGGGTAGAGTTCGGCAGATGTGGCGGCTGATGTACCATCAAAGACCACGAGTTAGTCTGAATCAAACGGCCACCCTGAAGTGATAAATGTTTTGGCGTTTGAAGATGTTCACTATTCTAGTAACCTACACAGCTCCACAGGCATACATCCATCGTCTTCTGTGTTAGGATTTTGCTCATTACCGATACAAAGCGCTAGGGAAGCATAAACATGTAAAACATTTACTTTGAAGATCAATAAAACACATCAGGCTAAACTAAACGACGTCCTAATGATCATTTGAATTCTCAATTCAATTATAAATGATTGTTAATGAATTATGATAGATAATACACAATAGAACAGTAAAACTGTTATCCAAAATTTCCTTTCCTTGGGTCTAATTTATCAGTAGAACTTTATTACCTAATGACCCTTCTGACAATGACATATATACACGTAGCTATAAACAGCAAACAGGTCGAAGAATGTAGCTACATAACTCACGAATATCAACGTTGTGTTTAGCAATTGTATATCATGTATAGCATAGTACGTATGAAATTTATGTATAAAACGTATAGTATAGTATGTATAAAATGTATGTATAAAACGTATAGTGTAGTATGTATAAAATGTATGTATAAAACGTCTAGTATAGTATGTGTAAAGTGTATGTATAACATGTATAGTCTAGCATTATTCTCCCTGTGTTTATCATAGTACTTCATTCTCATTTCTACATGAGACGCTGTAGCTTATGACTTATTAAACGCACAGCTTAATTGACTGTATCAATCTTTCTTCTCTCCACAGGGTGCGTCTGTGATCCGTATGCTGCGGAGTTTCCTGGGGGAGGCAGACTTTCAGACCGGCATCACTGTACGTCCTGTGAATTCTTTTAATTCAACTCTGTTGATTAATGGGATAGGCTACAACGACATTGAATAATAATCTTATTAGATACTCTACGGGGACAGCTGTGTTCGCCGAGTATTAAAGGGGATAAATAGTCGGTGCTTTATTATATCATGTACAACATTCGTCTATAAGCATTATCGGTTCGCCACGTGTAGGCAATGTTTAAGATATGAAATATTGATATTTGCACTTCACAAAGTTGTATTCAGAAAGTTCACACACATGTATCATTACTTGAAGCTATCCATCATATTTTCCCTGTGTTGTGTTGTTTAGATTATACATTTACTCCTGGATTTAACTGGTTTCTGATTCTACTAATATGCTTTGACGTTTACAAATGAATCAGTTTAGAAGGGTTTTCCAGAAAGAGCTATGTATGTGTTAAGTTATATGGCATTAACAGTCGTAGCTAACTGTAAAAAGAATGATGATAACACTTGGAAATCTACCACCAAAAGTAGCATTTTGGACTTTTGTTGTATTGTAGTTTTTATTGCACAGAGATCGTAAAGACGCCTGAAAACTTGATTGACGGGTATCCTTATCTTCTAGAGAGATCTAGATTGCCCTATCAACATGAATGTATCGTTGTGACGTTTTTCGGTGGAGTAGAATTCCCAACGCTCACCAATTCCATCCCCATTGCCATGGACCTCATTCCACCCACCCAGCCAAATGCCAAGGACGGGGTCACGTAGGAATGCAAACGGCCACCTTAGCGAGAACGGAAAATTGCGAGGTCGGAAAAGTTGACTTTTCCTTGATTGAACCTATCAAAGAAGTTAGTAGCTAATCCACGCGTTTGTCGGTTTCTATCCCTTCCACACAGCAATATCTGACGGACTACTCCTACAGCACTGCCCGGACGGATGACCTGTGGAGCGCACTTGGGGCGGTAAGGTTCTAAAAATCATCAAAAAGCCATAATTGTAGACATTTTCTTACAATCCTCCCGTGCTTCTGTCCATTTTAGTGGCGTGAACAATTTCCCATG
Source organism: Branchiostoma lanceolatum (assembly GCA_035149815.1). Lineage (NCBI taxonomy): Eukaryota > Metazoa > Chordata > Leptocardii > Amphioxiformes > Branchiostomatidae > Branchiostoma > Branchiostoma lanceolatum. The sequence goes on along the minus strand of CM068879.1, from coordinate 8,649,331 downwards.
ACACCCCTCTGATGAAGCATCATGGGAAATCGACCAATGGCGTGGTTTGGTAAAGGTCAAGATCAAAATGGCGGAATCCCCGAAAGAGTCACAAAAACTACTCGACTGGTAAATTTCCTCATGTCCAAGGCGACTGTCAGCGAGTACCGACAGTGAATGAGTTTGTATCGACTTGTAGAAGAGTCAGTCAATAAATACTTCAGATGAGCTGGAGTATGTTAAACGAAGCGAGAGGAAACCCACCACAGTTTTATTGTTACGGTATCCATATTTAAAGCGAAACTAGCTGATAATTCATTTGTCACAGAGACAGAGTCTTCGACGACGAGTTAGTCAAATGACAATCACCAGTTAGGCAGACTGAAAATGTACAGCGTTTCTTGATCGCACAGCTACTTAGCTAGGACCATTTTTTTTCGTATTTTACCCACCGATCCTGTCCATGATTTGGGACGAATAAACGGCGTTTACATTGGAACCCATGTATAGTGTTTGACCTAGAAATTACTAGCTCTGTATCATTTCAGAGATACATGTAGCAAATGGCAATACATCATGCGATAAAACGTTCGTGATACTGAAGTTCAAGGATGGATACTTAAATCCCACAAAAAATTCATACAATATATATATTGACTGCAAGAGTAATACATTCGATACCATTACGGCATACTGCAAAACAAATGTCTAATTCTAGCAGTTCCTTTTGAAAGAACATAGTGTATACAGGCGACAATATGTCCGAAGCTTAGATATCTCTATTTGTACTGTTGTACGAAGAAGCTATCAGAACTTTGGTAGTAGATAGATAGCATGATATTGCCTGGGTGTGCCACTTTGGCCGATTATACAGTAATTAGCACCACAGCCTTGCGCTATGTAGTTCCCTTTTAATTATGTGAGACACGAAAACATCACCGCATATATGTTTTCCTGACTAACTGATCACGCTTTAAACAGTGTGGTAGCAACGTTATCAATAGTACTTATTCGACTATGTAGGTAGCATTAACTTGCTTGAATGAGGATAGCAAGGGTTTTCAAAAACGTTGGACACAGCATTGGTCATGATAAAAGGGTCAAGATAACATTACGAAGGGGGCGACAAAAAACTATACCTCCGTGTCGGGGAATCGAACCCCGGTCTCCCGCGTGACAGGCGGGGATACTCACCACTATACTAACACGGATTCGTATGTCAGTTTGTTCAAAAATATCCACTGAATATGTAAGGGCATCCACAAATACCCCCCTCAATGGTATATCAGCTCTATGTGGTGCAATAATATTCTTTATCACAGCGACTTTAATCAAAATTATTATATCATTTACTTAATACTTCTATATCACTTACCAGTAGTCTTTGCAATGACATTATCAGCTTTTTAGTAAAATGATTATTTAGTTGTACACATGTCAGGGTGGGTGCTTTGTGTACAATGGCTTCCAGTTATACGTCTCTAAAAGTAGTCTTCTTCAAATTTATGTAATCAAATCTATGTGATCAATCATTTATAGGCCAGTGGTCAGCCGGTCAAGCAGATCATGGACACTTGGACCAAACAGATGGGCTTCCCGGTGGTCCACTTCCGCAACACGAGCTCAGGACTGCTGGTGACCCAAGAGAGATGTCTGGTAGACCGCACAGCCGACACCACCAATAGCCAATACGACTCACCTTACAAGTACGGTTAGCCTGTTGGAGTTTCAGGGATTGCTGAATCTTTTTTTTAAATTTGTTTTAAAGAGGTACTTAGTCTGACCGAAGCACGCTTCTAGCAGCTCCATTGTTCATATCCTTCAGAAGCTTGCTGATTCTCAGGAACTTTGCCCTTAGATTGTGTATGAAATACATATATATGTTACAGTTACACGTGGTCCATCCCGCTATCCTTCTACCAGCTGGAAACGAAAGACAGCCCATATGAGCAGGTTATGGATGCAAAAGAAGGTGATTATCTACTACCAATGTTACCAGTTCCCTCTTTCCTACCTTACCTCACATATATTTTGAAGGTTACGTCAAATACTGGTGAAATAGACAATTCGTTTGATAACAGGATAATTGACTTATTCACATACAACCTTGTCTTGACTTAGTCTTCTATTGAATGAAAGACCTTTATTGTGCATTCATGCCCCGAGGGCTATTGAACCATATTGTCTTCATCTCATTAACATTTCATTTCAAAGTTTTGGTGTGAATCCAGGTTCTCTAGTTCTATCCTTTAGTCACTGAGTAAAGATAGCAGATGCTGTCTGAAACGTCTGCCTGTTTCAAAATTCTATCCAGTTGCTCGATTAATTGTTTTGGCGACAGTAGGTTTGCTAGTATGTAAGTAAATGACTAAGTGATCTACCAATTGTCACGTCTAGCACAGCTTAACAAATGTTTGCACTTCATTACACAGCCTGCTTAAAATGGTACCTGCCATTAGCCATTGCTACATTTGATACCATATGTAGTACGGTGTGCTTACATATTGATAGAGAATCATTAGGTCCTATTGGAATATTTTTTCACAGTGAGGCTATATTGATTTGATTATATGGATGACATCCGCGCGCGCATCAATTTTCGTCCGTTTTGAAGAAAAAAATCGTTCATACTGTAAATCGTAAAAAGCAGCTGCAAAGTGAGAAAATACATGCTGTAAATTGCAAAAAAGAAAATAATTTGGAAAACGGATACTAATGTTGTAGAATGTTAAAGTCAGTTTATGTCAAGGACGAAGTTTTGAAAGAACGAAAATTAAGAATCTATATTTCGGTATATCATTCTCTGTATGTTTTTGTTCATCCTTCCGGATCATGTATTTTTCATAATGAATACAGCATTTTTGTTCGCGAAAACCTTTGTTTTATTCGCGCGCTCGCATCAGTTTTGGGGTCCCCAGAGGATGTCTTCTATATAATCAAATCGACATATCCTGATGAAGAATCCTGAGCTCCTATCGGTACTTCTCAGCAACAGCCAATGGCATTCAGCCTTTTAAGCAGGTCGGGAAATGATGTGTAGATTGACGTCTAACTGAACACTCGACATATCCCGTTCTTTGTATTTATGCCACCACAGTTGTCATAACGAATTGGGAACCGAGCTCGGCGAAGAAATGGATAATCGGAAACGTAGACCGGTATGGCTACTACAGAGTTTCGTTCGACGACGAGGGCTGGGCCGCGGTGACGCAACAACTCCAGGATGATCACCTGGTTAGTAATCATCTAATGTTGTGATAAGAAAATGCAAAAGCATATAGATGAGTGGCTACGTAATGTGAACACACGATGCAAAAACTACGAAGGCCCACAGCAATGAATCCCGTCGCCTACGCAAGATAACTACGAAGGCCTACAACGACGAATCTCTTTGCCTACGCAAAATATTTTGTTGCCTATGCGCAGGAAGATTTCGTGGAAAGCCATATATAAGAATAGCTAGTACGAACTGTGAACACACAATGCAACAACTACCAAGGCCCACAACAACGGCTGTTACTAGTATCGCCTACACAATATACTTTAAGGCTTGCGCGCAGGAAAGTTTCGTGAGCTACAAAATGATATGGACCTCCGTAATCAACACTCAACAGCTAATTATGAAGATCGAATAGTAATTCACGTTTCCTGACGGATGTCCCCTAATCCTTAACGTCTTCCCCCATTGGCTATCGCCCTTACCCCCCACATGTCCTCACTCCCTACCTCATTCGTCGCTATCACTTCTAGCGTACGGTTGGGTACGTGCGCACGACTATCCTATAACATGTCTGTCCAGTTTGTGAATAGACAGGAAACTTAGTTCTCTTCGGAGTTACGGAGAAGAGAACACCTTGTATGAGAAAGTATCCATACTACGAGATTTAAGCATTACATTGTACTAAATAAAATATAGATAGGCGATGTACATGTTATGTCGAGTGCTGAAATGCCATCCAAAGGAGATGTTATTTCTAACACCGCAAATGTATGGATATTGTGATAGTTACTAAGAAATGTAGTACCTTACAAGTATTTGGCAAAATATATCAATATTTTTTAAAAAAGTTTCGGTGATATAATGCATTCCTTATTCTGTAAGTCCTCGTGTTATTTATTACTGTATTTTTGTATAATTCCGTCGTTTTATGCAAGGATCTCATTACAACATCAACAAGGAATAAACACATCAATTTTTGTATGTTTCATGATCATGACTGATAATACGACTTGTATCTATTTCTTCAACAGATGTTTTCTGCTGCTGATCGGTCCGGTCTTCTCGACGATGGCTTCGCTTTAGCACGGTAGGTCAAAGGTCATACGTTGAGACTACGCAATGTTTTAGCTAAGAGCCTCTTGATTAAACCTCCTTGGCTATTCAGATGACTAGATGCACAACGCGAAGAATGGTACCGGTCTACTTGAAAATAATCACTTTATGATGGTGTAATTGGAAACTAGACTGATAATTTGTATCTTAATCAGATCCAATAGTGATAAGATATACCACTGTTATTGGTGGAGCCCATAATACGTAAAAGAAATACAGCTATTAACTATGTACAACAAAGATGATTCTGCATATAGGTAAACTTACAGCTAATATCACTTCAGTCATTATATCTTTGAATAACATCAGGTTGATAAGTCACTGGATGATACGTTCTCTGTACACAAGCATATGTATTATTCAAGACCGGCGTTTCGGTGACCGTCTGTAACTTTCCTCATGGCATTTCTGACTGGTTCTTTTACACACTACAAGTAGGTGTCACTGTTAACAGATGCAGTCCCAAACGTTACGTATTTACACATATACATTGTACAAAGATTGGTGGTACCTTCATTGTTTGCAATGCAGTCCAATTCAATGCAGACAAGTGCCAGTGGTGACACGAGAAGAAGAAGATGCAGTCCCAAGCGTATAGGATAGGAAGTCCATGTAGTGTTTCCCATGCGGTCCCAAATGTAAATTGTTCGGTCATTACAGTATGATACAAAAAGGCTATGGTTCTTTTGTTTTGTAGCGGTGGTTATCTCAGCTACTCGGCGGCTCTGGATCTGACAAAGTACCTGGACCAGGAGGAGGGGTTCCTGCCCTGGGACACCGCAGTCTCGTCTCTGTCCAGCGTCACAAACCTGCTGGAAAATACCGACCAATTTGATGCATGGAAGGTAAGAGAAATGAGTACTACTGATTACTCGACGTCAGGCGAAAACCCCCAGTTACAGTACCTAAAAACGTTTGTGAATGTTAGTCATCCAGAAAATTGAAGAGCAAATTCTAAATTCAATCTAATTTATTTTCATAGTGTAATCCAGTGGTATAGATTGAATTGGAATGTTATTCTCTGTACCTGAAAGAAGCGAACATGTTTATAGAGAAGAGTAGAAGTGACCCAATGTGCTTGGCTGAAAACACAAGCTGTGACGAAGCCTACTTCTAGCTTTACAAAAACACAATGGTACACCCCAGTTGAGAATAACTGCTTTTCACTTTTTAAAATTGAAACTTGAGTATTACATATATGCTAAAACGCAAGAAATGTCTTAAGTATTTGTTTGAAACAAAATAACATATCATCTCAAATCAACTCTTTTGTACTGTTTGCATTCTGAGAACTTGTGTCTTTAAACTGTGTATGTGTATAAAGACTATCGATGAATAGCTATGATATGGTCTATTCTCTCTATCTTACCAGAGTTACTGCAGCAGCAAAGTCCGGTCATTAGCAGATACTTTGGGATTTGCGGAAGGAGGGACACATCTTGAACAGTGAGTACTTTTCTTAGTAGTACAGAACCAGCAAAAACACACACACACAAACGCGCGCACACACACACAAACACAGACCAACACGAGCACATGTGTTATGAGAGAATTTGCTATAATCATTTCTGACCTAGACATTCACATTAGAGCCTCGTAGAAATCCTGATCATCTTTCTGTTGCCACAGACTTCAACGTTCAAACGTCTTGGGATTCGCCTTGAGGACTGGAGACATGAATGCCTTGAACAACGCCTCCGCCTTCTTCGAGCGTTGGTTACAAGGTCAAAGGTCAGTGGGGTGTGACGTTTCGATATGTTATTTATCTAAGGTCTCATCTATATCTTTATCTATATTTCTGTAACAAACTGAAACCGCAATTTCGAGCACAAGAATTTGGACTGACCCAAATTTTCGCACATTATTTTTGTATTGGAAATTGCAGTTTTATTTTGTAACTGCAAAATGACTTCTACCAGCACAGATGAACTTTCAAGACAGTATTTATCTAGCTATATTCATTAGCCAGATCTGCATGGGACCGTAGCTATCATTGGAACTTATATATTCTCCAGCAAAGAAAGACGGTCATATGGCTGTTAAATGTTAAACGATGGCTTTTTTGCGAGATCCTAGACTCTCAATCCACAATCTTTTTGTAGTTTTATTGGCAGTTCTATTTTTGCAACAGAGGTTTCATCCAGACTATTGTGAGCCTAATCGGTAGCCCAATGTACCGATCTGGTGTTGCTGCCTTTCTCTTAGCGTTCCACCGGCTTTCCGTTCGCTGGTGTACCGGTACGGCATGCAGCAGAATGGAGACGAAGCGGCCTGGAACTATATGTGGGACAAGTATAGTACGGAGACGCTAGCACAGGACAAGATACGACTTCTCTATGGTCTGGCGTTCGTTCCTGACGGCACTCTTTTGAGCAGGTTAGATCATTTGAATTTCTAAATTTCCAACGGCTGTTTCTACAAACTACCTTGCTGCTTAGGTGTCTCGAAAACGATTTGAAGCCAAGTAACACGACTATTCGTCAATTGATGCCTTAGAGCCAAAAATGTTGTGGTGGTTAACAGTTTTCACCTGACCCCATCACTGTGTCCATTGCCATGTTGGTGTCCCTCTTTACATTTTCAATTAATCAAAGCTCAAGCATTTTCTAAATATTTCAAGATCTTTTGACCCACTCCAACCACTATCAACGTGTACAGTTCCAATATGAGAATACTAGAACAATGCCCATAATGCACAAAATAGATATGCGGTGTATGCTTAAGCTGCGAGCCATTTAACAAATACAAATAGGGACACCAAGATGGCGCATGGCGGTCAGCAGCTGCCTTACGCTTCTTCATTTAAATGAGTGAAAACGCTCTATGCTCTAACATATGATACAAGCTACTTACCTACCTACCTAGTCCCTTGACCTCCAGGTCGTTGGGGAGACAAGGTAGACATGAAGATGGACCTCTGTCTCCAGACTCGTCTGTTTCTTGTAGCAGTCAGCTTTCCGGCCACTGCTGACTGATATAACCATCACACAGTAAAATCCCCGTACAGGTTGTTGTACTAATGAAGTCTTGCCATTACAGGTTGCTTGAGTACAGCATGGACGAGAACCGTATCAGAAGTCAGGATTTCTTCTCGGCCGTTACGTACGTCTCCTACACGTCCCTCGGCCTGCCCATTGTATGGGACTGGGTACGGGAGAAGTGGCCAGAACTGGTGAACAGGTAACCTAATTAAAGAACGCTTCAAGGAGACCCCTTACTGGCCAGGCCTCAATAATCGTGAATAACTCTAAGTCAGCAAAACTGGGTACATCGATATCCTAGTCCTGTCAACTTATGCATTCATGCATGTATCAACAATGGACCATGTCGGACTTGGAGCTGTCAGTTGCCTTGGGTCTAAAAGACTGTTATGATTGATGACGACGGTGACAGGGAATCCCGGGATCATATTGGGCCGATTCTATAGTGACAACGAATCATGAGCTCTAATTGGTACTTCTCCTAACTTGATTAGTGAACGCCTATACACTATGTGGATAGGGATTCTCTTGAGCCCCAGACAGTGAGCGTTTGCGCTAAACAGAATAGTGAACAAGGGACAACGTACAAGACATCAGAAATCATATTTGATACGAATGTCTTTTGCGTCCATTTGATCATTGCAAAGTAAATATATGATGCAAAAAAGCAATAAATCTGATAAGATAGCTAGATGCTAGTCAGAAGACAAGACTATTCGAATATTAAGGCAATCTTTGTCCACATACTGTCTTTCATTCCAACTGCCAGGTTGACTTATTAATTCAAGAAACCAATATAACTACTTTCTCTGTTACATGTTGCAGGTTTGGCTTGGATTCTCGTTCCCTTGGCCGCCTCGTTCCCAACATCGTTTCTGGTTTCAGCACTGATGCGGAGCTACAAGAGGTAAGGAGATCTACGGAAGAAAACCAGCTACAAAATGTAGTTACTGTCACAACCAATGATGTTCTCAAGAATTCCTTGGCAGCTGATTGTTTTAGTTCCGCAGTATGATTGTGTATTTTAGTGTCACCATAAAAGCGATATGTAATGAAATAGATTGTAAGTTTCCAACACAATGGGAAATAGGACTCTTACCTAGATTTCCCACTGAACATCCATTACTAAATAGAGACGGGGGACGCCATAAACTTTGCTGGTACATGGTCGAGTCATGTGTTCTGTCTGCATAAAATGACGTCACAGAAGGAGAGCATTGCTCATTGTAATATGTATAGCTTACGTCGGTCAATATTGACCGTGGTAAAATCCTAATTCACCTAAGCCCAACAGGACGGCTATGACTAAACAGTCCTATACGAGAATGACAGTCTCTGCCACACAAGGCAAATCTGTAAGGTGGTACAGGTTCTTTGCACAAACTGGTGCTATTTAATCCGACATTTCGGTAAATCCCATGTTCACATTGTGTTGGAAAATATTTCCATTCGTCACATAATAAGGCCATGTCGATTTGATTATATGGATGACATCCTCTGGGAACCCCAAAACTTATGCGAACGTGCGAATAAAAGAAATTTATAAAAAAAGTTGCCTTCATTATGAAATCTAAGTGGTTAGGAAAGTTGAACAAATGATTTAACATTCCGAGTATAATATACCGAAAATATATTCTTCATTTTTGTTCTTTCACATCTTCTTTTTTGACTTCGGAATTGACTTTGGAATTTTACGACACGTGTACCAATTTTCCGATATCATTTCTGCAATTTAGACACCTTTTGTTCATTATGCGGCTGCTTTGAACGATTTACGGTATGTTGAAAAACGTTTCCTTTTTTGGAAACGGACGAAAATTGATGCGCGCGTGGATGTCATCCATATAATCAAATCAACAAGGCCTACCTTCTACAAACATAGATAAACTTTCAAGCTATGATAGACTTATCAATTACTCATTATTACTCATTTTTAATTGCTTACAAACTTTCTGATAATTTCCGGTAGGTGCTGGACTTCTTTGCCCTGTATCCAGATGCCGGGGCAGGTGCGAGGGGCCGGGAACAGGCATTGGAGAGGATCCGCAGCAACATCGCCTGGCAGAATGCCAACTTGGACCACATCAAGAACTGGCTACAGAGCAACAGTTCACGCTAAAGCAGGCGCCAAATATTATGCTTCGGTCACAATTGGAAAAGGGGCTTTTTTTTAATTTCGGGCATGACCCCTACGTGGCCCCGTGGGACACCCTGCGGCTACTGGGCTATTTTAGGCCACGGCCGGGCCCCGGGGTGACTTTGAACTCAGACTTCAAATCAAACCGGGACCCGGTAACAAATAGACACCGGGATAAATTTGTGGCTTCGGGGCCCGACCGGGACTACACCCCCGATGGGCACCGGTGCAAATGTGACCGAAGCATAAATGGTAGCTCGCCGAAATCTGAAGTGCCTTTTAGAAATGAGCCAGGAACAAACTGTATCAGAAATTTCATCATTGAAAAGCCTAAACGTTATGCGTAATGTGGAAATACAAAAGAATGTTCCATTTGTATTCTATGCAATTTTTTTGTCACGTGGATTTTCTATACGGTATATATACACTTAAAACATAGACCGGTGAAAAAGAGGAAGTTAATTCAGTAGTTTAGTAATATACGATTCTTTTCTGATGAAGTCAATGTTTTATGTTTAAGCTACAGGCAGAATGAGATTTGGACAACAATGGCAGAGTTTGAAGTGCCTTACAACCGGACATCTTTTCTCAACTTGTGCCGTGTATCGTATGATCAAACAGTACATTAAGTATCGATATCAGAGACGGCTACTACTAAAAATGTCATGTACATCTCAATCAAACACTTGATAAATAAATGTTCCTGCGAAGACATGTGTGGCACTGACTTCCAATGATCTATACTTGCTTGTCTCATTTTTTTAGGTTAAAGCTGGCTATAACTGATGTCACATGACGCTCTAAATGTCTCTCTGTTTGTAATGTTATCATCTAGTTTAACTGCATCTTCTCAGAAGATCCATGTCATACTGTAAGAATTGGGCTGGTGTCATGTAACTGGTACTGACAGAGAGAAGTCCTGGACCTGGTCCTGGAGATATGTACGTACGGAGCAAAATATGTATGTCAAAGGCGACAAACTTTTCTCTTGGATTCAGTTTCAAAGAATTAAGATACACGGTTATTGCAATCAGTGACACCTTGATCAGTTAGGCGATTGTGATATTTACACCAGTCGTTAAAAGGCTTAGTTAGGGATTAAACCAAACTGTTATTTCCAAACAAAGAATGTTAGCTTCGTAGTTTATTTTCTATGTATCGGTACGTACGTCTGTTACTTGTTGTCGAAACAAGAAATTGATTTCCTACAAAAAACTATGATATTATTAGATAAAAGTATTTTTCTGGACATCCGAAATTTCATTATGACTTGTCAGGTCTAATGCTCCTCTCGATCTGCTATTCATTGAAAGAGCTGACCTCATGAAGAATTTAAACATGAAGTAAACATTTGGCGATCCTAAACGTAGTCGACGGTTGAACTATGCATGGTCTACTTTAGGTTGCAACGTTCTTCGATCGTTCAGGTTATCCTTTGACCTCAACCAACCAACCCAATAACATTAATGCCAAAGCTATTGCCATCAACTGAAATCAATTATGTACCAAATGTGACCAAGGAAATGCTTCTAGTGATTTGTTACGTTCGTGATGAAGAGAGGTTATAAAATTTTACTGACTGCTAATTGTAGATTTTATAGAGTCTGCGTAACCAGGTCATTGACCCATATATTCGAGCATGACGAATGACGTGGTAGAGCTGTCTACCTTTTATCCGTTTAGTTGAATCCAATATGGTGGCGAGACGACGCATTGAAATACTTCATAGTACGAACATTATGTTTATTTATTTATTTTATCTATTTTTGTTTTCTTTATACAGGGTAGGCGCACTCCATGCTTAACGCACTGCTTTACATGCGTGCCTTATACAGAATAGCATACACAGACTGAATAGTATAAACAATGGAATAAGATAAACTAATGAACAAAAAGTAACCCATAATAACAATATATACACAATCTTACATTGAATTTTTAACGTACGCAAATACGTATCTGCGATGCGTATTATGTGTTTGTAAACCCTGCACCAATTCAGCACTAGAAAGTCTGCCATTGCACGGATAATTTCTGAGCAATAAAAAACATTATTATTATCATAATTATTAACATCGTTTTGATTGTGGCAAAAATGATGACACGTCCCGATAAAGTTTATTCCGGTAAATCTTTAGTGCAGTGTTCTGCGTGAATAGATTTTGGTAATAGACCCTAGGATATCAATCCTAAGTTTGTAAATCTCCTTGATAATATGGGTTGATCCATTCACTTGCTACTAGTTGATGTAACTGTCCTTTCTGAAGAAAGAAAATATAATTATTCCATTACCTCTGGGAACACAGTGTACAATCCGCTCAGCAGTATTAGAATAAACGAGTTGGTATATCTGACCTGGTCTAGGCATGTATAAACTAAGGTCCTGACTTTCGATTCCTGGTTTGAACCCTCCACTGGCACGAAATTTATGTATCTTATCTATGTTGATATGATGAACGCGAGATATTTAGCTCGTTTTAATATTCAGCTGATCATTTAGGGTGCTTTCGAGCAGCCGGTACTCAAGAAGTGATTGTTACGGTCAATGTGAACATGGTGAATGAAACCACAGTATTCTATCATCAATGCAACCGAGTATACTTTGAAAACACTGCAGTAGGGGAGTAAAGAACGGTTACGTTTACATTACATCCTGTGGTTTGCCGTAGGCCAGATTTCCTTATGAATGACTATCGCAGAGGGATACGATACGATACTCCGAGAGATATTAGTGTTACCTCTGGTAAGGGTTGACAAATGTGTGAATGACCTGATATGAACTGCAGGAGTTTATCCCTTTGTGTCTACAGAAAAACACACACAAAGGCATACACAGAAGTCGTCCGTTATGTAAGCATGACATCCAATCTTGTCAATGGTGACAGGTCATCGACGTTTCGTCACATGTTTTGCCCCAAAAGAAATCAATGCTGCATCTCAGAAATTGCACCCGGCAACCAATTCCTAAAATTGAATCGTAAATTTTCTTGGCCATTTTTCAGCAGCAGCCCGGGGCAGACCCGTTTACAGTAGTGATACCAAGCATTCTTTCCTTAACGTCCGTCCTATATAGACCACGGTACACGTAGTTTTCAATACCGCCCATGGGATCGATAAAATTTCAATTATGTCATTGTTAGCGAAGGACGGGTTGATATCAGAGGATTACCTCGGATTTGTTGAGGTAGCCTTACACACACGTAAAAATTAATCAGAGCAAACTGTCGCGGCTCATTTCGACTGGAGATATTAGGGCAATTTATAACGGGACATCAGATGACAGTGGGCTGGGGCTCGTATTTTACATTGATTGTTTCATCGCGTCGGCCAATAAATCGACTGATGTCATTACGAGATGAAAGTGTAGACGACCTTTGGCAAAGGGGGTGGAGTTTCACAAATTGCCCTTGTGTTAAGCGGGCTTAAGTGTCCTCGTATAAACTTTTTAAAAGTCAACAACCATGGGTTGCGTTTGGCTCTTGTGCCTTCACAAAAAAAACAGAGAGTTAAGTTGTCAAAGCATTTGGAAGCGGCCATACCCACAAATTACTGAGGCAATTCAAGAAACTATATCTAGCTAGCAAGTGTAGGAGGTATGTCCCAGTCATTCGACATAACTGACTTTTGTGGCAATCTGAATTCAAATATCATAGTAGAAGGCCTTGTTATGAATATTACCTTTTCTAAAGAAACGTCGAGTAAATGCTAGATGATCTTTGTCATTCCAAAACCGATGAACGTTCAAACAGTTTCAAAGATCATACCGACGTAGACACTTATTGGTCAAGTTCCGAAGATTGCAGCAACATTACGGGTAGCAGTTGAGCTGCATGAAGTTTTATACAACGATGTAGATTAAAAGATGTTCAAGAACACTGCGCGTATTTTGTCAGATTCGTATTGAATTGAGGGGCCAGGTTTTAGATATTGGTTTGATAGTCTTCACTTTTTTTTGTAAAGACAAGTAGATAATTTTATTGGCATCAGTTGACGTTACTGGCAGCCTGAGTCGGTACTATAGCTACCTCGAGCCTCTATTTGTGTCATCCAATTTAATTTGAACAAGTACTGGCCAATATTCGTCCACAGAAAATCAATCCAATCTCATGAATATAACAAGGCAATATTCCCATGATAATGCTGTGACATGCACCTTCTTTCGCAATTTTGCTGTATGCATTATTTTCCAGAAGCACTGAATTAATCTCGCGACGTCCCCTGGTCTCCAAATGTTTTAGAATCGTTGGTTAATGGTCTTCCGCATATACTCTTGAGATCGATAAAAACGCAACTATACCAATGTTAGTAAGAAATAAGTAGATACTTAAAGGATTATGGTGGATTTGGGGAACTAGCCTGGGACACGAGTAAAAATTAATCAGCGCAGACTGTCGGGTCCAATATAGTGTACATGTTCTCTTCATTGATTATATGCACTAGCCTGTTGGATTGCTGCTCAGGATATATTACTATAATAAGGTAGGCCAATATTCGTGAGCTACGGCAACTTGCCTTATAAATACACACAGATTATCTTGTTGACTGTGCTAAATTCTGGCCCTAATAAATTCTGGCCCTGAAAAGGTTTGCAAGGAAGATGATAAGGTATTCTAGATAGTTGGTTGAAGCATTGGACGTTAGAGGACACATTTCTAATTGTGCATCTTGTTTTTGTGGGAGGGGTAATTGTAAGACAATTTGTTGTTATTAAGTTGGCATTGTAGCCAAGTTTGGAAACTTAATGACAGACGATCGCGAGGAGGAAGATATTTAGTAATTCTTAAGTCACATTTCTAATCCTGTGACGAGAGGGGCAGTTTACGGGCTGTTTACGTATTCCCAATGACTGCCGGGCTTTTGTGGGCTCCAGTGGGTCCCTGGTTGATACTATTTCGGACTTAAAATCAGCCCGGGTACCGGCAAAAAAACACCATATCCAAACCGTAACCTAAGCGTGATAACGTAGACCGGGCCCCCACCGGGATTTGGAGCAATTTTCAGTAGTTATGACCTATTCAACTTTTTACATGTGTTGCAGAATTTGTTGCAAACTTAACAAAATTGAGCGTTTTGTGCCCAAAGAAATCACGAAGTGCACCTTTAAGAAAATGACCTTGACCCGCTTTCAGTTCTTTTACATTTTCCCAGCCGCCCTGTACTTATTTTCTATCATTCCTTGTAGATATCAACATATTCTTTATTGTCTATCGATTTTGCAGTTTAGCTATACGGTGTCAGTTGGTCAAGAGATAACAGGAGAAAAGGCCAAAGGTTGTAACGTTATTATGATGATAAAGTGTAGGATTTAGTAGGAGTGTCACAAAGGATGTCTAGTATACGACCTTTTCGCAGAGAATAGTTCAGAATGTACAGCGTCCATGATTTGCTGTCAAGTTGAACTTTTTTCAGGGGTGATTTGTTTTGTTTTGTTTTACTTTATTGTATTTTATTTGGGACCAATCCTCAGTATTTTTTTACGATCTGGCCCTCGTAATAGTAACTCATAAGCTCTAAAAATGATAACGTAATGTATGGCATATTCAAACATAATCCAATTTATTTCCTTAAGGTTAAGTCTTTGTAAGTTGAAGATACAAAACATTATCATAAACGTTTTGACAACGTACAGAGCACATACGGTCTTCACATGCTCTAGTTATTGCAGTACTGGTACTATAAGAAAATTATTGACAGTGTCCCCACAATCTATCAGTTGTCATATAGATATTACAGTCAGCTATAGTTCTTTATTGAACAATGATATCGCAAGTATATGCATGTGTCTCAACACGAATGAGAGGGATGTTCTCTGTTCAGTTCAATCCCAAACGATGTGCTATCACCAATTGATTTATGTGCGTAACATACGGAAACGATGGGCCCTTCCTCTGTCCTATAAACTTTTATTACTGAGCAATAAACTAAAATTGGTACTGGCAACGCATGCGATGTGCCAAGCTTCACGTAGCTGAAGACACATCCTTTCAACAAAATGACATTGCTTGATTTATGGAAGCTTGTACGTCTGTAATAGATGACTACGGTTGTGGCTGGCTAACAGTCATTAAATATTCCCTTATGAACGGTGGTAATATCATTAGCCAAAGCGAGCCGCTACTGTTACCTTGATTGATCTGGGCAAGTGTCTCAGGCTACGGACCAGATCCAAGGTAATCCTTTGTATCAACATGTATTCGCCTAACAGCTGTATAATTGAAATCACAACGATCGCGAGAGGTTGTAGTGAGCCGGGGTAGGGGAGGTGAGCCAGGTTAACATCAGGCTCAGAAGACAAAGCCAAAATGGACCAGAAGGGCTTCCAGGAGGAAATGGCTGTGTACAATTTACGATTCAATTTGAAAACGCCTCGCGGGGACCATTTATGAAGTGCGGCACTGATTTCTTTCGGGAGGGGTTATTGATCAAAGCTCTGCCCTATATTCCGTCCGTTGAGATTAGATGGCATTGATTCAAAAGCATATGCACCGACAAAGTATGAGGAGAACGATGTATATCGCCTTATGGAGGGGGTAAGTCACAGAGGGGGTTGAAACGGTTGGAGATATACTTTCGTCAGCTGTAGCAACTCAAGAACCTTTCTGGAAACAAACTGTGCAATTAACTGCAACAATGCATGGGCATCATTGAATGATTAAGACAAATTAAGAGTTGAACATATTTTCCCTTTAATCTAACTATTTATCTATCTAGTCATAAGTTTGAATCGTAAAATATCACTTCTCGTACATTCATAAACTAAGTTGCGAGTGTTTTCAACATGGTTGTTGGTTACAAAATGTTACTTTCATATCCGAGGCTAAGACGTTCGAGATAACTTTGAGATGGGAATTTCATTCTTGCAGCATTTGGAAGTTAAGAGAAGTTGAACATTATCAGGTGTGAACCATGCGAATCGGGGCCTCATTTACATGATTCATTAGCAAATGCTACAATAGCCTTCTTGGCTAAGATGAGACTTTCATACTTTAAACAACGTGTTTTCGTCTGGGTCAAAATCAAGATCCTTTTGATAGATTTATCTGAAATTAATTGAACAAATCGGTAGTAAAGATGGTACCAAACACCTCAGCCACATCGCAAACATCACTTCACGGAGGGTTGTGTCCTACGGACTCCTGTTGACATTTTGCAAACATCAATAGTTCCCAATACATACCGCGATGTCATATGTAGACTATCTACTACGTAGTCGTGGTCAATCACATATACACGATTGTGCATGAATAAATTAGGAATCATTATGTTGGTGCACCTAAATTGCTATTGGTTGTGGTCTTCCAAAATATGGCTGTATCTCCGATATGAATAACAGATATGTATAGGAACGGATTCAAAAAGTCATACTCGTGGTGGTCTTATTATAAGGATCATCTATGCCTCCGCTATTCATCTATTTGGATCTGTAGTAAAATAGGTACAAGATACATATGTCTATGAATTTTAAATAATTTCTACTATTTCTTTTGATACCGGTATTCTCTTCGCCGTAATTGTGAAGAATTGTTGAGACCCCATTGGCCTGATATGTTCTCGTCTATCTTTATATCCTTCTTTGTACTTCAAGGCCATTAACGATGAGCATATACATGTAATTTGCAAGGGAATTGTACTTTTGAATGTCACATTTGAATGATCAAGGACGTGGTATCTTTAAAACAGATGCTAATCCATCACCTTATAGCATCTTTTATGACAGAAGCTGTTCAACCGTAGCCATGATTCAGTTATATCCACTTTATCTATGTTTCTTTTTTTCGTAACTGTCATAAATTTACGTCAAATATTTGTATGGCGTCAAAACTGGGGGAGGTGGGGTCACATGAAAACAGAATCAGTCATGTTGACATGCTCTAAAATGTTTCGAAGGACAAAGGACAAGCTCGTCTCGTTCCATTCATTCATTCTGAGTGTACTAGCGGTGACCGAATCAGCGCTCACATGTATCAGTACATTTGACATTCATTATTTTAACCTTAAGTATGATTTCATTTTGTTCATTTTAGATACATTAAGCCTTACATATGTTGAAAATCAGTCAAATGCATCGGTAATGTTACACCAAGAAATTAAATATTGCGTGTATCGTATACATAGCATATCAGGAGCAGCAACAAATAACCGTCCGATATATTTATGGTGCTATGGCCTAACATCATTCCCTGTAACATTACAAGGTCTGAAAACATCGTAGTCAATATTTTATTACCCACAGAGCAAAACGTTTTTCCATTTCCAACAATGATCGTTGCAGCGAGCAATGAAACTATTGCACAGTGAAGCTGCTGACTTGAAATATAGCAATGAACGTACTAATTATCGTGTTGTGTCCTTCATAGATTTTTGAAAACGTTTGTACTGATGTGGATTTGAATATATGGGATGTCTGGACTTATCCTCCTGTTATTCGCCTTAATGGAAGTCATTGGTGGGTGCTGAGGTTTGATCGTTTTTCCTGGCTGATTCCACTATTGCTTATCAATAAGAAGGTAGTTGAATATATGTGCAATGTATACCCGGTACCCAATCACTTGCAAGTTTTTGTCTTTGTACACAGCTGCACCACTTTGCTTGTATATGCAGTTACATCTTAACTTAATAACTATCCATTGTATTTGATGGCTACCAACCGAACATTATTGAGGTAGGAAGTTAAAATTTGCCAGTGTAGCAGCTCTATTGTAATTAGCAATGTGGTAACAAAAGTCTCAGTGTATGGTATTACATGTTAATTGGGCCTCATTGAAGTACCAACAGTTCACATGTTGTAACCGTGTATTTTAGCTGAAAATCAGGTGTGAACAATCCAGAGCATCTGGTATCTGCTGTCTTCTTGGTGTGTTTTTATGATATGTTAATGGAGTATTGTGAGATGGAACTGATAATAAGTTTGAAATTGCATATTGTAATGATACATCTGCAGAAAAAAGGCAATTAAATCAACTGTGATACTGCAGTTATAAACACATCATGACACCGTAACTGTTTCACTGTGGAATGTAACTTGTTAAATTCTTTATTGTTGTGGTTATTCAGAATTCTATGATTAGCCATTAGTATAGGGCCCAAAAGTTACGAGTACACGGAGAAAAAAATCAATTCTTGAGAAAATTGGCTCATTGAATTATTGCAACCACCCCTCTAGGGTATTTCAGTTCATTTGTCCGATAGTACAACATACCTGCATACAATATTAAGTGCTATATAGTTGCTGCAAGGCATCAATCTGGTCTAATACGAGCTTTTCTTGAAAATTCTCAAATCTTTTATAACAATTTCAATGCTCAGCATTGGCTTTTCTCTCATTCTTCCTCTTTGTCATCTTTCATTCTTTCTTTAGTTATTTCTCACACTCTTTCCTCTATCCATCTATCTCTCTCTGTCTCTCTCTCTCTCTCTATGCCTCTCTCTTTTTCGCTCTGTATCTCACTTACTTTATCGATTAGTCGATATGATTCAATTGAACATGTTTATTGCCAAAGCGTCTGGAGCTACTGGAGATAGGTTACTGGGTCATGTAAGGTTAAAAATGATGCGTGAAAAATAATCCCTCCTATTCAACTATCAACAAACAGTGTGAACAAAGATGATGTAACATTACAGAGAGTTGAAATTGTCTGTACCTAAAAGTGTTATAAACACCCCCACATAGAAAGAAAGTATACTCTTTTCTAGATCGATCTCCCTAGCCTGGCTACCCTACGGGCGAACACGCTCAGGCAGTAAAGCTAATCCCACAAAATCCTCCTGATTTCTCCCTAGGGTAGAATCTAATCCCGTCAATAAAGAACCGGAGGCGTCACACCGCCGACGGGAGAAGTGTCACCACATTCCAATACGAGTCGTATATTTATAGAGGTTCCTTTCTACTGAGGTAGAAAGCTCGAAATGAAGATTCATATGTTTCTGTACAGTTACAATTTTAGCATCTTGTATAGTCACCGTGGGGTGTAGACGTTGTGATGGTGGAATTTGATGCAGGAGTGTGTTAAAATCATCAAGAGGGAAGACAGCTGCATGTACAGTACTGCAAATTTGATATTTTTTGGCATTTCGTATCAAATATTTCGATCGACGTGTGAAGGTTCCTAAGGCAGATTAATTTCTCTCCCTGCAATACATTCTGAATACAGATATATTTTCAGTTCTACATCGTCAGTGTAATCCACTGTCAAATACTCGTTCATTGAATATTGCCAAGTGTTTTATTTTGGAAAGTGTCCAACTGGTCTCAGCCAGCGTGTCCACGAACGGGCATTGACTTCCCATGCATGACCGAATACTTTATGACTAGTGATCCATATATGAAGTCTGAATGATACGTTACTGTGTTATCGAATAGTTTTGAAGGAGGAATTTCTACTCTTTGCTGTTGACAAGAAGTATTTGTCTGCAATCGTCACCTTGCATCTGAAACCAAGTGAATAACGATAAGCAGAATCTGTAAACAAACGTTCCAAACGTTAAAGGAATCTGTAAACGACTCTTAGTAATGTCAACTTTAAAAAGGGACTGAAATGGATCAACCAAAAATTTACTTCCACGTTTATTGACATTCTGTTTCCTCATCTAGCATCTACATTTAGGTCGATATCGATCATGTATGATTGATGACTCCCGAGTTGGCGTTGGTGTAAGTGGATCAATTATTATCGCCATAAGATTAACTTATGACGGAAGGAGATTTGATGCCCCATGTTGCTGCAAAGTAGGGGGGGTTTCCACGAACACTGATAATCGCTGATCTGTGGAAGTGTTAATCTTAACAAATCCTTTAACGGTAAGGAGCCTGTTCCCCAACCGTTTTATTAGATTTAGTAGATTTTTTCAACATTGGGCAATTCGTGTCTAAGTGATAAGCCAATGATAAGCCAATGTATTAAAAGTGGACATATCACCATGGCCATGAAAAGACTCATCGATGTTTAATTACCAATCCTACATAATTTCTCCACCAAAACTATGCCATACAAATGAATACTCAATTTACTTCAGATAACAATGGCGATTTAAACATTGGGCCCTCAAAATATGTTTTTAAAAATCTTTTAGCTAGAAAAGACGGTCAACGCTGTCCAAAGACTTTCCTACAGATGGTTAGAATAAGGTCAAATATGACAAAAACAATTCAGACGGCTCGATTGACACAGTCACGGCTGTTCAAACAGTGACGGCTTAGCCAGGCGTCGTGCCAGCTATAACCGAATCCAACATCCAGTGAG
Source organism: Branchiostoma lanceolatum (assembly GCA_035149815.1). NCBI lineage: Eukaryota > Metazoa > Chordata > Leptocardii > Amphioxiformes > Branchiostomatidae > Branchiostoma > Branchiostoma lanceolatum. Next base: position 8,628,661 of record CM068879.1, on the reverse strand, counting down.
CACAATTAATATCATTAGAATTCTGCAGCAGGACGTCGGATGGAATCAGCAGGCAGTCGTTAAATCACATTGGTTTTCACAAGGATGCCGGTTTCCTTTCATATAAACCAATTTACTTAAAGTTCTTGGATGAGCGAAAACAATATTGGATCTTATTACTGCACTCCGTGGGGCCGTTAAGATGAATCTAGCTCTTATATTTCACCTTGTGAGGACCACGGTTGACTGCCTGTACAACATCCCGGTAAGCTGGTGTATCATTGGGGATGATCACATCGATTATTCTTATCAAAGTAGATCTAGTTGAAATGGTTACCATGCAGAAAGTACTGGATGGGTGTGATCGTAATAGTTTATGTCAGGGATTACATTGACTAACTTCTTTGGGATAAATCAAATCGCAATCGTTATACATGTACTATGTCCTTAAGTTGTATTCTCTTCACATATGCTGATAAATGTACATGTGGTTTCATCGTTAAGATAATGTTTTGATGCATCATTTTCATAGCGTGTCCTGGTTTTATATCACATAAATCATCAAAAGAATTGGAATTTGTTTTATTAATGATTCAGCTGATTTCAGTTCTGATAGATGTTGATTAGATTAAATCACAGGAATCGACTAGGGTATCAATAAGGACGACTGAAAATCAATCTTACCAAATGCTCGACAAATCAGAGAGGTCAGTAGCATTTGTCTCTAGGCTATTGTTCGATTTCAGTAAGTGTTGCCACGTAGCTTCATCTATCATTTTGCTGACTCAAGATGATACCTCTAATACCATGCCAACCATTTCTCTCAACATCTTATATTGTAAGAATAGAATGCTTCCAAGATATCCATTGTTGAGTACTGCACTTGCAGCAGACGCGTAACTGGCAAAACGATCATGACAAATCTTCGCGAAAGGCATTCGACCATTCTATTGCTCTATGTTGAGATATATATCTACAAACCATGTCTGAACAGACCGAGTGTATTGGGTTTTTCATCGGAATACAATCAGTTTACCCAGCAGTGAAAAATCCAATGAAGTGGCCTGAATTTGAGATGATGTATGGAACGGACCGGATTCTGAAAGAGGTGGTTGTTTCAACATCCGGCTGAAGATTGTGAAAGATGACTATGGCCCTAACTTGGTTATGCGCTGCTAAGCTTTTCCTCCATAACCCTGTGCAACACCATGACCTTCACTGTAACCCTCGTCCATTCCATAGACAATGCAGTATCATAAATCAATGATAGTAGAGCGAAGAAACACTTTCGATCGTCCGTCAGTACAACTGGCGCCGCGATAACATTCTGAGGATATATATTGATACAAACGTGCTTTTATACTCAAGCCTGATAAAGATGAAACCCATATGTTTCTCAATTCTCCGATGACTGTTGACAAATATTCGCTTCAATCCTTGATAGGTTTGGCAGCTTGGTTGCACAGTTAGGGAAGAAAGATGTTTGAAAAAATAAACTTAAAACTATTAAACAAAGAGTTTCTCCTTCTAAAGTTTTGGTGTTTACAGTGCAGCAAAGTACTACGCACAAAAAGTTTGGAAACTTAACTTTAGTCGATCGTATATCCGTTGTTTCTTGATCAATTTCAATTAAATATATATTGATGGAAAGCTTGTGTAATTTCCTTTCCTATGATACCCAAGTCATAATAATTGCAATCTCATGAAGCGAGCGCCAGGCCTGCTTACGCGAGTAGGTTGTAGAAGAAAAGTGCCCAAATCTCCATGCTAGTGTCAATTAACACTCAGCGCAGGGTGGTGGTGTCGTCCACATCAGGAATGGAACAGTGTGTGGAGGAATGTTATGTTCACAGCTACAGATAAGTGAAGGTTTACTTCAACTGTTGGATGGGTAAATGAAACTGTGGGGCCAGTGAGGAGAACCCTATGCTGACTGTTGCACAGATAGACTGACTGTTTGTTTGTTTGTTTGTTTGCTTGTTTGTTTGAGCCAGTGTCATAGTGTGGGGCAGTACAACGTTAACTGCCAGAAGAAAAACCAGGCTAATCATCCTAAGCAACCTCGATGTGTCAAGATATAGAGACACCTTTCTCCATCCAGTCACATTTCCTAGATCCTTACCTCTGCAATATGAGACTGGGTGCCATTCTGCAAGATGATAGTGCACGTTCATACAGAATGAGAGTCATTTCAGACCACCTCCAGTATAGGCAGGAATACAGAGGATAGAATGGCCTTCCTGCAGCCCAGATCTCAACACAATTGAACGCAGTCTCAGACTCACTGATCAGCTTGGGCAAGATGTGCATGCAAGAATGATCAACAGAACAACACTGGTCGACCTGCGACGACTCGTTGTGGAAGAATAGCCAGGGACCGCGTAACAAAACTGGTGACAATTATGAGGAGGATGTACCAGGCTGTGGTGACAGCGCATGGCGTGTGTACTCAGTATTAAGCCGCCTTCATCATAACTTGGGCTCCTTTACGCATTTTTTTCTTGGTTTGGATGAAGACTAACCTTGGCTTTCATATTAATGTGTTTTGTTGATTCAAGTTTCATATTACCCTTCTACACAAGCCACGTGATACCAACAGAAGAAAAAATACTGAATTGAGCGTTTGACATTAGTAGGGTATTTTGGGCACTTTTTTTATGTGACCCGCTCGCATAAGCAGGTCTGGTGTTCGTTCCATTAATTGACAATCAAAATAAGTTTGGTATCATAGGAAAGAAAATCACACAAGCTTTTCAATGTTGCATAAATCATTGAAATTGATCAAGAAACAACGGAGATATGATCGACCAAAGTTAAGTTTCCAAACTTTTTGTGCGTAGTTTACTTTTGTAAACATCCAATTCTCTTAGCATTCTCTACATTGCTATTGTATAACTCGATAATCGTTAATACTAACGTTCTAGGCTTTCTTCCGACATTCGTAGCCCAGACGCACTAAGATGAATAATGAGGCTATACTGCTAACCGCTGAAGTAGTCATATCTCTGTCTGTCTCTGCTTTCATGGAAACAAATGTACCAACCCTTTTCATTAACACAGCTCTATATATCCTACCTGTCAGCACATATAATTTTTCGCGCCCGGGTTGACCTTACAGCAGCTTTAATTAATTTACCAGTGGGCGATAAGGCTGACATTTCTTCACCCTTGACACTTGGCTTTCAGACGTGGGAGGAAGTAGCGTACATGAACAATTACGCTCGACCCTACCCTGACTCGCAAACATCCTCACCAACTCAAAGTCACCCCAATACATCTTGTCTTTCTCACTGCTAAATCATGAACCCTTAATCTTACTTAACCCCATAACGCCATGATCCCAAGGCTTGTAACTCCTGTGCAAGCCTTGGGATCATGGCGCCTAAATGTGTGTACGTGGGGGAGGTCAAGCATACAAGTCTATCAAATCCTCAAGTATGACAGAAACTTACCAAATGTGAAAAACTATTACAGTATAATGCCGCACTGATACTACAAATCTCCGATGACAGTTTGAGAGTTCGTAGAAGTCCTTTCCGCATCGATGCTTTTTAATCTATGGCTGAGCTACGGTGCAAGCCAATAAACTTATCGTGAAATACCACTCGCCCCACAACTTGTTGAGAACAAGCCATCCGTGTGGCAACGTGATTTCAGAGGGCAGTTATGACTTAAGTTCACATGTTAATACTCGGCTTCTAGCATGGAGCCGTACTAAGTCCTGTCTGCGAAGACGGCTTTTGGGGGGATTTTGTCATTTACTACACGTATGAGTGACTTTGATATGTTTAAAGTGAACCGAAATACACGGATTATATTACTTCTGCCAGCGTAACTCATAAAACATGTTGTCAATAGAGACGCCATGTTTGCTGCCGGGTATAGAACGTGACGCGCCCTATTTCAGCCGGGTCAGCAGTTACACCCAAAGAAATGTCTCGTTTGTATCAAGCCAGCAAACGTGGCCAGAGATGTGACCTTCAAACAGTTTGATGTTTATAGAAAGTTATGCAAGGTTCTTTCTACATCGTTTAGTCGTCAGTTTAACGACCTGTCTGGCCGTTTAAGTTGCAACAAGTTGCTATGATTTACTTTGTATCAAAGTAGAATTCAGATACATGTTAAGTTGACAGAAATGATGCTAAATAAGATGTTTGAACTATTTCTGTCTTGACATCTTATGGAAAAGATTAGCTTAAACTGTGATGGCAAAGTGGCAAAGAATACGCTGATGATTTTGAAAAGCATTTTTTGTAAATGAAATTAATTACCCCCTCTAGATCTGTGCGATGTCCGGGATTAGTCATTCGTTGTGTATGTTTTTCGTGATAAATCAAGATTGTTCCACACCAAGTTATGATGGGGATGGCGAATTGAATATTCTTGACATTTGACTAAGTCCGTAATGTAATAAGAGGTAAAGTCATAAACCACAAGTTGATTCACAGACTTAAAAGCGAGTAAATTGCACTTAGTACCAAGTAGGGCGTTGAGTCTTAATCTATATCATACCCACGTTACCCTCTGGCTCATAACTACTATATTGTTATTAAATCAGAATTGGGATCTCATTGATTTTGAAATGATGCGTAAGAAATGTGTCTGCATCGCTCACTTCAGTTCAACATCAATGCACTAATTTGAATGGAGATGCATTCTTTAACTTAACATTTTAGTATCGGAAGTAGAACTTATTGAATAAATGAGTGAGAGTGAGGTGTTTTGTTACTAAATTGAAAGTCTCCCCCCCCTCTCTCTCTCTCTCTGTCTATCTATCTATCTCTTTCTCTCTCCCTCCCTGACAAGACAATCGAACATATCTGAAGAGCTACTGGTGGGTGTTCTAAGAAGCGTTCTTGGCCAACACATGTGCCATGATGTCATCTATATAGACCTGGCCTCAGACTAACACTAACATTTTACCGGAAACCAGGAAAGCACCTTCCAGTGGTCCATCAATTGCAATAATCCGCCAATTAACACAAAGGTCACGAGCCCTTGACCTTCGTGGTCCAAAAATGGCGTCCACACGCCGTTAGCGTTGACATCCTGTCTCGTCTAAGCTCGTCGGCGTGTGTCAACTAGATCTTGATGTTTATGGAAGCTGAGAAGGTTGGGTTTAAGAGACTAACTCTGGCACCTTCCCTGATCTTCTCTGTTATCGGGGCATGTAGGAAGATGCATTGTGTTCATCCAACCAAAGAAGGTCGCCCACATTGATCTCTCCCGATGCACCTCCCCAACGGAGTAAGGTCATCCGATAACACCCATCCTTTGTGTGCGCCAAACCCGGGGGGAGCCGCTAACTCCATCATCGCACTTTTGGATCTGTGGACCCGCTAAAAGATTACATCCTCCCGCGAGCGTCTATCAACGTCATTTTTCAATTACTGCCAAGCATCAGTCAGTCATATGACCAGAATCTGGTAAGTTTGAACCGAGAAGTTTGCCCCGTCACCACTTTTAAGTGGGCCAATGAACATTGTTATCGAGCTTCTCATTGTATCAACTTCATCAACATTCCGGAGTTCTGACCTCCATGGCCTAGTGTGGATAAGTGCTTCGTTGGTGGCACACATGGTTTAACTGTTAATATACCCTTGCTATATAGTGATGAGTATAACCAAGTCAGAGAGTTTCAGCTGTATTTAAGAGCACAGTGTTTTCAGTGCAATCTGTCTGTGTCTTTTTAATGATTTATACTATATCAGATACATACCCAGTAACAGTTATTCAGACTCAATCTCAGTCACTGATGAAAGATATTCGGAAAATATCTTTTTTCTTTTCTTGATTTGTATAATGTAGTATTTTACCTGGATGCCTAACTTTCATCGACGTATTATTCCAAATATTTTGCCATACATTATGTGTTATACAACTGCCGTGAAGTAAAGCTTTTGCATTAGCAAATAAAAGACCAAAATGTCTTGAAATAGTGAAAAAAACTGAAATACGCTTAATTCAATCTATCAACAACATTGCATAACCTTTGAACGCAAAAACTTTTCGATGACTCATTGCGAAAACTGAAATTTGCCCTCTCCAACGATGTGAATATAACGCTTACCCATGTGTCCATAAAAGATTACTAACATTTTGCATTCATTGAAAATGTGACAGTACATTCGATTGGTCAGATACGCAGCCGAGGTTGATGGTAGCTTCCCATAGAGATACAACACATGATCTCAAATGTATATAGGAACACTGCCAGATACGGCCTGTCAAAGACGTCACTGAAACAAGAATCCACACTAAGACTCTTGATTGAGAAGATGTTGTCGGAAGGAAATTAAGGCAATGGGCATTGAAAATCAATAAATGATCTTCCCTTTCCCTGTTTCCCCCAGAAGGAATCCTTCCATTTGATTATAATGATGATGATCACCCATCGAGGTAAAATGGGGTCAATGCGTTTTTCCACTTAAAGTTCTTCAAGGGATTGGATGTGTTTCTGTTCTCTTGTGGATTGTGTATGATCAGAGCATGGACATACTGAGACTTAGCTCTTAGTGATGAGAGTAGAGTCGATCATTCAATTAGAATAGACTCGTCTGGGGTACTATGAACATTTCTACTCTCAAACTATATGACAACAGGTTCAAACTGGCAAAGATTCTTGATGAATAAGTGTTGTATGAGATCCATGCGATTTATAATGTATACAAACATCAACAATTATGATGTTGTCAAAATGCTTCCTCTATCAGTGCCTAGATTCGATGACGGATTCGAAGACATTGTTTAATCTATGGTTACGTTCCTACAGTTTCTTTGTTTGGAGAACTTCATGGGAGTGGACGATACCCTTTTACATGTAAATGTTGGTACTACTTGATTCAATGCTTCCTAAAAAGAGAAGCCATTTGCTAAATGTATTTCTCGGAATGGGACCCTTCGGCCTAGTTGGATCTCCTCCAGTTGCGCGGCGCAATATTATCACCGTCTTAATAACACCTGCCCCTGCCGTTACACGGCAATTATGGCTCTACGGTCCTGAATAAAGTAACCTCCACAGTATCCTTCCGCGCGCCGCAAGAGCTTTTAATAGTTCGGGTGGCAGGACGAAAAGAGAACTACATTGCCACTTATGAAAACTTGCAGTGGTCTTTTAAAATGTCGGTAACCATTTCTAGATCCAATTACCAGTTGCAGTGTGTTAAACTTGATCGCAAATTATTTTCAAAAAGTTGATCTCATTCTTGGAAAAAAAGGAATAAAATCAATGTGAATAAGCGAGAAATCATCGCATTGATTCATGAAATTTAAAGTTACAGTTATATACGATGTAGTCCCTGCCAGACTCCCTGGCTTGCACGGAAAAGACACAAATTTGCCAAAGGTAGGCTGAATCATTAATTTCATAATAAATTCCCATTGGAGTTATCCGGTTAGCCTAATCATGATACAGTATGTATAGCCCCTCGGTTGGCTAACTCCTCTGGCACATCATTCTCCCTATTTGACCAATTTCTGCTAATTTGCCAGCAATGCCATGAGTCTGCTAGTGACTAATAATAGTTACCTCTGACAAGATGGGACTAACAGAAGACGAGACAAAAGACATATGCCTTGGAAACGACGACTCGTCAGAAGTTTGCCTGGTGGGTAGTCTTGACATAGACCATTACTAAGTCAACCATCAACATATAGTGTAACCAAACGCTTTCAGAATGCTGTTACTCTCGGTCGGCGGTCTTGCAAACAGTCACAATGTGGTTATAAATTCAGCCAATATTGACTTAAATTTATTATCAACAAATTTACAGTAAGTGTTACAGTTAGGACTATTTAAATCTAGTTTAAACTTTAGCACTGTTAATCAGTGTTTAGCAAATTTGAAAGACCAACTTTTGACTCAAAACAAGTCCAACTTCAAATCCTGGACCGATGTGAACTCCAAGGTCGTCGGTTGAATTCCACGTTGGCGCCAACGGCCCCCTGGGGTGATTTAATAAACGTCAAGGTCAAGAACTTTAAATGGTGACATTTGTTTACTGACCACAGAGCGTCTGTCTTCTGTCCAATCATCTTTAGCAGAGTTAGGTATTGCTTGCTTAAGTGCTAAATGATAGCCACATAAACTCAGTTTGACATACAGCCACGCGAACCGCAAATGTTCAATATTTTGTCTGGTTTAGACTAAAATCGATCCATTACTTCAGATATGTGTGATTGTTTATCAATAAGAGGAAGTGTCATTCCAATTTTATGTATATCAGTTAAAGCCCAACAAGCACCCACTCAACTTTAAAACAGCTATTTTGCAACAGTTATCGTAAAGTAAGATGTTACTAATTTCAAATGTATGCCACTATATAGTATAGTAATAGTATGGTTCCTGTGTAGTGTAGTATAGCATAGTATAGTATAGTACAGTACAGTATAGTATAGTATAGTATAGTATAGTATAGTGGTAGTATAGTGGTAGTATAGTGGTAGTATAGTGTAGTATAGTATAGTATAGTATAGTATAGTATAGTATAGTATAGTATAGTATAGCATACCACGGTTTTCCTAGCGCATGTGATCGCCTATATGCCGCTCCGTTGTTTCGCAACGTCTTAACGTGTTAAATATGCAAATATTTTCTATGTGCACGTAAATACCAAAACAATGATAGAGACTCTAAAGGATATGACTTGAATAATGCAGTCATATTCATATACTGTACAAATGGAATAAGGTATATCAACACTAGCTGAGACAGTTTAGCCATAGCAGTCTAAGGCAAGAGCTAAGTATGTCATGCATGCACCGTTATATGAACAAGCCAGAAGGAAATAGCAAATTTATTAGCCGTTGGGGAGAACTCTGGAAATCCAATATTGTCGTTGTCTATCCGCCGTTTTAACCTTAATAGGTTTACTGCGCAATAAGTGGAACTTTATTACCTGTGCGATGGTTATTCATCGGCTAAGCGATTAATTCTAACCGTAGGGGAAGGCGCACGTTTTATCTACAAGTGAGCGATGAATACGCGTTATCAGGTATACGTTGGTAGCTGCCAAAATGTCAATGTTTTTCGTCGCTGCTTGTTCGTTTTGTTTTTTTCCTCCTATTTTCAAACTATTGAAAGAAAATACCACCTCCATCGCAAATGATGTCACTCTCACCCAATTGTGACTTGGTCTTTTCGTCCCAACCTACCCAATATGACCTTGCCCTACAGCAACAGGACGATGTAGATAGATATCATTTGATGTAACCGTTACTTAGTAATACACCCAACTCATCGTGGTACTCGAATCTTTATTTTGACAGGCCTTTCCATGTATATGTTTATTTGCAGCTTCTTGTATGTTGAGATAGTGTTCAAGGTTGACAATAAATACATTGTAGCAGTGACGTTCATTGATGCAAATAATACATACAACCATGGGATGGCAGCAATACGATAACAACATGGAAGATACAAGAAATAATGTTAGCTACATGCAAAACAATTTGGCATGTTTCTGACTTAACAGCACGAAAACCACCAGGTACAGACTCAGTCCCAGATATCACAAGCTGTACTCATCCCAATTTGGCAACTGGATATTTCTAGGAGAAGCTAGCGTTATGAAATGATTTAGAGCCCTGTATGTTGGAGATATCTGTATATCATATTTTCTTTTCTGTGCTGTGTATGCGTAAAATCGTTATTTTGCACATATCACTATTGTTGACACCTTTAAATTTATATCATCTTTGAGGCCTACATCGGTTGGCCGTGCATCTTTCTGTGAGAGATACTTAATGTATACATCTATCAGCAGGATGCTTTACCGACCGCCATTTTGACATTTGCAGAGATAACGCTATATATAGATAGAGGGTGTTTGGTACTCAGACAATCTCTGTCAAAGATAAATTCATGTAAAAAATACATGAATGTCTGGGACCTATTTTCCAAAAACAGCTGCAGCATCCTTTAAATAAAGTATTATCAGTTAGCCATAATTGATATCAGTATACAATTGTTTGTTCTATAAATTGTTATAGTTTTTGATACAGTGATTGTTTCTGGTGATTTTGTATTGTGAATGAGACTGCTAATGTCCTTATGGATTTCATACAACAGTATGATGCTATATTCCATATGAATCGTCATATTTGGTGATGGTTGTATGCCAAGGCTATAGCAAGCTCTCTATACTTTCAGTTCACATATATAGATCATGGTGTGTCATCTACCCAATCTAGCCAATCAGAGCATCCGTAACAGAGACACACGGTCTGGAAACAGAAAAATATACCTCATCGTGATTAATGTGAATCAAATCTTAGCCAAGCAATCCGCGACCTTGGAAAGTCTTTTGTTTAAACGGGGGGATCAGGGAGGGGGCTCAAGCGTCCAGGACGGCTTGAAAAGGATGATTTATGGAAGGAGGATTGCGAAAACACGAAATGGGATTTAGAGCGACTTAAGTTGGATGAGCTTTTGAGTAAAATCGATGAAAAGGGGCTTGGTGAGACATGTGTATTGATACTAACTACCCAGAGCGAGGCTGAACAGTATATAAACCGCTGTTAAGTGAGAAACGGAGTAAATTCGACTAGACTGCAGGGATGCTAGCAAAAGATTTACCCAAGGGAACTCCGTACAGGATGTTGTTGCACAAAGGATGAAGTTTCTTCCGTATGTCGCAGGGGGCGCTTTTGAACCACATGGGACGCCACTACGCCAATGCAGTTTTAATGCTTGGGGAACCCTATCACTAACGAGTTATCATCCCTTACGAGTTTTTAAAGCATTATCACACGGATAAATGTGTCTCTTCAAGGGCTTGGAAGACTTTAAGTCAACATATTGCTGGGAGATATGTGCAGTATGTTGTCATGTTACGGAACTGTCATGTTTTAGATGATTGTACAATGATGATATTGAAATGTGAATTTTACTAGACCAACCTGAACTTGTATTGATTTCTTGAATTTTCACACTGGTACTGGCAAAGATGCTTGTCGCCTCCCTTAAGTATTTTTTACTCAAACACCTGATCTTATATTTATATCTACTATGATCTACATTTGTGAGTACACTAAACTCAAGATAAGAAATCAACAGTATTTATAGATTGTTCATTACACGAAAATCTATGATATTTTTTCAACTTCTCCTAAAACATCAATTTGCCATGTAACCAACACAACAAGGAAATTAGAAACAAAAAACAACAAGATTTTCTAAAATATATAGTGTAACGCTGCCAAGTTCCTCCTGTAAAATACACACTTTTATCAGAATTCCAGGTGAGTAAACACGCGAGGAGACGTATCCATGAATCAAAAGGAAAACCCAAAACCGCAGGCAAGGGAGTTTCTTGTTAACAAAAAAAAATGAAAGCAAAAAAGGAGACTACATATCCATCTATCAAACCGAGCTATTTTTCCAGTTGGACGTTGTTGCTCACACCGCGCGTATGAAGAACCGCGGCGCGGGATTACACTCGCGACGATACCCGCCGACGGCACACAACGTCTCCGGTTTTCTTCGACAGTATAATTAGGCCCCTGGGACAATGTCCACTTTGACAAATGAAAGGTAACGTTGTATGATATGAAAACGCAGACAGAGTCATAGGACAATGCTAACCTCTATTTTTCCTACACCTTCAAGAGAAAGGAATTTACGATTATTACGAAATTCAACTTTAAGCACATATTGCTCTCTACAGTACGAGTATACCCCAACATTCTATGAGTAAAAAGTTTTTTCTTTCTTTCGTATGTCGTTTTGAAATAATTCAACATTAATGTCTGTTGTACTTTTAAGATACGTATCCGTAGGCATTGTCGCAATGCTCTAGATCTGCCAAGCGTACATGAAGCTTCATTAAGCCGACAAGTATCGTCATTAAGAGGAGGTCATGGGAGTTAATTAAAGACAACAGGGGTACAAAAGAAAATGGCAGAAAGGACATTTTCCAGCATCGTTCCCTCTAATGTCTTTCTTCGTTGAAAGGATAGTTGTTATCTGCTGTGCCAATGATATGTAGAACTAGGCTATTCACAGACTTCAAAGCGTCTTTACAAAATTAGATTAGAAAGGACTCCTAAACATAAGTTCGACACAAGTGATGTATATAAACTGTATAATTAAGACTTTAATGTCTCCCTTGTTTGGCAGCATAGGCCTTGTTTTAAGTATGGCTCGTCCTTTTGGAGTGAGTGAAATCCTCTGTAAGTCCACTATCGTCTGATGACCAACACAGTGGGGGAGATACAAGAGAAATCCGATACCTTAAATGCTGTCTATTTTTTCTCGTGTCATTTAGAGAAGGTGTACCTTAAGGGCATATTTGTGAGATAGCTGAAGAAATTAAGGTCTCACCATTAGCCCAATACCCTTGTTGTGACCTCTCGCGGAGAAGACCCGCGCTTAAGAAGTTATTTAGGAATAAACATGTCTTAAAAGAAGGTGCTGTTGCCGTGTTATGTTATACTACGTCATGTTATACTTTTAAGTAAAATTGATTAACAACTGTATGAGAATCAAGAAATGTACGACGCTTACCTTACAGCAAAAGACAATGTACAGTATGAGTGAGACTAATAGTATTCAGTTGTTAAGTCTTAAGTTGAATTTTTAATGTCTTGGCACTTTTTTAAGATATCATTGTCCTACATGATGTTAACAGTATCTTTATTTGCAATGCACAAGAATGGTACGCCCTGAATACGTAGAGATATGAAGTGGATGACATCTACTTTTAAAAGAATTACATATTTTGGCTAATTCCAAAAAGGCGAAAGTTACAACCCCACCTATGGTCTAGGATAGGACCCCCCCCCCCAAAAAAAAAGTGCCGTAGCATACCCTTCACATATTTATTTATTTTGATTTACCACATTTTGTGGAAGGATTGACATAACAGGTGAACTATCACCTTTTCAAGATGTCATCCCAGACCGGACTGTAAGATTTGGACCATCGCACACCGGGGCATGCCCCTACTCTTTTTCGAAAGGTGTGGTGGGTTCTTTAACGTGCGCGGGGTGTTGCTCTCCCCAAACACGGGACCTCCATTTAACGTCCTATCCGAGGGACGTCCCTAACCCTAGATGAGCTAGGTACTCATTTACACCTGAGTGAAGTGAGGAAAGTCGTGTTAAGTGCCTTTCCCAAGGGCACAACGTCGGGGCGCAAGTTCGGACATGTCTCTGGGCGCACCTGGGATTAGATCCCGGGACCCATTGTTTGACAGCCGCGTGCTCTACAGTTGCGCCACACGACGCCACAAATATTACATATTACCATGGAATGATAACTTGATGTTACTTAATAATTTAGTTTCGTGTATAATTATCGTGCAATTAAAATCTTCATAATGCTCATTAGATATGCTAAAAAGAGCTACCAAAATAATATGGATCTGGTCATATCAAAATTTCCGGCCTGTTTGTTTTTTCAGAGAGTCGCAGCCCTGAAGAGGATGGCAGGCAGGCAAGATGCGAAGGGTCATTAACACGCTCTATTGCCGTTTTATCGGCTACAAACGGCCGTTAAGACTTATCAACCAAGGTATCTAAATGGCGTTCGCAAAGAAACATTGTCCCCACGTGGTTGCTACCTGAGGGCAAGATGTAGAGAGGTTCCCTTGAGTATTGATTACACCTTGACTGAAGATTTTTAAAAGATTTACAAAGATTTACAAAGCCGAAGTAAGATAGATATCTTATCCCACACTGTAACAATAAACGTGTACCATTCTTTGACATTCAAAACCATATCAATATTTGCTTCTATGTAAGTCTAATTTCTCGAACAGAAAATTCCATATTCCTTTCCTTTCTACAAGCTTGGAGACATGTGCATTGATAAGCAATTTTTGCATATGGTTTGCTTAGCTAAGTGGCAGTGTAGCTGTACACAATTTTAGATAACCCAATTATCAACCCCGTTGTACGAGTGTAAAGTTTGCCACCTAAAGTTCTTTTCATCCTATTCCTATTAGACTGAAGTACAACCTTAGAAAACTGTTCATTGATAAGCAACTTTTGCATATGGTTTGTCTAAGTGACAGGTAGCTTGCACAATTTTAGATAACCCAATTATTATTTACGTCGTACGATTGGATAGTTTGCCGTCCAAAACAAGATGTTTTCTTGGGTTTCTCCATGTACGACGTTTCACCACCATGAAAACATTACTCCTTGACTAAATCATTCTAACATTAAAGTACAGCACACTCAGGCAGTAAAAAAACGTTACAGCTAGCCCTGCAAAATCACACATAATAAAACTCACTGGTTAAGAAAATTTCCGTAGGGTTGTGCCCTCCCCCATCCCTTGACATGTTTGAGAAGTTATTTCAGATATGAAGCTTTAATCCAGCACATATTACAGTTGAGCTTTGGGTCATGCTGAGGAAATAGCCTTTCAACAGCCGTCAATCAAAGCGCCGTTGAACCGCGTGGTTTTCCTCAAGGTGAACATTGAGAGGACTTTGATTTAGGGTTTCTCCTCCGGTTTCCGTCAACAACTCGGACGGTATGGTGCTGTTGGATCTGTGCGGATTTAGAAAGGACCGTCCTTATGACCATGTAATATAGCGAATACATATGTGGAAGTTGGAATATGTTAGTAGCTCTAGGGAGAACGTCCTTCCAAATGTTCTAGCTCCTCGGAATAAAGAGAATGCTAGCTCCGTGTACCATATACCTTGTAAACTAACCTATACAATTTCAACGCTCAGTCTTAGACAGTGCTCTATATAAGTTTTTAATGCATATTTGTACAACTCAAAACTCGTTAGCTATGTAGTGTTATGATGTTGGATAGATATGATATCGCACCCAATGTCTGTAGTCAACACTATGATTTTATAACAATCGTCTCAACTCTTGACAGAATATGATATGCAACATGACAAATTGAAGACCGTCTGCAAAGCTAAGTATGAATGATTGGCTTGACGTTCCTGTCAGAATATTCACTATGATGAAGGTGAATGATTTGTGGGACAGAATTCTGTTCTGATTTAAGGTTCGACACGGTATCAGTCATCGTTTTAGATGACCTGGTTTGGCCCTCTGACCGTACATGTCTCTCAAAGATGCATACACATCGTCTTGTCTGTTCTTCCCATGAGTGATCCTCTGACAATAAACCATTCCGGGCCTCTTGGTAACAGTAGAGTAAGCAACTGGGCCAACCTCTTGATATGTGTTGACGCCTGACTTGTTTTAATACAGGAAACGTAGAGACAGATATCTGTCACTGTTAGCACTTAAGTACAATAAAAACGGTAGGAGAAACAGTCTGTGCTGACCCGATGAAACTTGAGCATCCCCGTCGGGTGTTCCGACCTGGTTCTATCCCGGTCTTCAACTTTATCACTCACGTTGGGGTCACGGGGGGCAGAGCTTTTGACGGGGAGGGGAAACAAACCTCCCGGTCGGTGTGACGAGAAGAGGCGGCTTGGTTTTCGTCAGCCCCACACTTAGAGACTGATGTCAGCGAGGCTGTCTATACACAGACACAAACATCAAGCATTCCGGGGAAGTCTGCAGCCTGGAGCGTTTGTTGCGAACATTCCGGCCCTTTTTATGACGTCTGCATACATATAGCACTCTCCTGACGAACTGTCATGACCTCTTTCGGCAGCCAACGTTTTCTACTCTAAAGGACGTACAACCTACCCGAAACTTGATGTTTCATTGCAATTGGCAAGTTCGGCGTTGTTACCTTTGTTACAGTTACCTTGTCTGTCTGTTTGTTTGTTTGTTTGTTGTTGGTAGAAGAGGATAGCTCAAGAAGCTAGAAATGGATTATCATCAATTTTGATATGCAAGTAACGTCTGGACCCCTAGCAGGTTATTTTCGTAACTGCATGAGTGTTTTTGTCGGATACTGGAAACAGTGTTGAATGGAATTTTCCGTGTTACTTTGCAAAGCTTAATGGATGAACAATTGTAACTTGTATTTCTATTGAAGATGACTCGTAACGTATGCATTAATATCCATCCAGACTGTCTAGAAGAATCTATGTTTAAGTCGACAGAGTGCATTGTGTCTTTTCTTATCCTCCAAAAACTTCTTGTATATCATGATCTCTAACAATGAATAATTTTCAATTGGAAAACTGGTGCTCGTTCCATACTGTTACTAGTACCTAGTATTCCCTATGCAGGTCCGTTTAATCTAGAACTATAAATGCCTTGTTTCTATTATCTTTTGTTAAAATGAATATGAAAAAGTCTAGAATTTGCCTAATTGAATTGTTTGTTTCATAGAGTTTCACATTCAATGTCATCGCTTTACGTGATTACATTTGAACATAATTGATGATGATAGATTCTTTAGAAGCCATCGAATAACATTAACGTCACGCCAAACAAGATTACACACGTTCCTTCCGTTATTTATTGAGCAATGTCAAGGCAAATGGAAATAGGGCAACCCCATCTTCGTGTTTATTAAAATGAAAATGGGCGTCGGGTCAAAGGTCGCGAAACAAAATGGCGGCTGCTGCCCTTTAATTATAAGACACCCTCCGTCTTAATGCCATTTGTGTGGGCCTCGGTTAATTGGATTTTTGCAGCCAGCGGGGTAAGAGTAAAGTCTCTAGCTACCTTACCACTTATTACAACTCCTCACATAGCTTATACTCGGTCTTTAAGCGTCCCAGAAGTCTACTATATACGTCCATTACAAAGCTTTGTTTATGGTAGATTATTACTCAACCCAAGATTCTTTTCTGCAATCTACACTATAAACCAATATCATTACACTAGTTTTGTCATATACGAAGGTTGTTTTGTATGAAGGCATTCTGTAACTACACTGTATTCTTTCAACTGTTTTGGAATAGTGCAAAAAAGTGCATAAAATGGCGTATAATTTTTACTTACAAAAGAATTTATCAACTTCTGAAACTAATAATTTTTGTAGTATTCATTTTCATAGCAAAATCATACATTGCATGTATGTTCTGTTTATCAGTAATTACAAATGCAATCTCTGTTGTCAATATGAACATTTTTGTATTCCAGTGTAGCAAATAAACAAGATTGTTGATTGGCTGTTAAATCAGGTTATGCATTGTAACTTTGAATACGATTCAACTGATACTACATCTACAAATGTGTGACGTAATGACACTCACAAACAATAGTCAACCTCAGGCTCACATGAATCTAAGTTGTTAGAGGTCTGCAACAATGTTCTGCCATATATGGATTAGAATAAGATAATAAAACATTATGTTAATTCTTTTTACAGAAGCATAACATGCTCATTAACTATCTTGAATAGTAAATTGCGTCTAGGGTAACAGGTCCGTCAAGCTGCTGACGGAAACCTCAGGGTGGTTGGAAAATAGCCATAACTAAAGCCACACACAATTGAGACTATTACCTAATCAAATCTAACTCATACGTGTGAAAAAGTTTTCAATGCCGAAAGGTAATTCCAACGCTCATCATCATCATCATGTTTCAAACTTATGAAACATGACATACATACATACTTCATACATACATATACTGTATGCATACTTCAAACATAGATACTTCATACAATTCCAACTGTAATGGACATTTGTTTTCAGTGAAGACTGTTCTTGTGAATGTATCAGTAGAGCAGATCTATTGAGAATCTGTTTGCACTGGATGGAGACTATTGTCTTATGAATTTTCCACTCTAATGTGATGCATGAACGTATGATTTGAGAGACAAGAAACCACACAATAACTTACAAAACATACTTTTTTGTTCAATGAAAGTCGTCTGCACTACTCATCGGGATTATGGTCGCCGAATGGCCACTCAACTGTTGCTGCCTGGCCATGGGTGGAAATGTGTTTCAAGAACACATTGATTTTCAAAATTGATGGCCGAGAAAGCCTGTTGCTCACTTTGGATTCGCTCTAACACTTTAGTCAGAGCAGTCTTGACTCTGGCGTGGCGGAGAAATCCCGCCATCTTCTCGTTTCCTGATGGACCTTCGTTCACCCTGTCGTTTGGTTTTCAGTCTTTGTCACCTGCACCTCGGCTTAGTCGTGAAGTGGCATTTACAATGTACATCGTGCTGAAATGGCGGGAAAACACCGCTAGGTCCAACAGATAACACTTTAGTTTGCCCCTCACCTCAATATGCTCTCCTGAAGTCACCACTACGCTCTGACAGAAACAAAAAAAGGTTTTTCTTCACTTTCGTTTATTGTCTGAGTTCAAGCCCCCAAAGGCGGCATAATAAAGCTCCGTCATTTATCAAAAGAAAGGAGGTCTCGGGGGCCTTGTTAAATGGTGGCAAGGCGCATTTGCGTAAGAGCCTTGGCGGCCACTTTACGACGGGGATAATCCCTTACATGGACATAACCCGCCTGGCGTTGGACGTTTTAGCGATAATTAATGCGTTCCGACAGTGCCTGCGTTGTGATCTCTGTACCAAATCTGAGTCTTAGCGTTTGCGATTTGCTGCAAATGCCCCGTTGATGACTGGAGCAGAGCGACTACAGTCCGAATCCCCTCTCTCCGCAAATGCTGTTGACGTTAACCTTCGACCTGTGCGGCTCAGGGGGAACATTTCACCCGTTCATTTTCTGTGGTCATCCTTGCAAGAGACGGTTTGATGCCTGGCCTAGAGGCACGAACATATCCTGTCGTTTATTGCCCTTCATTGCTTTTACGCTTGTCCGTGCCCATCTCGTCGAAATGAAAGGTTGCTGGAGTCAAAAAGTGCTGAGGAGGCAGCCTGCTTTTAGAGATGAAGCGCCATAATGATCAATCATATGTGTACTCTTCTAGCCTTGCAAAAACGCTCCAGCCATGAAAAGACAATAAGAGACAGCTAAATATCGATTAGTCCATGTTTTGCTACCTTAGTACACTACTACATCATACCAATTGTATGCGTGATCTTTTCAATTAGTGGAATTTCTCTGATTATAATTTGACATTTTTGCGTCATAGTGCCCATGTTTTTTTTAAAGGGATGTCACGATTTACATGGTCCTCATAACGGCTAAGTGGGTGTTGGGAAATTTACGACAACGGTTTTCTTATAGATTTTCTTTGCGCTCGCCCTGCCACGAGACGAGCTTACGAGCGGGTCCGGTGAAGTGAGTCACATTATCTCCCGGGTTTAGGACGGAATCAAAGAGGATAGCTTTTAAAGCCATTTTGTTGGATAGCATATGGCGAAGAGGCCATCACTTTCGATTCCAAGCAAGCGTTACTTCACTAGAGTGAGGGCGCAAATAGAACGTGCAGCCGGGGAAAGTTACATACACGCACTTTTACAAGAAAGTTGCGTCAATTTTTAGCTAAAATCCTTTTGCACTACAATTTCTTCCAACGCAAATTCCCAAAACACTTAACACCTGTTTTCACATTCATATGTATACTGTTCAATCGTATGTCGCATTTACAGCGTTATACATGTATGAAATTATAAACCTTTTAGTTTCAGAAGGACGTCAAAACATATATACATATTCCTTCCTTCTTTAATATCACTATAAACGCCTGTTCAACAAAGTAATTATACAGGAGACTTGCTTTCTATTCTCTAGTTTCCTCCTTGTCTCCACCTTTATTACCACCTAGGAAGTACTCGCTATAATGCAGCAGTAATAAGGAAGTGTTAAACTCCTTCAAAGCAAATCCACTGACCGGATAATTGCACGACAGTGGCCGCAAATAGTCTCTCCTACGGCGATCTGCGCTGTAAACAGTCATTAACTTTGATTGGATCAGAAGGAAAGACGCCTTTGAAAATGGGATTTACGTGCGAGCGGTTCGTATCACGTTTTTCAGAACCAGTAAAGACCCGCATCCCCGCTACTTCTCCGCCTAAAACGGCCCGTAAAGGGGTAATTGCTTGTTATTATTTTGACGCCTGCCAGGACCAACACGGGGTCTGACGTTAGAACGATGTAACTCACAGTTGTAGCCAGTGCAACGTTATTGTAAGGATTTGTCACAAACCTAGAACGTTCCAAGCTAAGTCACCGTTGAGTCTCTGGGCTTTCCATTTGATTGGTGCAGCAAATGGAGATAGAACGGGCCAAAGGGAGGTGGTTGATATACAGACACGGTAAAAAGCAGAAGATCTCCCTCCTTATATGACTTCATGGTGATATGACAATGTCAGAGTCCATAATTGACAGTGAGCTTGCTTTTGTCAAGACGTCAGATTCCATACACAATACTATCTCCAGGGCTCTGGTCAGCTTCAGAAGACATACTTACAAGATCGCCGAATGTCTTGTGAGGATTGTTCAACTGTTGTCTATACAGTAGAATAATGTGCTATGTGATTAAAGTGAAATCCTCTTCTGTGCAAATAAACCCCGGTTGTGAACACATTTTGGTTTTACACTTTACATCATGGTCGGGGGGGGGGGGATCTGTAGGAGTCTAAAACATTTTTGAACTATGTTACCCATCACATGTTAAACGTCCGTGTTGTCTGTGGGGGTGTGATATCTTTGGTGGACCTCTTTTTATCGTACCATTAAAAGACCCGGTCACCTTCCATCAAGGCCAAGGTTGTCGGCTTGGTGACCTTTCATCCTGGAATGTATGTCTTCGCCGGGTCAACTCAAGTTCAAGCGCATTCACGACACTCTTTGGGCCACTGCCAAGGGCATTACACGTACTTAGCAGACGGTTTACATACCCCGTTCTTATTTACGAATTGACGAATGAAGTGCTAGTGTTACAGTTGTAACAACGTCTATGCTAACAGACGCCATTTATTTCTCGCAAACCCAACTATTTTGACACTGTTTACCTTCAAAAACAACATAGGAGACGTCGTAAGTTTGGCTGCATCTAACCATTGACAACTTTGACAGGGTTGTGACTTATTGGGTAAATGGTAAGCTCTAGGTGTTGTCCGGGATTAGGAAGCATTAAGAAAAGCAGTTCATCTTAATCTTCGCGTGCCAAGGATCAAGTGGATTAACGTTACATAATGCCGGGGCACCAAGTACAAGGAACTACAACAGATTCCGTCGCTCTCTTGTCAACCCAGTAGCAGTAAATCTGCCAGCGGCTGTACAAATGTGTCAGCCCGGGTTGTCTACACTGTCTACAGGGCACGACATTCTCACACAGGGCAGCCATCTTTGTTGACGAGAATCTTGTCGTTTGTTGCCTTTTTGTAAGAACAATAAACATTTATTTTTTGTCACATTCCACAACTTCTTCTGTGAATGGTTCTTTGGCAATTTCTCGTCTTGGGAATGTCGTGTTGATGAAGGTGAGACATCCTGATCATAAGATACGCCAAACAACAGCTACTCAAGCAACTGGATATGATTTTGGAAACGGTCAGACGTAACATCCACTACTTGTCGTCAGTGACAGTGAGTGGCACTGATTTGTTGATCAGCAGGTTTTAACCACGAACTAAGAATTGATAACAACAAACTAAGAATGGATACGCATATAAGTGTACAATAAAGTGAAGACAATTTTAGACAGTCAAATATGAAAATGAAATAGACATATTCATGACAAGGTTGGTGTAGAAGAGACAATAAGTCCCTTTTGTTTTAGTACAGGAGCTAAAGCTGGTTCGCGGGCAAGGCTGGTACCCATTCATGAATGTCGTTTGAAACATTGCATGGGGAGCATGTTCTGGTGACAACCTCTGGGTATCGCTACTCGTCATTGCTACAACCCATTGTGCCTCTCTGTAGAGTAGGTGCTGTGTGTAGTTCGTGGATGAGGAGATGGTGATGACTGCAGAAGACCTGTTGCATACACCTGTAGATGCAAGCTTAAAGAAGCCCTGGTGATTCCTCCTCCCATTTCTGGTGGTGACATCTCCTTCAAATAAAGCATCTGACGAAGGACACGTGGCTATATATATTCTTTTCAAGTAAAATGCTAGGGTATTTTGCTCTTTAAATCATCAATGGGAAGTTATAGGTTTTTTAAAAGATATCGTTAGATCTAAATTCTATGTATGTATGCATCTAAATATTTCGAAGTGTATACTTGTTCTGCTGTTGCTGTTCTGTGAAGCACTGTAATGTTTTCCCGGCCCATGGGAAGATAGCTTGCTAAAGGGACTACGTGTGTTTGGGTTGTAGTTTATAGCATCAACATGTTGCAAGATGCAACAAGTACATTATATGGAGTGATTAACTTGAGTTGCAAGCCCATATATTTTATTAGATACTTGTGTAGTTATATGTGACATCGAAGAGAATTATACTTAGAAGCTATAATTTAAGTAATTCATTAAATATATGAAACAAAACCGGTTGGGTGGCAGGTTCTTGGTGGGATTTATCTACTGACAAAACTGGATTTGTGTGAGCCCTTGTTAACTCCATGATATGGCCGTCTTATCTCCTGTAGGTAGCCTATTCTCCAAGCAGAGGTTGGTGGGGAAGATTGTTACCTTTTTATCCTATCCTAGCGGACAAAAAACGGGGCATAGGATAAAAAGCCAGGTCACAATCTTCCCCGCCAACCTCTGCTTGGAGAGTATAAGTAGTCTACTTGACTATCATTAGATACATTGTTGGAAACATTCCTACCCCTGTACCGATGCCTAACGTCTTGATCAAATGAGAAGTCAAAGGGCACACCCCTCTACTGACGTCCGTCATGGGAATGACCAATAGGATTGAACCTGATGCCCGCCATTTGTCAAGCGGAGATTTCAATTTGTCTGACCGTTAGACCATCAATGTACGGTCCGTACTCTGGGTTTCAAGGATTATTGCAGCCTTACTAACTTAGAAATGTGTTTTTAGGTGTCCAACCTTCAGAAATTTGTGTATGCATTTTTAATAGATTAAGAGAGATTGTTATAACCCAGAACTATCTAGCTATCAATCCATCCATCCATCCATCCTTCCCTCTATCTATCTACCTATCTATCTACCTATCTATCTATCGCGCTCGCTCCCTCCCTCTCTCTAGCTCTCTCTCTCTCTCTGTCTCTACATATATGGAGGGAGAGATAGTATAATATATGTAGTTATAGAGCTATGAAAGATAGAAAGAAAAGAAAGCTAGATCTACATGACTACGTTTTTCAATTGAGAATAGCTATGATAAGTACCCTTTGTGCAAATGGTGTATAGCAGAGGTTTCTTAACGTTTTACCAAAGACAATATCAATGCAGGATACAAATAGTGTCTTTTATTAGCAGCCCAAACATAAAGCGTTTCTAAAATCCTTACCATCCTGATTGAGTCTGTTGCTGGACGTCCTGTACACACATCTATCTCGTTATCCCATCATTCCTCGAACTAGGTCACACCTGCCTTTCAATCCAGGCCCTGCCGACCTCGTGGGTAACCTCTATCCATGGAGACAAATGTCTTCATTTTCAGCTATCAATATACATTCACCTCATCGAGGCTTCTCGAGTTTGTGAAGCGGGTAGATTCTTTCATTTAGCGTTTGCGATAGGCATAGATTTTCGTAGTGCGCTCTGTGCCTGTATCATTTATTTGGCCATTGCAATATGGTATCATTTTTCCATTGTTTACATTTTACGAGCATCATGGCTCAAGAAATAGACAATGTCAGGTTTTGAAGCAAACACTGTCTTGCATTGAAACTCTAAATATGACGCTGGTATAGCACAATGAATCTTAGCTCGTATGTTCAAGAGATAGTGATTTTAATGCTTGAAATGAAGTAACTCTTAGATATCGATGATAACACATACACATACATAACCAATATGCATTTGGTGTCACTGTGTCACATCACTAAGTTTTCAATATATATAATTTCTATGCTGTCATCATTTTTCATTTCTCGATCAACATCTAATTTGTGACAACCCCACTGATACCACGGCCCATTTTTCAAACTTCCAATCGAGTATCATAAATCAGGACATGCTTGTTTGCTTGTCCAGTTGACAGCAACAATGTCTTGTCCTTTGACCTACAAAGGTCATAGGTCACGTTTACTATTCGTTGCTAGTCCACCATTTTTTTCCTGGTCTGAAAACGCACCATGAGAGTTTCTTTTTGTCTGTAGAACGTGATATCTCGCATGACTGGATATGCAGTAGCCTTTTCAGTTTGTTATAGTTGTCAGGTGTTTAGGAGACACATGAGGGCGACTCGAGATTGAAAATTAGGTCAAATTACTTTTCCTTTTGTTGTCACGTCTGAGGTCTGTTGCCATACGTCAATTTTCTGTCATGGCCTACCTGTGGTAGGTTTCATATCCGGTCAGCTGAAAAAGATTCAATTGTTCAACAGATTATACTGAAGCGTGTGGATGATGATGGGGGATCATCTTAGCCATAAATCAACTCGTCCGGTGGACAATAAATTGTATGGGTGTCGAACGCCACAGGTGACAACACGCCAGATAAGGAGGGCTAACTCTCGTGTACGATAAACCTAGCAATTAATCACAATTTATCATCGCTAATCAAAAAAACTTTCATTAACCCCGTTGATATTTCATGTGAAAAGGGAAACATGTCCGGGTTTCTCATCTAAATTCTGAACACCCGTGTACGGGTGGTTATGACAAAGTTTCAAGGTAAAACGGGTACGTTTTTTTCAAAGTGTGCCCTTACATTTGTACAATGGTAATTCATGTAGGGCAGATTTGAGCCAAAAATGAAAAATTGGTTGTTGTTTTTTTCTCTCAGAAAATCAGTGGATACAACCGACTCCGTTCAGGGTGAGAGATTGGAAGTGAAATTTGAATAACAAAATATATATATTCTACTTTGTGTACATGTGCACATATCGTCAGATTTAATTCAGTTTCTATAATACATTGCTGACAATTTGTAGTGTTAAGCGATTTTTGTTTAAATCAATAATCATCGCGTAATAGAACCCAAAGGTCATTTCAAGGTTACGGGTTAAAGAACTAGGCAGAAACCTAATTGAGACATTGAGGCAAACTGACCCAATGTGATAAGCAGGATTATGTAAAGGCTAGCTGGCTGGCAACACACCCTATCCCAAATTTTTGAAAGATTTGACATGGGAATAGGATTTTTGTTTGATTGATAGCTGAAATTTTTATCTGGAGACATGTTTTCCATACACAGCCTTGTTGCCTCTTTATTGTGACACGGCGTCCCAGATTTGATCACTGTGAAAGTAGGTTGATGTAAATATGTCGAGATTACCAATTCCACCTGTATCTAATAATAGCTTTCCGCTTGTGATGAATTACCGGTGTCTAATCAAACTGTGGGTAAACATAGTTTCACTCTCTGAAGAACACAGACAAAAAAGTAATCCGGACCCTGATACCTGTCGTCAGAAAGACCAGATTAAAAGATTTAAAGTCCTTTGTCGCTGTAATAACGTGGACGGGATATCCCTATCACAGCTGTCAACTTAATAATGCTATTCATCCATTTTAATTGGCTCTATTAGTACAATAAGGTGGCATCTTATTATTTTGACTGATATTGTCTGGTCAGTAAGCTGTCTGTACACCTGACAGATACCCAATTGGTGATCAATCATTCTTTTGTACATATTTCAAAAAGGTCGAAAAGGTGACATATGCATTGTTGTGAAGTTGGAACTAAATGTTTCTAGGGCACATGAAAGTACGATTTAGAGAATAAATCTACAACATACTTTAAGTATTTCATATCTATATTGGATTAGATTGGTGAATGTAACTTGATGACTCGTATGATTGACGTTTTAAGTTTTGGTATGTGCAGACCTACCACAATTCTTATTAATCTCACTGTATTTTGAGATATATCATTTGTGGTGTTTGGTAGCACCAGCGATTTTCCATTTCAACAGTTTTCAACAAAATAGAAAGTCTTCTTACGGTTCTGTAGTTTGATTATATATAACTTCGTGAAGCAATTGTATAGTGGTGCTTTGGGTACATATAGGCACAGTGCTGTAGGTTGTGACAGATTATTCAAGTCCAAAACGCCGTTCACTAGTAGATCGAGATGCATTTTCATTTGCACAGATCCATAATATTTTGAGGAATCCGAAGAAATCTGCCTCATTTCATTTTATTTCTTTATTTAAGCAGAAGACACACTCAGGTCTCTTGACCTGTTTTTCAGGCTCCCTGGATATAAATACAATGTACAGACATAATACACAATGATCACAATTGTATATAATTTAAAAATTTGGTATCAGTCCTAATTCCATTCCTAAAGTCCATTTCTAAAGGTTGATACGGCAGTGAGTTTTTTTTTTTTTGTTCTGTTGGGAGTTTATTCCAAAGTTCAGGACCCGTATACTTTAGACTGCTCCTGAATGACTGTAGATTTCCCTGTGGTATATGTAACAGCCTAACTGCAAACATCTTGAATATACCCTTGCGATGCCACTTACCAAAAATCAGCCTCTTCCACAGACTTGACTATACGTCTTTGTTATCTGGTTAGCTACGGTGGGAGCGGGAGATAGTACTCGTAACATTAACCAAAAGTTGCCCGAACAGTTTCACTAAGTGGCCTGCCATTTGCCTTTACCACTTGTCTAACCCTTGACAAATAAAGACCAAGTATGAAGAATTCGCCAGAATGGCAGCCAAGACATCTAAATTAGAGTTCCAAGCCTATCTCTTCAAGCAGGCGAGTAATACTTACCATTTGAGTAGGAATGCATTGCCGGCGCTGACAATAAGCCATTCAAAGGTCTTCATCATCGAGTTTAATGTTGTAGAAAAATCGTAGTAATGTCCCATTTGCGGCGGTGTTATCTTGCTGAGGCAATGCACACACACCTCGCAGGGTAAAGTTGTTGTCGGTGATTTATGATGAGTTCCAGGGTTAAGTTTAGACTTGGCGTATCGGGTGTGGTGCGATGAAGTTTGGCAGACAATAACTTTCCTCTGCCCGGCGTGGATATGTGCGGCGCTGAGTGGTATGCTGATTGGTGTCAGAAAGAGGTTAGGACCATTGGACGTACTGATGACTCACTCCCGCCCTTACAAATAGCCTGCCCGTATCGTGATGAAATGTCCATACATAATAACAACGATCTATTACCATCAGTCAATGTATCTGTCTACGAGAGGTTTCAGTTCGGCTGTTACATTGGAGAGGTACAGGAGACTACAATAACCAATGCCCCATAATTTAGTTACCGTACCCCATCAGTGCACCTAAGCATTGTAAATAAGGAAAACTATAAAAAAAAAGTGGCCCTACTTATGTGAATTGATGACAACCGTATCAAGAATACGGCGGAGACACGAATGAATAAGAGTGCACCAGGTACTGAAGAAAAGACGATCTAGTTTAGAGAAACAGGCGGTCCAACATCTAAAGTAGTCAACCATACGTAGGCATTTACGTACATTTACGACTAAGCATTTTTGCGTTACGAGTATGACATACTATACGTCTGTTATAAGTTTCTTCTCTAAATCGTATTTTCATGCATGTGCCCTGGAAACATTTAGTTCCAATTTCACTAGTGCACCAGGTACAATTCTAAACGGAAAAAAAACTAGTTAGAAATAAAGCGAGGTCAAAGAAGTCAACCCGAAGGAAAACGTAACATATTTCCGGTGCGGAAGTGACCTCTAAGTTGTCCAATTTAGTTTCCAGAAGCAACGGGTCTGAAACAAGAATATGAAAAACATATCACCCTTTGCCCTTTGGTGGCTTGGAAGTAAAGCCATGATAATCCGGTCGTCTGGTAGGCATTTCGCGATAGGTCGGCGGCCGCCGTGTTTAGTCATTGATGTTTATACAAGTTGAGAGGGAGGGCTTTGTGGGGACATACCCCTTGGCAAGTCTTGATCTAGCTTGTTAGCGCCACAAGCTACCGCGGTGCAAAAACAGGCCGAAATCTTCTCAGACAAGTCGGTTTTAAGTTATAGTTCAAAAGCGTGGACTTGACATGATGGAATGAAGACTATGTCGCACGATGAACCATGCTTTCAAATCTTTTAATTTCCATGGTAACACTTTCAACATACTTTGAGTAGCCGGCTGGTTCGTAGTGTTGTCCTTTCTGATATCCTTTTCAAAATTTCAGCTCATTGATATTTTCTTATACATCAAATGATGCTAATGAGGACTGGTTGTGGAGCGACTCGGAAGACTGAAGACGAACCTACGGATTGTCTCTTGCGGTGAACTTCTCTGCTCTTTCCACTTCGTCATGTTATTGTTAACATGCCAATGCTTCCAGCTTAGCCAGAGGATTACGGTGTGTCCTCAAGCGTTACCTACACTTCCAAGTAACTGCGACGCTGGCTTGAGATTTGTAAGAAAGGATCGCTAACGAGGAGGCCCAGCACCTCCGTGGATTGTTCATCACAAGTTGACCTCGAACTGGGAAAATAACTCAGTATTATCCATCTGAATCCAACGGCCCTTGGGAACACCAATTATAGCTGCGAGGAAATTAAGTTGTTTTTATTACCAACAGGTGTAACTGCTTTAAGTTTCTCTTCAGGATTAGAATGTAAGCTGAAAAGGGCACAGTTCGCCAGACAGAAAGTTTAATTCTCCGGAAAAACAAAATGCCAAGGTTTCATCGATATGTACGTATTCCTTCGCATTGTTTATCTAAGGACTAACAGGAGATTAAAGGTTAAGAAGTGAATGTTAAATATCCACCTACACTGGCTACAGGGCCAACAAGCCAACTTGACTATTGAAGGACTTACGCCAACAACTTGGAAACTTCCCTTCACATTTTAAACGCTATGAATGATAAGGTCATTTTTATCTATTGCAGTCCACGCCAGACGTCATATGGAATTGTACAACAGTAGTTACAAGAAATAAAGTACACAAATTAGTAAAGGCACTACTATTATCCAGCTTTATAAGTACTTTTTTGTCCAAAAAAATAGACACATGGACGTAACAAAATGGTTAGAGTCGACGTTTAAAATGCCATATCAACTTGAATGTACTAAGTGTACTTTAGAAAACGGGATTGCAAGTCTTCGTCTACTGGTATTAATACCATTTTTTAAAACGTCATCATGTCCATCTTTTTGTACAAACGCCACCTTTTATTCAAATTGACAACCACATTTGTTGTATGCCTATAGTGCTATGATTCAATTAATTATAGTCTTCTTCCTTCTTGTCGTCATTGGTCACCGACACAGGCTGCTCCGCACAACCAGTGGCGCAAAATGGTCGTCAAATTACGTCATCAGACATGGGCATCAGAAGCAATCAATGACGTCATTAAGTTCACTTTCACCAAGTATAGATGGACCAATAACTCACCAGCAGATTTGGCCGGATCACTCGTACCGGCCGATATATCTGGTCACCTGGATTTGTTTAGAACTGTTATGACAAGCCCTTTCACGGACCCAACTGCGCATGTGCAGGTCAAAAGGCCACTATTGAAACAGTTCTTGTTTCAACCATGCTTTACCAATGTCCATATATATGACCTGCTCATGCGCAGTTGGATCCGTGACAGGGCTTATTTCTCCAATTCGACAAACGTAGGTAATTAATCTTTTGATGATCAAAAAGCTAAAAGGAGAATGCCAGAAGGCCACTAACAAATCTCAAATTGATAAATATGGCAATCATGGTCCACAATATGTACAAGTACGCCAGAAAGTTGTTACTCATTGTGAATCCGCTAGGCGGCTAAGATGTGAGATCAGTTCCACTTGAACTTGAAGGGGAGTTCACTGTGCCCTGGGTCCCTTACATTGTTTTTCCAGGCGTCTAAATTACATGGCCATGAATCTTCGATTTAGTCAGAGGGCTTGGCACTGCGACCGTGTAAGGGCACAGCGCTTTGTTCTACACGCTTGGATAGTGTCACTGCCAATACTAACTAGATGGTGTCGGTTGAATGCTTGGGTATATGATAAAGCTATAATATGGTCGTCAAGTGTATTTTGACCCTTGTTATGACTTTATCATTGATTTATATTTTGGCATTATATCGTCCCAGACACAAACATTGTGAGAAATATTAGATATAAAATTCCACGAAAATAATAAGTCCTACTTATGTGTCGTTAGCATTGTCATATGATGAAGGAAGCTTAAACATTATGGATACCAGGTGTACCCATTATACTGTACCATACAACCATGTTTGTCACACATGTAAGATACTACATGTGTCTGAGATCACTGACAATTAACTAACTGTCGGTATCACATGTTGGTCGGAGATTTTGCAGCCTTTCTTAACATTTAACATTTAGATTAATGACATCTAGTTCTACTGTCTGGCGACAGTCAAAACTGCGTGATAACGTAAATGACCAGTTGGTCACCAGTGATAAATTCTGACCAGCTACAGAGACGCCGCCCTTCATTGAGTCTGAAGCTGACCGACGCGTAGTAATTATACAACACGGTTCATTGTCAAGGGCATTGCTTGATAGGAACCATACCGAAGGTACACTTTGTTTGGGCTACGCGTGACATTGGATTTTCCACTTAGAGTTGAAGGGAACGTTCGAATCATCCGACGTACAAATTCGCCGCTATTTTTACTCAGAGACAGATCTCTGCAGTGTTTGAAGGATTTTTGAAATCCATTTCGGAAGTAAAACTCATTATAATTGCTCAAGATCCAACAAAATAAATCTATGGCATGTATTGATACTGTACTTCTTGTTTGTTTAACTGTAACGTTCTGTTCACTGTTTTCACGGTCACCTCTGTACCGTGCTTATCATCACCATGAAAAACCTGTTGTGATCATTTATGATTCATTCACACATCCGTTCTGTAAATCACTTACCACCATCGTGACGTTAACGTTCTGTAAAAAATGTCCATGTGAAATTTTGCTACCGTGAAGATAAAGTGAATTACAGTATTCAATGGTTAGACAATCAGACAGTGAACCCAAGACTTTACGATATTGGAAAAGACTAAACGATTTGTGCAATATCTGCCTATATGTTGCCATTTTCATAACGAAACTACACATGTCTTGCATGTTTACAAATAGGTACTCTGTGGCGCCATTTACACTGTTTGTATTACAGAAATGTATAAATTCTATTCCGCTCACGATCTGCCCCCCTAGATGTCAATAGGTTTCAACTTGCTGCTTCTTTACATTGTGTTTTACCAACTCTTTCTTGTTCCAATACACGGTGTCTTGCTTGACAGCCTATATTCATGCTTGCGGCCATACGCGGCAGCAGACAATGGCGTAATTTGCATTAACGGATGGGTCAGTAGAGATGACCCTCTACACAAAGGGTGTCCTCGGGCCACAAAGGCATCCAGGGGAGCAACTGTGCATTGTTGTGTGTACTACAGATACAAACAGAGATAGCCCAGTCGTTATCAGCGTGTAACATCTTATTTTAGAGATGGTAACTTTAAACACGACATTGCCATGGCAAAGTAAACAAATCAACGATTGTGTTGTGGCGTACTTGCTTGGCAACTACTACAGCACACTACATATGATCATATCAAGTTTTGATGTTTTGTTTACACTACAGCGCGTTGCTAGAAGCCTGTCATTTCTCGGTCCTTCGATACAATGTGATGCTACGTCACTAAGAAAATGTTTAAGAAGAACATTTGGATGATTGGATTTTCGACACCCTTTGCATTTCTTTTACCTTTGCATTATTGCTATCATCGTAGTTTAGTTTTCATGTAATTAATGAATTGATATCTGTATCATGGCTGACCAAAAAAGTCAAATACGAAGTACACAGTTGGCGAAATACTTCTGAGTATTGTCATATCTTCTGGTTGTACGTTGACATCACCTGGCATAAAAAGACAGGAAACGGAAAGAAAAGAAAGTACTCATCAACGATGACTGATCACCAAATAGTGACATGACGTCATGCTGGGACGAAAATGCCACTTATTACTCTCATTAATCCGATTATCTATCTCTGCTTTGTCACACTCAATCCAATGTACATATCTAGTCAAGCGTAGTGCATCTGCCAACTTAGCTTAGTTTCGTATAGCTGGTAGGGTGTAAGATTATTGATGTTTGAATGATCAACGGTGAAATGGTCTTTTGGACGTTTTCTGTATTCTCCAAGAAGAGGTTTCGGACATGGGGGCTAGCAGTGACCGAAATATATCTACAAGCCCTGGACCAAAAATTCTGCTTGGAGAATACGTTCCAGTCCCCTCTATTAAAGTATATTCGAAAGTTCTCCAATTTTGACTAACTGTGCATCCGCTGTAATATCTTGCCGGAGGTAATTGAAGTCTTGTTTATATTGATCAAATGGCGATGGATTGTTCATTATTGTTCATTTAAAGGACATCAATATAGTATTTTTCAGTATTTTTCTCTAGTTTTAGCTGCTGTAAGGAGATTTTGAACAGTTTATTTACTTGTATTCATGTTATACACATCCCTTGTTACAAAGATTAGTTTGCCTAATGAGAATGTTTACACCACTGCAGTCATTTTTTTTTAAAGTTCAATACCTGCTTTCCCATAAACTTCTGATCCAATGCTTGCCGAGTCATGTGTTCTTTCTGCCTAAATTGACGTCTGAAAAGCCGTGTGCTGCTCATTCCTTGCTAATGCTATTTAGTCCAAAAGTTGCCCGATTCCCCCATTGATTGTGACAGTTACATGTATTAATTTCCTATCAAGAAATCACTTGAATGATAGAAATGCCTCCACCATTGCCTTCTTCCCAACACCTACCCAAATACCTATAGGTATAACTACAATCCAGTCATAGGTTCTAAAGTTGTGCTGATCACAAATATCCGGAAACACAAACACACACGCGCGCGCGCACACACACACACACACACACACACACACACACACACACACACACACACACACGAGCTCACTCACAATACCTCTATTTTTCATGGAGGCAATACAGATTCAGAGGCTAGGTTCAAGTCAAATCTTCTACCTCAGGAAATCCTGACTTTATTGGCCTGAACATACAAACGATTTGACCTAACAAGTTTCAGTTAATCAACATATCAATCTCGGTGGGGTAGTCGGCATATCTGTTTGAAACCACGTTGTTTCACAAATCTCTCTCATCACGATATTATGCTTGCAGCATGGTGAGTCAATCCCTGTGACATGACTCCCGCTTCCTACTCCATCCATCACTGTCACACAGGCCTTCTGCGCCGGCAGATGTTCGCTACATCCGGGGAATTCCATGTGAGTGTGGGGGAGGGGGGCACTACATCCGGGACCTGATCTGTGGGGAGGGGGTACTACATCCGGGCAATGCTGTAGTAACAGGTAAAAATTACAGGTAAAAATTTTGAGACTTGTAGTTCTTTCTTTTATTTCTTTCAGAGTTCACTCTTACCTCTTGTTACAGCTTGTAGTCTAAAATCTTGACTGCATGCACTACCGCCTCTTTCCTCTCCGTCCAAGCTACGTCGTTGTAAACTTTCAATGATTGCACTGTAGTCTCCGCATTTTAAACTTGTCAGACGATTCCCTTAACGGCATACCGAATATGAAGTTATAATCCAACAATTTCCTCCACATAGAAGAGAAAAATCCTTATGTTGTGCTATAAAACCCCAAACTGTCCAAAAAAAACAGGTGGGATTAGCTCAACACGAAAATAATTTCCGGCCAACGTGTAACAATAAACGCTAGCAGATTAGTGAATCTTAGCAACAACGACAGGGAATATAGTCAAGGGGGCTCCCTTTTGAGTTAGTAACATCTCCCGCGGATCCATTCAGCATGGCCTCTGCTTCATTTTAACCCCCTGACTATCAACTTAGAACACATCGCTGTCAATCATCGTCTTTTGAGAGTATGGAAAACAATACCTTGGGTAGTCATCTTCATTGGCAATTATAGATTAACAATCAGACTAATTCCTCCTTACTAGCTTTATCATCTCAAATCTAACTTTGTTCCCAAACTAGTCCCATCCCTCCCCCTTCTGTGCCGTACTTTCCAGCTCCATCCGTCGTCAGTAGTCAACACGCTAATCCCTCCCTGCCTCCCCCATCTTTGCAAGTCCTACATCTTGAATGCTAAACAACCACGTTCTGTCCATCATGTTATTGAGGAAATCCACTCAGTTACCTTAATTTGATTCCGATGAGAGAGCCCAGTGGGCCACTTAGGGAACACGGACTCTAATATTTTCCCCGCTCACTTTACCCAATTTTCCAACCGTTTTCTAGGAAGTCCATCAATCAATGTCAAGGGTTCCTCGTTGGAAGCGTAGATGCCCGACGGTACACCGAGAAGTGCAAGTTGTAGTTTTGTGATTGAGTGCTGTACTGGGACCTCTCGCTTGATTGAACGGAGGTCTAACCGGAAATGACATAGTCGGTGACAATGTATACATTAAAAGCTCCTCGTGGTGGTGGCATTGCTGGAAAGCAAAACGAACTCTCCCAGCAGCTTTTTTTTTTCAGACGACGAAGGCAGCATTTACAAACTTCCATTCAACCTTGAAGATTCTAGAAAACAGTATAGGAACATTATTTCCTGTGCTGGTTACATTTTAAACGTTTGCAATTTTCCTTGCTATCTCTGAAGAACAAGTTGATGATATGATCATTTTCAGGTCTTCTTTAATTTTGTCAAGTTTATTTTACATTATATAACTTTATGTCTTGCTTTGGACTGCCCGAGTTCACAATCTAGTACACACGTATACTTTGCAGCTTCAAACGGTCTCAGAAACTCCAGAATTATTCTGTTGAAAAAAAAACACGAATCGAATCTCTAGGCAAATATATCGGTGGCAAGACACAAGGGCCACCGATAGATTTGCTTGGAGATTTTTTTCAGCCACCTTGCTGGATCTGGCAAGTCCAGCGGACACGCTAAACTTTTCCATCAACTCCATGTATAGATATTTGGCAGAGTGCGCTTCTACTTGCACCGTGGACCTGAGTGTACTGTTACAGCACAGACTCTCACCTACGTGACCTCTTGGTCAAAACACTTCCCTAACACCAAACATATTTTCTATCAAAGAGTGATTCGTGCAAAGAACCATTGGATGTGCTGGCACGCTCCACGTGACCTTTGTCCCGATTTTTATTATTTGGAACGATAACCTTGGCCTTGTTTTTGGTACCTGGTCCAGAATGATTATTGTTGTTTCTTGTACTGGAGACAGGGAGTCAGAAGAGTTGGAGGAGTTTCTGTCTGTTTTGGTAATATAGAGAAGATGTTTTGGCGACATGCTGTGTCTATCGGAGAACTTCCAATTTGTTTAAGGTACCAAAGCATGAACTACAGCTGTGTTTTGGTCCAATTCTGGTTTCTGGTGCCTGAATGAGACCGCGTTGTGGTGATATTGCAATTTAAACAATGCGGTGAAATGTAGCAATCCTGCCTGCAAGCGTCCTCACAGCAGCAAGCATCTTTGATTGACTTCTATTGGAAAGGCCAAAGGATAATAAGTTCCCATATCCGTGTCCATCAATTTTCTTGTTGACTTTAGGAATTTCACGGACCTTGAGTTGGCGCCGAATTTGCGGGAAAATCCAGGCATCGCCCCGGTGAAGAACGTCCGCCTGGTTATTAAAAATCGTTCAAAATTGCCGCTGGGAATTCCCCCCGTCAGAATCGGCTCGCCTACAGGTCACGGCATCTGAAAGAAGAGCAATTAAAGTGTATGAAGTAAAGAAAAAAAACGTTAAAAAATGTTCCGTAAATATTACACCTATGACATTTTCACAACTCACAACGAACACAAAGGTCATGAACACGAGATGTATTTGTTTTCCAAATCGATGATTTTGAGTTGGTCTGAAGTTTTGGTAAAAAGGTTAGAAAATGAATTATTCCATTCAGAAACTTGTGTCATCAAAAAGCACCCGCAACTGGAATGTCCAGCTAAATTGTACACTTAATAGAAGTGACGATACATTAATGATAACGTTAATTCACATGTATGTACTGCAAACATAGAACTATACAAAACAAATACCTTCATCTGTTCAAAGTTCTAGTAAAAATCGACAATCATGATTTAATTTGTTTTATTTCATTTCATTTCATAGTACTGTATGACTAGACGAGACTAAGTGTCACCTTCGTCTAGCAATGGTTCTGTGTTATATATGATTACTATGATTCAAACACTGCTACTGTGAAACATTTCTTTTGATGAAAAATGGAAACCTGCAGAGTCTCACGCGTCAGTAACGAGTCAGTGACGCAGATGACGGATCACACACACGGCTCCATGTGCGTTAGACATCAGTGACGAGGGGGGCAGAACGTCCGGCGACATAACGACGTTAGCTCAAAAGGTATTTGTTAATGACGATGATCAAAGCACCCCACTTACACACTTGCCATTCTCGTGTGCGAAAATGGGCGACATGCCCGGTAACTATGCTCTCATTACCGGTTGGAAACTTGCTGATATGATCTTGGAATGCGTGACAGAAACCTACACTCACCGCACGTAGAACGTCTTCTAGCAGACTTCTAAACTTTACAACAAACCACTTCATGATACAAACATATCTATTATGAACCGAACTTTAAACTACAATCATGAATGAATGAAGAAAAAGAAGATTGAATTTTATTTTCGTGTCTTGCGATTATGGCGCCCAGCCCATGTAGGTTTATAAGACGCCAATATTATAAATGAGTCTCACATTGAGATGGCAGAGGTACAGAATAACAAAATCAACAAGTATTTTACAGATGGTTGTAAAACAAATGTATAAATAAATATAATGTGCAAGGTTAACAGAATGGACAATTGCTGGACAGAAAACAAATCCTGTTTTTCCTAGTGTAACACATTGCCATTAGCAATTCATAGCGCTAATCATCATTTATCTAGGCTGAAAATTTCTTGTTATCCTAATTCAAGATTACAACCAATGAGAAAAGCAGACCCATTACGACATGCACGATCAATTACGGAGCACTGGCTGTTGATTGAAATTGCCGTAATTGTGTGGCATTTGTGTCAACACAACAAATACATACATCAATACATGACGCTGTTTTGTCGGTCCAATTATTTATTGTGCTTCTGATTTCGTTTGAAGGGCGTCTGTTGATTGGTTATAATCATTCCACCAATTAGCATCTAATTTGAAGGATGACTGTTGATTGGTTATAACTACATCAGCAATTAGCATCACGCGGATTTCCATGGTGCTGAAAGACATTCGTATGTTATCTTTTTTTTTAAATCTCAGACAAATTGCAGACGCACTACTACCACTATTACCGTACCTTACCCAACGCTTTTTATCCTGAATTTGTCACTATTCAAATTCTGATCTCTGTTTTATTCCAAAGTTAGTTCTGTCGTTAAAATGCACTTCACGTCTAACCAGGTAACGTAGGCGAGGGATGCATTTGAGGTTCAACGCGCACAGCAAATTAGCAGCTACCTGTTGCCGCTAGAACGCGTTACTCTCAACTGAGATGATAAATAAACACTTCGCACATTCTTTCATTTAATTAGTAATTAAACTTGGCACCTCAAATTTGTCTTGAACTAACCTAATTTAGCATGCCTTATGCACACTAGTGTTATATTAGACACAGAGCCATGGCTTGTGTAAGACTGATCCATGGGACACATGGACCCCCCTCCTTTATTACGTCTATTTGACAACACAAGACCCACTCTTAACACTCCTTCCTCCTGGGAGTAGGCAACGTCCACGTCGTCTGTAACAAATCGTGCTTAAAAAATCAAAACCATGGGTAAAGATATGATAACGGTACTGACTATCAGTACAATACTCACATACTTGCACAATTTCTACTTTGTACTCGTTCTCGACGGGACTGTGACCCACACCTCTACCGCCCACTTTACACAAACCCCCACTGTCCCATGAGAGACTGTCAAACGTACGTGAATACCACACACTAATGCACCGAATCCTATTCCTTGTTAGTTACATCTAGACTTTAACCAGACGTATCCGCAGTTAGGGTGCCTACGAGGCCCATTACTGGTCATTATTATGTACTAATCATCCCTATGTTACCCAGGGGCTGCCATAGTCCACTCATTATCATGAAAAATGACTGTTTTTCCCTCAGTTTTGCAATGATTGATGACAGTACGGTAACATTTCCTACTCGGACACTTTTCGACAGACTCTCAACACCAGAGCAAAGAGGTGGGGGTATCAACGCTTGGTTCTCATAGATCCCGCTCTATACGAATGTAACAAATTATAATCTTTAGTAGAATCCAAACAATCCACACTGATCTTGTTAGCCAACATTTACACAGCATTTACACTAACCACCCCCCTCTTGTTGTATATGATAACTTTCTTCCAATAGTTTCCACTACAAGATGGATCCCAATCAATAACTTCTGAGGTAGGAAACCAGCTACCGATATCTAAATGAAATGTTGAATGAGAGTAAAAACGCTGATACTCTGCAAGTCAGTTTACTGCGTATGACATATATCGTAGCAAGGTTCTTTTAACAGCACCATTCGCCTGAGATTTTCAAAGGTTTCCGTACCTAAAACACTAAAAGGTTCAGGAAATAACGTCCAACACATTCTAATTAGCCTAAATGTCTTTGGCACGGCCGTTCACCCAAGGCAGTATCATTTAAACCAACCGTACTATTAACCCTGTGGCCTGGTCAGATGAAGAATTCATATCACCTTATGTACAAGACGTGATGATCTTGGTTCCAAGCGTGTTAAGTATGTGTGAGTTTAAATATTTCAAACCTTCCATTGACCTATATAGTCCTAACGGATGTCTGTACGCGACTCTTTTACTTTGATCGATGACGCGGCAACGTGACCGGGGGCTAGGGTCAAAAATTGCTTGCAAAAGCTCGATTTACATCGATTTGACTCATACTTTAATCCTCTGGATTAAATTTCAGGTATGTATACAATATCCACATGTCAGGATGCTCGGCTATGCTGATACGGATAGCTTGTTGATATAATCTAACATAGATCTCATGCATCATTAAAACGGTGTAAGGACCTTATGTATAAAATTGATTTATCAAAAGTGTATCGTCAGCTTTGGCCTGCGGTGTAAATAATTAGAGAGTTGGCATTTATTGAACATTTATGCCCGGATAGGTTCAATAAACTAGGTTGGGAGGTGAATATAGCTACGGTAATGGAGGTCTGACAAGATATGCATAATCAAATCACCCCTTTCCAGGCTTGTCGCCACAAAGTCTGGGAACGATGGTCTTGTAACCGCTTCTTCATCTCACTACCTTTACTCTTCCCCGTAGTCATCAAACTTTGAGAATGTCAGCAAACTGTAGTTCGTATTTCCCAGGGGCAAGAGTCTTAGGGAAAGGTCTCCACCTCTTCGTCGGTGATGACCACGTCGGATTCCCCGCGATAGTTGCCATTCGTCATCGGGCTTGTCCATTTGTTACCCCATGCAACATTTGTCTCTGTCACGGTTCGGACTCATTTGTCGAGAAAGCCCGGGTCACCTGCATGAGTACATATTGACCTACATTATTAGCTGGCATCCCCAAGTGGGGTGGGAACATTAAAAGAAATTGTCAATTTACAGGACGATGTGGCATCGGGGACCCATAATGCCGCGTCCACATTCCTCTGCAGCACGAACTGGGTCAGGAAGAGGCCTTCACAATAATTCCTGTCGTTTTATCAATCACAAATAACCACAAATCTTTCATAAACAACCCTGCATCAGCACAAACATCGCATGAATACATTCATGCGTTTAGTAATCAATGATGATCACCAATATTCCTGTTAAAATTGGGTCAAAATACCAAGATATCATCAAAAAATGATAGTAATAACCATGCTCTTTTTAAGAGTTACGAATTTGGGATGATAAACCATCAGAAATACAAACCAGAACATGCCCGCCTTATTGATATAACTTAAGCGATCTACAATTCAGCATTAAAAATATGAATAGACTTGCTCTCTATGATGCTGAAGTAAAAATGTTTTCACATTATGTGCTAAGTAAACTCATGTCTAGTAACGTTTTCACAAAATATTCCATTTCAGGGCAATTTTCTCCCTCAGGCAGGAAACCAAAAAATGAGTATTTTTTCTTGAAAAATATTCAGGTACCTTGTGACTTGTGTCCAGTTAACCATGCATGATCAACATAGCCGCCAACATTGCATGAGAAGCGTTCTGTTGAGTCCACGCTGGTGTAAATGTAGCAACAAATCATAAAAAGTTCATCTGTGTTGGTATGATACAATCTTTAAGTTGTTCCTTTTTTTTTTACTTGCATACAACAGCAAAGAATGACTCTTTATTGGCGGTAAGAATGTAATATTCAGCAGTGCCTTTCAGCCATGTTGAACCGGGGCGGCAGCAGGTATCGACTTCCGAGGACCTTTGACCCACTTCTGACGTCACACATCCCAAAGATCAGTGCGCGTCAGGAAAGTGGGTCAAATTCCTGATGAAGACCAATGGACGCCACTCTCTTGCATATGTGTATGAAAAAGGTAACTTGAAATAACAGATTTTCTTTTAGTTTTGTTCCTATAAAAATCTTTCGCGACATAAGAGCAAATCTCAGCTCAGCGCTCTATTCGTGCCAATTTTTTCAGGCCATTTTATTTTCCTCTTGGCTTCACGTAGAATATCATCTAACGCATCATGTACCATTACCTACTCAAAGCTTATTCTTCCAAATTGATTAATTGTCGTCTCACTTCCCTCGTCTTATCTTTCTACAGTTTCGTTGGAGGAGAAGGCCATTCATTGTCTGGCTCAAGCGAGCCGTACGGTAATGTTATATCCGGCGTATTCGAAACTGACAATGCGAGCACGATTGTAGATGGGACTATGAATGGCAGGATCTACGATGAGTATGAAATCACACTGAGTCTCTTGCTGCACGCATCAGTAGCTGTGTGACCTTACCGAAACCGGAGACTTGTCGTATAGAGCGTTTTCACTCACTTTCCATATCACTGAATAGACGGGGACTGGCCGCCATCTTGGTGTCCTTATTTGCATTTCAAAGGAACGTAGCTCAAGTGTACACAGCATTTTTGTGTTGTATCGCCAAGTTTTTAGTACTTAGTTATTCGATAGGGTTAAGATATCTTTAAATGTCCGAAAACACTTGATATATGAATCACTGACATGCAAATAGGGACACCAACATGTCAGCGGACACAGCGATGACGTCATACGAACACACTCTGTATCTAAGAGTGGACCCGAAGCAACCAAGTTGCTCAGTGTTCAAGTCACAACGGACGATTAAGCCAATTACCAATACAAGCTAATACACAAATAATCAAAGACAAAGGCTACTGGTAATAACCAAAAAAAAAATTATGACAAGTTTGGAGTGCATGGGAGTGCAAGTAATAAGAAGAGGTTCACAGCTATGAGATGTCACGGCTTAAGCCTGGAATGCAAAGCTTGTAATTGCATTTCAAAATGTCCAAAGGTTGTAACAGTGCCCAGCGACCCTCAACAAGGTGACCACAGGTTTAAGTTTTCATAACCTCAGCGCACTCTGCCGCACTGAATTCCATTTCTTTGCCGATGGCTGCCCTTTTCAGTCTGCGGTCAACTGAGAGGCGGGTGAGAAACATTTGCATGGTACGCAAACTTTGCTCTGATATATTTATCACGCCTAAATGGAAACGCCTGACATTTGACCTTGAAAGAGCTTATGCGAAATTTTCGAGCGGGATGAAAAATAACTCTGGCTTGGTGAACGTAACCTTGAGGCTACATGCT
This sequence comes from Branchiostoma lanceolatum, assembly GCA_035149815.1. Classification (NCBI taxonomy): domain Eukaryota; kingdom Metazoa; phylum Chordata; class Leptocardii; order Amphioxiformes; family Branchiostomatidae; genus Branchiostoma; species Branchiostoma lanceolatum. The sequence goes on along the minus strand of CM068879.1, from coordinate 8,587,130 downwards.
CATTGACACGTTCATATGGTGTTACTTCTTTCCGTTTGACGGGTGAGGGGAGTAGGATCGCTTAGGAGCAGGCGGTTCTACTCGTGTACTTTCTGACCTTGCGGTCAAAGGTCTCCTGGGGAGGTCAGGTGGAGGAAGGATGCCTACGATAACATTTGATGCCCTGTCACTTGCACTTGCACATGCACAGTTCCTGCGTATAAATATTCTTACAAGCACATACTCCAAAGAACTGAACTGAAACAGTTAATCAGACTAACTTGTCAATTTGCTCCGGCGAACGATAGTAAATGCCTTTGAGAGCCACTGCTGTGGGTAGAATGCAAATGGTTCTCAACTAAAAATGGTAAAAATTAGGCAGGAAATTATACATTCAAGGTATGAGACAGTTTGAATGTCAAGGGCGAATTACATACAGCTAACCATAGTGGATAATAGGAAATTTGACTTATTCTGTTCGCACATTTGTTTTGCTATATTTTTTGTGGTCTTTGAGAGAAAATAATAACTACATGTTGAATTCTGCTTGTTTCACTGTTCTAAAACATTAGGAAATCTCTTCTGTCAATATTACCAGTGGACTAGCTATAGTCCCCTACTGTAGTGCTTGCACAACTGAGTTGCCCCAGGATTATAGAAACAGAGAAGGACATTGCACTATACACCATGAGGTGTGGGGAGTATTTAACTTAAACTGACTCTGCCAAATGTACTTCACCTCCTTAACTCACATTTTTTTTCAAAAACTACTTTATTCGAGGTTATTGTCTCTTTACCCTCAACTGCCTTTTGAGCTTGAGTTTACGTATGGCCGAATGGATACTAATTTTGCTATCCCTATGTATTGGATGATTGTTGAACTTTCAAATCATTGGACTAGTGTTTAACCAGAAGTTGGAAATACTAAGTCCATGGACAAGAAAGCGCAATTGTACAATCTTACTTGTGGATACCACCTGGCTTGGATGGCAAATGTTCCTTATGATTTTTTTAAAAAGTAGTTTGTCTGTGATTTTTCTTTACGTGATAGCTGCCGCAGAGTGGTAGCTTTGTCATCTTTAAAAAAATGGTTCACGGGGCCTCCTAAGTGTGAACTTCCCGTTGAGAAATGGTCGCTGAATAGATCCCTCTGCCCATTTATCATTATACGATCCATCATCTTGACATGCACTCTTCTTCATGTGATATCCTTGGGAGATAACAACGGCAGCTGAAGTACCCAGCCGTGGCAAAACTGTCATTAGCGCCCTCCGCGTTCACTGCTGACTCCAGTATACCTCCTGGGCTCATCGATCGGCAAGCTTCGGGTCTCCGTCGGCCATCATCGGCACCTGATCTAGCCACCTCGGCCTTGAAAGTCTTAGAGTCTAATCCGTCCCCTCTGATGTCACAGGGCGACTCCTGGCTGCTTGGGGGTTAGTTAGAGATACGAGAACTGCTGCGGTTGCTTTCAGGGGTTAGCTGGGGCTCTTTGAACTTTTGTTTTAGCACATGATGAGCAATAGTTGGTGCATCTTTCTACCTGAGGGACATTCCGGTGGCAAACTCAGGCCTGATGAGTCGCCAAACCAGCATTTTGCCTGCGTGAATATTTGGGATAAATTACTGTCGTCGTACAATAATCAATTTTTCAACAGATGGAAAAAATGGTATGCCTCGAGGAATGTTCTCAGTGAGCATCCATAACAGAATAAAGAGACTCTCTAACACCAAATAAAGCTCGTATACCTATCTTTTTTGGTGGAGATTGCTTAGGCATAGTTGTCCATTGTGATGGCATATTAAGGTTAATGTGTTTTCAGCTAAAAGTCATATGTTTACAATTTGTTTGCAAGAATTTGCTGGACGGCTAATTTCAAATATTACAAGATAAATACGATGAATGAAGTCAATGACAATGTGGACATGTGGCTACTCTAACTTCAAACGCTAATGTTTTTAGATCTTAGCTTCTTCGGTTCGACGTTTTTTGAGGCAGTCAGAGACAAAATGCTCTATCTTTGCTGTACTGTGCGTTTTTTTTTTGGTTTTTTTTCCGGTCTCTTAGGATGTGCAGTTTTCCTTGATGTCCCCAATAACGTATGTATTTGAAAGCAATAATCTTATGGAATGGAGATGTAAATAAAAACTAAGCTGACACACGTGTATTGTCCAGATTTGTGCAGACCTTCGTCGCCTGGGTTACTGCGTTGTATAAGAGATGTGTCTATACAACCATTTACATGGCAACCATGGAGAATCGGATTTCAAATGTACACCGCGAGGTCTACAAGCTGCGTAGTGGTCAGCTTCTATCTGTGTTCCACTAACTCCACTGGCACTGCGTTCCGGAGTGTTATAAGCATTAAAGGATGAGGATCGGCTTGCCAGGTGTTAAAAAGGATCACTTGAAGAGCCCCTTAAAACACCTATTAAGACGACATCTAATCCCTCTGCCACGCCTTCATTATGCAGCGACGTCTATTGCATGTTACTAGGGCGGAAAGGAACACCTATTGAGTTACCGTGTGTTCAGATGTGCACGGATGCTGTCCGTATTGACATAAATGGGTCTGAGTGGATCATGGGAGGGCCTGTCAATAGACGGGGCCGTGTGATGGCTTTGTTAGCCGTCCTCTCTCTCCCCGGTACGTATCAAACTAATCCTCTGCGTGGAGAATGAAGTGGTGAGGGAATTATCACACTCATTCTGTTCTGTGGACACTGGGATCTCAGGGGTTGCTGTCGGTTTACATGGTGACTTAGCTTCACATGTAGAACACCTTAAACTTACATAAGATTACACTAAACGGAGTTTGGCTTATAAGCCTTAACTTACAACAATCTTGACATGATTCAATTCTGTAGCATCTGAAAGTAAGTATGATCAGATGAAAAGTAGGAAACATAGGCCCTTCGGAGTCGACTTAGGGCTGTGTGTGAGGAGCTTTGGGCTGCTCAAGTGGAGTTTTCCTACTAGAAAATACTACTTGAGTGACCTGGGGATCTCCTTACACAGTCTCCACACCCAAAGTCGACTCCAAAACGCGTGTGTAAATCGGGCCATAGCCCTTTTTAGTCTCCTGATATCTAGTACTTTGTTAATAATTCCAGCTGTTTGTTTAACTGAACTGGGTGTTGTGTATGCTTTAAATCGGATTACCAGAGTAACTTAAAACACCTGACATCATACCTTCGGGCGTGCGTCCATGTCTATATCTAAACCAAACCTCCTCTACGGTATAGATTGTAATTGTCACATGGTTTTGTGATCTATTAGTTGTAATTAGGCAACACTGGTAGTTGGTGTGTTCTGGAGGTATAATGTTTTAGCTAAGGCCACAGCAAAAATATTGTATAGATGACATCCGCGCGCATATTAATTTTCACCTGATTTCGAAAAAAATACAATGAACTTATATATTCATTTATTTCCTCTCTGGGAAAAGTTGTCGTGTGAGAACTTGTGTAGTTGTATGAGTGACACAGGATAAACCTTGAAGGTTTCTTATTTCCCCTGCATGTTGTTTTTATTTTATGTGTTCATTTACTGTTCATTTATGTTATATTTTACTTGCGAATAAATAATAAACACTAATGAAGTGACTTTGAGTGTAGTTGTAGAAGCGCGTTAGCTGTGGAAGCATCGAGTGTAGTTGCAGTGATAATAGGCTACCACAGTCAGTGTCATTTTCTAAGCTTATTGAATGCAGGACATTTTGGCAGTGATACCATGTTTTGTTGTGACAAGTCTTACTACAACATCTTTAGTCTATTTTGAAAATGCAAGAAACTTGTATTGTTTTTACCCATTTTGTTTTTTCGGGCGCTTTCGCATTAGATTTAGATTCTACAGAGGATGTCATCCTAAGATTTACTTGCTAGGGAGCTTATTTGAGATGATATTCATTGTTCGAAATGCATTATATTCAATATAAAAAAACTGATTAATAGGAGACATATAAATGATCAACAAGTGTACCAGTTCATCTGCCAGCCGCCTCCTTGTTTCTGTTTTGCTGTACTGATCGTGAGTTTAAAAAATGCTTAGTCGCAATAGATGTTTTCACATGTTATATTACGTTATCACCAAATATTGACACCGCACATGACAAGTAAATGGTTTCGCATTTATTAAATATGACTGTGGAGAAACAAGAAAGGATTATCTAATTCAAGCATAACGTATCAAAAATTATTCAATAGCAATGGTATTGACTTGATATGTATGGCATCACTAGGCATCCAACCGTCGATTTAAAATGTCATCGTGGCAAGAAGAAATAAAGAGGTTGTAATTGGCTGATATTTGATTGGATGTTCTGTTGATGACGTTTACAGTAAATAAACATGATTGGTCATGACGCCCTGGTGGCATGTTTAGACGACCGTCTGGACCTGGGTAGATTCACTTCTCTGTGTTCTTGGAGTCACTCTTGAGTCTCCACCTCTGTATCTCGACCTGAAATACGAAATTGACTTATAGATTATCACTGCATTGCTTTTGATAAGGAATACCCGAATATAGTAAACGAGGGATAGAAAGAAAATGTGACAATGGTTTTGGTATTTCGGTAGGGTATTTCAAAACTTTGACCTAAGTCTAGAAACCGACTGTCAGTATCAAACCTATTATAAACTCATACAAAATAAAATCTTCTGAGCTCAGTCATATTGAGAATAACCTGATACATCATTATTGATCTATCTAAAAAGTTAACATTTTTTATTGCCTTTAAGTTTAGGGACGGTGGTACTCGAAGGTTCTGTCAATGGTGTCCACGCCGTATTTCTGCCTGCAACAGCAGTCCCTTTTACTAGGACCAATCGTCACCCTGCATTGATTAATCGCATTTAATAAAGCAGTATCAGCACGTAGTTGGGGCCTCTCAAGACCAAATAAGCCTATCGTTATTTGGTTGGGCGCGGCACAAGGCAACGGGGTTCGTCTCGTGAGCTCCTCCTAACCACTTGAACATTACAAGGGCTTAACCCACCAGCACGGTTCACTGACTGTCAATATAGCGGTTAGCCGGTCACTTATCCATAACATTGTTTCGCAAATCCCCGCCAACAGAATTTAAGCTAAAGGAATCATTAATTGATTCCAGCGACACGACTTGTGCCATAGAAGTCATTAATCACCCTCACTTTGGATTCTGACTGCAACCGCAGTCACGTGATGTACGAACATTTGATATATACACAGTGCCACATTTCATTACGCACATTCGGCTTAGGCATGATCCGTATCTCTAAGTTGTTCAATACCGACCTCGGCTTACGCGAGCGTTTATTTGGTGAAGAAATAACCCAGACGTCCTCAAAACACCAGTCACAACACGGCTTTATCCGGTATGTACTCCTGGTAAAATACTCAAGAGAAGACATAATGCCAAAGGTCTAATCACTAACGTGAACAGATCAACTTGGGACGACAAAATTGATATCTGTTACTTCCAATTAATCTGCGGTGTCACACCGATGTTTCTTAAACCTACTGATCTTCAAAACGTCTGTAGGATACCAAATCCGATAATGGCATATCGCCTTTTGGTCATACCAGCGATATTACAAAGTTAGGCAAGAAGTAACGATGAGAAATGCGAACCAAATGCCTTCTGGCGCAATTTTTCAGCATCATTAGATTCAGTGACACAACACAACATTAGCTACCGTGACAGAAATAGCGTGCATAGCAACTGCCGCATGCCCTGGAGCGGCGAATTGTTTAGAGTAGGTTGAACCAAAGGTGGTTGTCAACACACCTGAAGACGACGTGTTACCGTCTTTAGTACCTGCTTTAAGAATTCTTAAGATCCTTCAATCCTCACGTCAGTCTATTATTGTTGGACCGGTGAATGCATTTTAGTATATTTACTTTGTTTTGGTCACTACATTTCTATGTTATCACAGTCAAATCTATACACTTTGGATACGTTCACTCAATTAAACCCTTAGATGACCTTAGGTCCCATGATCTGTGTCTGAAACCTTAAAAAGGTTCTCAATACTTTAACGAGTTACAAATTAATTTTTCTTAGTTTTCGCTTGCAAACAATTGAGTGGAAGACATTTATAGACTGACCTGACAGCGTCGTACTAAATGTCATTTTAACATGTAGTGCCGTGGGCGATACCAATTGAAATCACAGCAGGGAGGACCGTACTACCTTTGATCTCCATTTTACTTAAAAAAACTGCTGTCTTCCCTTGTAATGAATTATTTCGAAAATCGCCAGCGTTTCTATACTGAAGATTTATCTGGCCACATAAAGCCAATTGAAAATGCGTACTTTTCGGCACATCAAAGTAACTTTGTAATGGGCTGTAGGCACCGGTTGTATGCTGAAAATCTTCAATCGGCCCCCTATTGCTTCTTTGCTACACCCCTTTACATTGGATGGAGACAGTTGAGGATTTGTGGTATGATCCATGACTTTAGTCTTTATGAATTGAATATGATCCATTATGTACAAATATGACTTGAAAGGCGCCGAAGCCCACAATACTTACAGATTACACTGCTTCATCAATATACGGACGTTTCAAGCATATCAGGCGTTTGACCTACGAATACGATTTTCGCTCGCTCAACGGCTGCCGCAACAATGGAATATCAGTGGTTAGCGGATACAGGATCGAGAGGACACGGGTTCGATTGCTGTCAGTACTGGGCCAGGCGTTCAAATAGGAAAAGCACATTGCACAACTTTCCTCATATTTTCTCATACAGCGCCGAAGACAACCTCTATGGCCTTAAAGCTATGAGACCTTAACCTGCTGATGTGAAATTCCTCATTGCCTCATAGTAAGTTCGGCTGTAGTACCTAGTGAAGCCGCAAGGGGGCCAAAAAATCTAATAATTTCCTGTTTTCTCACAACTTACTAACACACCAAATGTGAAACCGTCCAGCCGTCCATCCAGCCGTTGTTGTGTTATCTTGTTCACCCACACGCACACGTGTGTACACACACACACACACACACACACACACACAGACACACACTCACACACATACACACACACACACACACTCACACACATACACACACACACACACACGCACATACACGCACACACAGAGCCTAAAATATAACCTCCATGACATTTCATGGAAGTAAAAACTCACATCTATATTCCAGAGGCGGTCCAGAACCTAATCACGGGTAATCAACACCCTCCCCCCTCGTGGGGAAGGCAGAAGATCTGAACATACCGTTCTATTTCCCACGAGTCTCATATTTTCCGATAGGGCGAAATGATACCCGTGTATGGTTATTACTCCGGAGGTGATGAGACGTGCGCTTATCATCTTCTGAAAAAATACTAAAACTTTCTTCAAACATGTTTGAACTCTTAGGTTAGGTGAACATAGTTCTCTCCTGTTCAACAATGCCCTGTGCAGTACAAAAATGGCGTTGTCTGAACAATTGTGCAAACCTAAAACATTGTTGATTTTTGTACATGTTGCTGTGTATCTAAGACATTTCAGGTACATATACAACGGTATAGGTACAGTTCCAGACCTGAACCTGTACCTAAACAAGTTTAGCCAATTATTTCTGTTAGTTTATTGATTAGATAAATAACTAGTTGAAGTAGTGAATTTCAATCTTTAAATGAGCATTTATATGCCTTACTCTCTCCAAGCAAGAGTACTTAAAAGTTTTCCTAATTTTCACGTTTATAAGTTGTCGAAATTATCATCTTTGGAGATACATTCATATTTAGTCTAGATAAATGGTATCCACTGGTGTATGAGTATCTTCAGGTAAGGCGTACTGGTACACTTGACTTAGTTCCGTATCTATACCTAACTTGTTGTGCATGTACAGGTATACAACCCTAGTTGCGTATTCTATATAGATAGCAACATTCTGCTACATATGTGTCCGAATATATGTTCCCTTAAAGTCTCGTGTCCTTTTTTACCCCCATCGTAAGCTATGAGGATACAGACTTGGGTTCTGCTATACATCCGGAAGCCTCCGGGGACGTCATTGGAAATTGTAGTAAAGCTTCTGCCGAGACGAGCATGTCGCGGACTCTCCTTTCTACTGAGACGGAACAAAACTGAGAGCGCCAAAGAGGGCCGTTTCCTCCATTTTCATTTATCGCGAGTCTTTGAAGTCCACAGGCCCACTCGTAATCCCCGGCCATTTGTCAAAGCTGCGAGGTCTCAGGGGCACATTTAATGGCGGCGTAGTGTACTTCCCTAATAGCCTCGATGCCTATCCTATCCTGACATGTGCATTAGGAAGCCCCGCGTTTGACGTTGGCGAAGATATTGAGGAATGGGCTTCGTCTTCAGCAGACTTGAATCATCTGCCATTAAAAACTATGGCCGAGGGGGTTTCTTGGAACGCTTCTACATCTTCGTGCAGAGCTGCCATAAACAATTCGACCATTACTGTACATTACTCCTGTATGTCCAGCAGACGCTACCGTATCGTACAGACTTTATCACAACGTCTTGGACAATACTTTCAGCTTGCCAAACACTGTTAACAACATACAAAACCTTCTTAGAATTAAACACCCCCTCATTACGACTCAAACATGGCAAAAATGTCATGCTACTTTAATATGCAGATTAAAACGACCAAACATAGATATTTTGAGCCATTTTCAATACCCAGATCCTCGAGGGCTTATCTAAATACGTAAGCAGTTTAATTTTCCTTCTCGGTGATTTATAATGTTTTCGTTACACTGACCCATTTCCACGATAACACATTCACCATTATTGAATATCGACTTTCTTTCCTGTGTTACGAGCCATAAAATATTTGGCTGATATGTGGGTCCCGCGAGAGCCAAGGTATAGGACACAGTAAATGGGATTTTAAAACCGCATCGTCACAATGAACGCACTGTAGTTAGTTGGCTTTGTGAAAGAGATTTTGAACCATTATTGTACGACCGTCGTGCGATTGTCGTGCGATCGTCGCACGATCTTCGTACGATCACAAACTGAAAACATTCCTGGAAAAGCCGTCCACGAGTCGTGCAGAAACTAGCTATCTTGCTATGATAAGGCAGTTTTAGATCCTTGTCGGCCGTTGGTTCTGCTACAGCCTGCTTGAAAATTCTACGACATCAAAATCGTACGACGGCCTACGACGAAAGTAATACCGTGCTATAACAGAAATAGATGCTACAACGTTATAGAGTTGGTTTGGCTAATAAAGTACACAGTTTCCCCCTCCAAACGCCTACCTGATAATGAATTAGATTTATTCCCGACTTGAAGTAGTACAAATTCCCTACTCTCCCACAGACCCCCTGAGGAAAGAAAAAAATCCCATTTCTCGTTACCCAACTCAAAATGAGTTCCGATACACCAATTTCGCTTCGTCGGCGCGCCTGAAATTTGCCTTCTTCACGCACCGTTTCCTCTGTCAAGGCTTGACCTTGCAAAGTCCGTTGTATTATAGTCTGGCTTTTGTGGAGATATCGAAGAATCATGTAGTGATCCCCTGTCTTAGTTAACATATGGATGCCCCTCTTGTCGTGGAAAGAACAGTGGGAAGCCTGTGGAAGTAGAGGCAGTAGAAGACAGGTGTATTAGGAGGGAGTAGGGATAACTCACAGAGGTGCAGTGATGCGGCAAATTCGTCCCTAGCTAGAAGCGAGCCCCTGGGAACTACGCAAATATCAGTCAGTAAACATCGAGGCTGATCAGCCATGCTAGGAGTGTGCCGTAATTTGCAGGAAATCAGGACTGGAACGCACTTCAGAACATTGCACATTTACGACCAAACGTGTTGAGGAAGGGTAAAAGAGAAAGTATCCATCAGTTTAAATTTGTGTCTCTGAACAGGTTTTAATTTTAAAAAAGAAAGAACTTGCAGTTTCAACTGTCTCCTTCTACTTTACGTCCTGAAAATTTGACAGCCACGTTGGCAACTTTCCGAGCTGTAGATTGAAGATCAATGCTGTAGTATAATGACGTATGCAGTATGAATGATATAGGCTTGTTTCAATGTAGAGATCTACTAGTAAAACACTTGTAGTTTAATGTTGTTCATGACGTCTAATAAGTGTAGTAAAGAAAATCGAGTTGATACTAGAAAAAGGTCAGGTTTCATTTCATGTATTTTGAAGTAATAATCATATAGACCGAAGCTGTTGGGATGATATCAAATAGGATTTTAATATGTTCAATACTAACTGAAGGATGCCATAACATCTGAAGTCTAGCGTTGTACAATCATAGATTTGGCAACTATATCACAAAGAAAGATTTTAGTTGAGAGATCTAGTCATTTTTCTTTTTCTCTTTCCTTGACGTAAAACGTAAACGTGCATACGCATAGGCGCCGCCTATCGCATCAAGTTGGCACGTCCAGTCACCTGGAAAATAAAATTTTAAAAACAAATGATAAGAACAGACAGCCATGTAATTGTGTTCAATAGTTTTCTACATGACCGCGAGGACACTTAATCGTCACCAGTTCTTATAAAAAAAGAAAAGGTGCGACAACTCAGTTGGCACCGTTATGCACCGCGAACCGTATTACTCGCATAGTTTAATCCTAGATATACCCGATTGAACAACGTCTTAAGAATTAGATCTTCCACTTGAACGCTTCACTTCCAAGACAGGAGTCTTTAATCAGACCAATTACTTTGTAACCACCTCAGCGATCATGAGGAAGCGGATGTTCCAGAGACTGATGTTTTTTTGCCTTTCAGCCGGATGATACAAATGCGTAGATGTAGAAGCTGTTTTGTTGGTTAGATGATATATGATGCGACGGAGCAAGGTAAAAAAAATCTCCGTAACGGCAAACTTTCATCATCACTCCACAGGGAAAGAACTTGGCGAATGAGATATACGCCACTTTTATCAAAGCCCGTGGCCAGTCAAAAACCCGCACACAAAAAATCGGAGCCCTCTTTCTTGTAGTTTGACGAATGGGCCTATTTGTAGCGGCTGAGAAATGGGGTGAATGTTAGTCATGGAAGTGCAGCATTTGTCATACATAGAAATGCCAATACTCCCCCATTTTCAAGACAGATGTGTGTTTTTTTGCTAAAAGTATACATCTATGATAGTCGCCTCTACTTCATCAGTCATTTTAGTCAAGGATAACTGCGTGCTAGTGTGAGGCTTTTTGCTGCGTGAGTTATGGGGCTGGCTGCTGTAGTAACTTGTTCAAATTGATCAGACTTGCAGGCTCTACCTACCGCGTACCGTCTTACAACTCTGAGCATAGCAGGATCTATACAAGAGCAATTCGTTTATTCGTTTATTACGATACCCTTACTAGTCTTACAGGGTCCATCATACATACAAATACAGACATATATACGGATTGCAAGATTAAAAGGAACATATACACATTATCATAACATGATATATACAGATTGATAACTTAACTTACAAATAACTAGTGGATGGCCTTTTTGAAGTTATATGGAGCGGTCAATGATTTGATGTAGGGTGGCAAGGTATTCGAAAGGGTCGCTTTTTGCTGTTATTTTTTGGTTAAGGTAATTTGAAGATGTAGGAGTTGGATAATCTGGTAGAGTATGTGTGGGTTGAATGGACAGCAATAATGGTATTATTCAATGCAATGCAATGGTATAAACATTAACGAGAGATACGTTGATGAAGGTTAGACATCCAGGTAATAAGATACGCCATAAACAGTTACTCAAGCAACTGGATACACTTTTAAACAGTCAGACGTTTCAGACAGCATCCGCTGGTGAATAAAGGGAAGAACTGGAGAACCAGGTTTTATACCAAAACTCTGAATTGACATGTTCTTCCATTTAGTCACTGACGAAGAAGGGATGCTGTCTGAAACATGTACTGTTTCAAAATTTTATCCAGTTGCTTGCCAATGGGTAACTGTCCTCAAAATTACATTTATATTCACCGCATTACGATTTCACACCGGTGACTTCAAAACGACGGTGTGTCCTGACATTTCTGCCTGATTTAATTAACATTCAACCAGAACAACGTCGTTTCCATAACGGCATCAGACAGCAACCCTTGTGTCGCTCTAATCATGTTAAGTGGTAGCCGATGTCTGCTATACTAAGACATGTCCGGGAGACATGAATAACTACAGTTGGTAATGATTAAGTAAAAAGGACTTAGATACATTTTCGTTCTCTATTTCAGAGGCTTACGAAGAGTCCTACCCTAAGGCTGTGTAACTAAAAGAAATCAGGTACAGGTACAGTGGTTTAGGTACAGGTCCAAACCTGTACACATGTCTAAACACATTTGGCTAATTATCTGTGTAAGTTAAGCATATGGCCAACTGTCTTTTTTGTGGTAAATTTTGTCTTTAAGAAGCTTTCTTAATTTTCAACTGTTAATTGTCAAAATTTTGAATTTGAAACGGTATCTACCTTTCTTTAGTCTAAGAATGGTATCCACTAGTTTTCTTTAGTTTGTTTGGGTACAGGTACACTTGACATACAGGTTTGGACTTGTACCTAAACATTTTTACAGGTACAGGTACAAGTATACTTCCCTATCCTACACGCTGCCTATGGATCTGTTCCCCACATAGCTGAACCAATTTAGACTGTCAAAGAGACCCCCCTCATCAGTAGTTTCCAGGAGTATTCTCAATGGGCCCCTTGATACACAGATATTGACCTCTCTGATTTGAAGGTCAAGTGTTGACCGAGACTTTTGCGGCCCAGCGGACAAGAAAAGCAGCGCACCCGTCACCCCTGTTCCGAGGGTCCCGCGCCCCATTTCTACCTCGACCGTTTGATATGATGCAGCAATGTAGAAGCAAAGCCCTTTCTGAATGACTGCGAATTGAAATAACCCACCTGTACATCCAGACAGGCCAGAGAGTATCGACTTTGGGAGGTCTGCGGCCCGAGAGGCATTTTTCCAGCATTCTGGGACGTCATGTTTATTGTACTTATGGTGGAGTGTAACACCCAGTAACTGGTACCGCCGATTCCCAAAAGGATAACATGAAAATACACACTCATACCAAAGCGGGGCACTGGTTTCTACTATCGTTAAATAATACAAGACATCATTAAAATACAAGGTCGAAGTTGATAAGCGAAATATGAAACTATAGCTAACAAGCGTTGATATCTTAACGTTCGCTAAAATGTGTCCAACAAACAAACAAGGAATAATTGTGCTAATTTCTGCATCTAATCTTGTACAAAACCCACGTTCTTAATCTTAACTTTTCTTCTAATCTATTTCATCTTAGCTAATCTTACCTGCGTACCCTAAGAGAGGTTGTTTTTCTTGAAGGTATCGTTTGAATTACATCGGTGACAGAAAACAGCAACAGTGGCAGCTTATCTTTTTATTATCAAGCCGTCAAGTTAAACGCCTACTCCAGTCATTGCAGGCAGGCTGTCTAGGCATTAATGTTGAACAGATGGGGGTAAGGTTTTTTGACAGGAGGGATATCTCCGAGTGATGATTGACACCTGAGACCATCTGGGGCATCTGTTAAGGGGGACGATACTTGGATAAGATACGGAAGTTTATGAAGGGTAGACATAAGACAGAGCATTGAAGGCGGAAGTTTTCTTAGGGGTGGTATGCAGAACTCATAGATCGGCCAAGACATTCTTAACTTATAGCGTGCGAATCGAAAGCAAGTCTTGACAAAAACGATGTCCTATTTCTCATCATATTCATTTAACCATTTGACGATATATCCAATTTAGTTTGTTTGTTTTGTAGTATTTTCAGTAAATAGTTACGATTAAAAGATTTGGTTGAATCTGTGTGGCCTGTTTGTGTGGACAATGAATTCAGTTTCTCGTTGTTAAAGATCATAGTGGAAGAAGGGCAATGATTTATCGCGTAAGACGTAATAGAATGGTATCTATACGCTACACACGTTGAGAACACCCTTCGACCCAACTGATAGGTATACGGAAACAATTTGACGTTATCATAGCTGTGCAAGTAATCCGTGGTTTCCTTTTTCTCTTAGTAGAAGTTCACTATCCTCACAAGAATCACGGTAGCTTACTGAAGCTTAACATAGAATCACATCTGAAGACTCTAAAACGCCTCGCTTAGTAACCAAAGTTCATCTTTTCAATTTCTTCGGGGCTAAGAAAAGCATCGTCCAGTTCCCATCTTGAACAAAGGCGTAGGGAATATCCTTGGCTTTAAAAGCTAAAGCGTTGGTCTTCTCCCATTCTTTCTGCATCATTTAGAAATACAGGGTTATTTGTTTTTATTTGCTACGCTCGAAAAGTTTGTTTCGCCCCCAAAAGACAGACATACATATTAATCGTATAAGAACATTTCAAAACTTCCACATTTGTCGTGCGATCGTCGTACGATTGCAAACTGATGAGGTAATTCTTGCTTATGTCGCACAACATTCAGCTGTCTTGTTACGGAAAAGGCAGTTTAAGATCCTTGTCGGAGGTTGGTTCTGTCACAGCCTGCTTGAAAATTCTTTGACATTAAAATCGTACGACAGCCTACGACGAATATGGCTGCGCCACGTTACGTAGTAATCAATTCATTTTAAAGCATTTCATCAATGGATCGTTTTTATATGCAAATTAATTCTTCTACAGAAGTTACCCTGCATTCTACGTAGTGTAAACCGGAACATATTGAACGTTTTAGGGCAAGTCAGACAAGGCGTAATCTTCGCCGGAAGACATCCTTTCAACACCGGCTGCCTCGGAATCTCCGTCGCCAAGATAATCAAGGACTCCGAAATTCTATCGGACACAGATAATGTAAATATACCTGATACCGGCTGGATTGCTGGTGATAACCAACTGTCAATATCCTAAGCTTGAGAGTTCATCTGTGTGTGTAGACACCATCCTGTGTAGCAGGATCTAGCTGTACTTTTCATATTGACCCAATTTTTGAGTGAACAGCAACAGTCTACGTCAAGAAGTGAGCAATCCATTTCTGGATAGAGACGGGGGACGCTATACACTTCCTGCAAGTTTTGATCCACTGCTTACCGAGTCACGTGTTCTATTTGCATAAATTGAAGTCGTAGAAGCGGTGAGTTTCTCATTCCTTGACAAATTTCTGTCAAGAAAGGTAACTGACACGTTTTGCTTTGTGTTGGAAATAACCGTTAAATACTGTCGCAGATATATTTCAATATTTGTTCACATGCTTCCGCGATTTTCCAGTGAGCTTTTGTGTTCGAACTATTCCTGCATGAAAAATTCGAATAAACATCCTGTCACTTTGTTGTGCACATGTCTCACATAAATGTCTCTATAGACCAATCCAGTACGGCTTTATTGCTTCCATTATTAACCATTTATTTACGCTTGACTACTTCATCTGTTATATATAACTTTTAGTATGATCATGCCAGCAATATGTCGTATTCAGTGAATTTTTGTTTCCAGTTTTTAGATGATAGGGGACTTGGCAAAAAAATAAAAACTTACCGAAATTCTGAGGAGTGGCATCCACACTTGTGAAGAAAGTCATGACACTCTTGATCTTGTACGCTCTTGCGTGTAAGGCTAAATCGCATTACATCAATGATTGTGAGTTTGTGTTCGCCATTCTTTGATGTTGCATGTGTTGTATATTTTTTCTCATCGCAGTTCCTGATTAACAAAGATAAGCTCTTCAATTCACATCAATGAAGTTTTATAAATCTTTCTGTCTTATTGTCTTCAAACGGCCATAGAATAATGAATGACTACTTTGGTTCATTGCACCTGTCAAATCCATTTTTGTCAGACTGAACACCTTCCATTGCCACCCGACCTTCAGCTGAATAGATGCTCATGGTTGTGTGTGCCCTGCACATATTCATCACTTCAGATTTTCCAAACCAATTAGCACCTGATTGCGCTTTGAATATATTTCCCAATGGTTCCACCGCATATAGCTGCAAAATGAAACGCTTAATATCCTTGAGTAAGAGGATAATCCAGTCACACCCCTGTTGGCTCGAAGTATGTTTATTAAAATATGCCATTTGCTTGCTAAACTGCTCGTAGATCATACAAGCCTAAAGTGAAGTTTTATACATGGCAAGTAGTATAAAGGAAACAATCTTCATAATAGATATACAATGTTTCCCGTGTTCATCTATGATATGCATCTGTAAGCACCGTCGATGAGTAGTTGTAGTGTATTTTTGGTAAAGTTGACAACGATGCTTCGCCTTTCAAATAGTGATCACCAAAAGCTATTTTGAAGAACTATGTACATAGGTGACAACTGGTAGTGCTAAACTAACAGTATTATCGATGACCTACATGCGTGTGTTTATCCAGTAAGAATGGCCACCGGAGTCCCGGTAAAGCTACCTCTTTTACATCGGGAACGTTCTGATTCTACGTTGATCTTGTAGCTAAATCACGCCGTGTAAAAATAATAGTAAGCGTACTATCTTCAAAGAGCATTATCACCTGTATTGTCACTGCTTACTAAAGATACATGGAGAGAATTACCCCTCTTTTCTTCCTTAAGGGAAACCTAAGTCTGCGATGGTGAATGCCGTAGATCTTCAAGTGTTTGTCTGTCCCTTGAAACGAGTAAGTGCACCGAGGACTTTTTATGACATATCACAGGAATTTATAATATTTCAGGGCGACTAGTGTTAAACGTTTTGTTCGGGTTTCTTGGTAATAATTGAGTTTTTTGTATGTTTAACATGTGCATCATTCATGATTGTAGACGATAGGTATGCATATACATACATAGATACCACACTAACTAAGGACAAATGGCCACTAGAATACTATAATGCACTGTATTTATGTGTTTCCCAATACCAATATACGCGCGTGAACATTTATTCATTTCTAATACTGATAAATATGCATTTTTGAGACGGTCGACTTTTGAGCTGCTAGCTATGAGATTGTTGTTAGTATACTCAATGGGAGATGGTCTTTAGAGGCGGACTGTCAAGGGATATTTTAGATACATTACGTATTTTTATTTTGTGTAAACCATATGTCATAAGCGTATTCACTGTCATAAAGGACTAATGCATTCAGAAACAGTGAAACCTAAAAATATTGCGACATGAGCACATACTTGAAACATTGTGGTAATAGAAAACAATTTCACAACTTCGCAGCCACACGTTTACCGGGAAAAGATGACAGCTTCCATATTTTCTGGCAGAGTATTCCCTAGATGCTGCAACTCAATCATTCAGCTAATTTTTCCACATGGCGTTCGATCTGAAAATCCATTTATTATGCATTTATCATGTCCCTTGTTTCTCCTATCGTGTTCAATTAGCAATCAGATCGATTGCCATCTATGAAAAATCTACTTTAAGCTGGTGCAAATTAGCCCTGTTTATTTCATTACCCCAATCAAAACAAGTACAGGGCCTCATTTGTAAGCTGTGTAATGGGTGTTTGAATCTAGTCATATTCAATACTTTCCGGTTTTCCAGTATATCCAAGTTTCACTTTCTTGAATGTTATAGTTTGCAGTTGAATGGTTTGCCATCGGAAAGGTCAATTTCAGTTGTTTTCTTTGTGCCAAATCTCAAGATTGTACTACTGGACAAAATTCATGTATGTATTTAGATGAGACAAAATGTGCCTTTTTTCAAGGAAATATGAACGTTTGTATATTTTTCAATTCCAACAGAAACTCAATTGCTTAGGGCCTGTATAGTGCTTTCTTTCGAAATGTGAATATGACTACCTGTAGTAATACCCTACTTCCATCTGTAACGTGCTAGCTGTAACGATCTTCATGAGTAAAAGTATTAATCTCAATAATATGCAAGAGCCAATACTCTAAACCGACACAAAAATACGGCCTATGTACAAATAGTTTCATTGTAACAATGGGGTGACCTGGCCTTCCATACGATGAAGACAACTCTGTTTATCGTTTTGAAAAAGATATTTGGTTCAAAATATTGACAGGTGGCATTTATATTACACCCCGTGAAATGTGGCTGGTTTACAATTACCAATATGACCTTGACTCATACAAATGTATTTACGACTCTTACTGAACTATGGGAGACCGTGGAAAATGATAAAAACATTAAATAAAGTGCAAATCCAAGTCTGAGGGCTAATATATATATCAAAACAGACAATAGTATAAAACGTAGGTACACGTGACAGAATGAGATACATATGACTCGTTTTCAAACTCTGTACTATCATCAATTAATAAAGAAGCCAGAAATCATTGTTTGTTGCGGTTGCGATATCCATTTTATTGGGTTTTTTTCATCTGTTGCATCATAATTTATAATCTGAAGTGAAAATGTTACTATCAGCAATCCAGTAGCTGTGCATATACGTAAGTATGCTCTTACACTACTGAATATGGCAGACCTGGCAGCTGGGGAGGGGGGCGTAACGGATGATCGATAGACTTGATTATTAGGTTAGGTCACATCTGTGCCTGTCACGAGGGAACCTGAAGGGCGCTCATCAAACCCAACGGACCGACCGAGGCCTTCGCTCTGATGTGGTAAAGGGGCTAATCTAGGACAGATGGCTAAAAGTCATTGCTGTCCGTCCATGAATACATTACCACACAGGCGTCCACTCTTAAATCGTAATCATTCGTATTCTTCATTTATGACATTTGCATACGTTTCTTACGAGTTAGTGTCCTTCACATGGTCAACCGGTTTTCCCAGTTAGACTTACTAGTATTGTATTCGTTTTGCCAGTTCATCTTAGTGACGCTGAAGAAGAGTGATGGATGTCACTCGAAACGTCCGGAATTAAATCTCCGAATTTCATCCAGTTGAGTTTCAATTGTCTTTATATATTGTTAACCTGGATATCTTACCTTCATAAACGCATTATATTGTTGTTTGCATTTGGGGGAAGTTTGTTGGAATGGTTAATCTCAACCAGACTCCATTGGTTGCAAAACAAAAAGTTAAAAATAGCCAAGTAGGCTTGAGTAATTTCCCAAGGAGTTAGTCAACTACAGAGTTACACTATTTTTCGAGCAGTCCAAGCTAGGAGCCTGATGCCACAAGAAGAGTAGCTCGCCCGTATGTCAACGAAAGAAACTGGTTGAAACTGAAACATATCATATTAATTTATGTGGAAAAGACCTGATAGATACAAAGCATGGCAAGATATACGGAAGGTCAAACTATGTTTTCGCTCTAATTATGTAAATATGATATTAGATAGATAGGATGAGAGTCTATGGAAGGTACCATGGACGTAGGATGGACTTATGGTCAACATCATGATCATTGATCAAGTCATAAACATTGACAGTGCCATCATCACCTACATTAACATCGTGACCGCGCATCTTTTTATCCGCACACAAGTACCCCTAAATCTACGGCAATCTGGGGTGTAGTAAAATTTATGATGGCAATAAAACTTCGACAATGAGCAAAGTCATCACCACTTGCTGACCCTCGGTGAAGTACATGTGTTAGTACATGAATTCGTGTGACGGTTGACACTGCAACCTAAATGGCTTGGCAATGAACCATCGTGGCAAACGCAATATTGTCACCAAGACTGTATGTAAAAGAAAGAGAGAGATTTGGTACCTACTGTTTGCGTCGTTTGTAAAAACTTTGCTATCGTGTTATTACCATATCCACAGACAACAACTGGCAGCTATGTACTTTATGTGATTAATTTACTTGCTGTAGAAACCTTGACGACTTGATACGTTACCAACAGGAGGCCAAGCGGTCGGACCATAGGGCCCCACCCTTATTACTAGGATGGTGTCGCGGGAATGTCTAAATTAGACTCCATTTGACGTCCGCCATTTATCAAGCGGTAATTTCAATTTGTACTATGATCTCTGAGTTCACTGTATGGTCCATAAACTTTCCATTTCCAAGCAGCGCTGTAAGACGCTTGGCTAGCGTCTGACCCGAGTTATTGCCTCTGTCTTCTCCCTCATGTACGTCAAAGGGTGAGAGGAGTAATTGTGGGCCGGCGATGTCGTCTCAGAGGAGGGAGCCTTAATTTTGCGGGGGATGTAGCTATAGGATAGACCATCGATGCAGGGAGAAAAAGTATCTTTCCATAACTCCTCCAACGCACTATATTTGATTTCGTTATAACGGCTACTGTTTTCAATGGAGCCAGAAGCAGCATCTTCCACGACATTGCCGTCTCTTTGAACAGAACCATATTCCATTTTTGTATGCAACATTTACGGTGGCGACATACTCAAGTCATTCACTCTTTTTTCAAGCCGCCACCAAAACAAAACACAACACAACATAAAATGTAAAGCAAGCAAATCAAATAATGCATATATAACATATGCGACTGTGAAATCACTTACTTCTCTCCAATGTCCATTCTACGTTGAATAGATATAATGTATATCATCCAATGGTTTTACAATCTGATACGGAATGTAGCAACGTGTGCATCTCTAAAATTGTTCAATTATTGACTCACAGATTGCTACTGTGTTGCATTGGCAAAGTTAGCACCTTGCTTGTCAGAACCGGTCGATACGGAGAAGCGCCGCTTCATAATTGAAATATATGACCATACTCATACAGGTGTGAGCTCGCTAAACGCCCATGTGGGACGAGAATCGTGGAGGGGAACCTACGCCAGGTGATCCCGTCGGATTCGCATGGATTTCTCGTTCATCAAAACAACGTCTTCCTGGTCTTAGAAGAGAACATCAGAAACGACATTTGTCATTCAGATAACATTGCCTATCTTGCACAACAACGTCATTAATCGCCAGTTTTCAAAACTATCACAGAGAAACAGCGGGCCTGTGTTTATCCGTACACTAGGGGCTTGATTTGATCGATGTAGACGTTGATATGAAAAGATTTAAGGTCGTTTGGGGGACCTCGTTGATTGTGATGTTCCATTTTGATTCCTGTGTGGTCGCTGCCATTGACCATGTAGCGTATGAGGACTTAAACCATTCGGGAATGCGACACTTTCTTTGGCGCACTAAGTGCTATAATTAAAACTAAGGTATCTAGATATACAATGTAGGCAAACAAGACAATGCCAATTATTCAAAGACGTTTCATCTGATCTTTAAGTTTGAAATATGATTGTGCTGATTATTTTCAATTATAACATCATTGCCTAAAATCGCTATCGGTGATAAATAAAATCTGTGTTATTGGTTCTGGTAGAAACACTAGGTGTGCTCTTTAGCAAAAAATATGTTGCTGTCCAGAATTACAAACGCCCTAACTTAAAAATTGCAATGGCTCGAATTTTGTCAGTGATATCGGTTCTGAACAATGGCTTGTAGCAACACTGTACATTTTACTGCCTTTCTATTAGTACACAAATTAGTATACAGATACATTTCAAGGCGGCCGTGTGCTTTTTCATCACAAACATTTCAATATGTGTACTTCTTACATATAGCGAACAGAAATCAACAGAAAATTATTATTCTTGAGTAACTATCTTATTGGTACATGTGTGGATAGCTCATTCCTCAAGGAGAGTGTAGATGTACGTATTAGTGAGGCAGCCGTTCATATGCATTTCTGAGTATGTTTACTGATGCGTCTTTCTCCTTGGTGCTGATGGACCATCACTTGCGATGTTACACATTCACACACGCACTGAGTCGGTCATAAAAGAAATTTAACGACGTTTATACAAAAGGGTTTCACGGTAGAATTTTTCGCATACCACGACGGCTACTTCGTTGTTATCACCCGGCTCAAGCACTCTCCGTCTCATACAGACTGGAACTATTGCCTTCCAAAAACGGCACCCGAGCGGCTTCCGACTCGGAAAGGTCATCTCCTCGCTGACACGTTCCGACTGAAGCTCAATACGATTTCACACGCCTGACGAGCTGTGTTTTCATCAGCACATTAACAACATCTTCAAATTGTCGGCTGGTGTCTGAAGGAAGGCAATGTGATTTAATTCTTTCCTTATAGATTGAGCGTAAAACGTTTTGATGAGTTAACGAAAAGAGCATTGAGTTAAAGCTAACCATTTTCTCTTTAGACTCTCGTATCATATTTGTTGAAAGTATGTGTATTTGTGTGGTTAGATGAACAAACAATTACCAATTAACCATTCATTGCTAACCTTTACTAGCTTTTATGCAACGTTGAATGGTGTCCCTAGCCTCTGAAAAAAAGTGAAAACTTTTTCAACGATTTGTTGAAAACAGATAAATAGCTAGAGTCCATTCCAAGTCACCACAAGGGTTTTTACATGATATTTGTAATTAGTCTGAATAAATTTGAATAAAAGAATATCTAAGTCACAATGATTCTAAATATTTCAAAAAAATTCAATATAAGAATTTGAATTTATTTGAATCCAATTAGTTGTTTTAGAAACATTTGCTTTCTTCACAGCCCACTGACCCATTTATACAATGTTACAAATAATTGTAAAAAAAGGTAGAAAATGGTAGAATGCTGTAACCATTATTCAGAAACTATTAGAAATATCATATTCCACATCATTAATATTTCCAAAGTTTTACACAACCGGGCAAATAATTATAAAGTTGAAATGACATTCACAATATTTTCAAAGTATGAAATCTCCTAGACAAATAATTAAAAAGAATTAAAAACAGTTGTAAATTATGACAATAACAACCCTTGGGGTGACTCGGAATGGACTCTAGTGCTAAATAAAATCGACGGACTAAGTTTACTGTCATAACCGAAAAGATAACCAAATTGACGTATTGTGATGCGCAAAAAAGGGAACGTTTTACAACTATATGCCTTTTATCACTATGAGATAATAAAGAATATATCATGTAACGTTCTAGCGTTCTCATTTCTGACACTATGTTTCAAAATGAGCAAGTGGCACTAACAAGGCCAAAGATAAAAACATAAATCATGAGTTCTTAATGAAGTCTCCAGGGCTGCCTCCCTGACGATCTGACAGAAAGTCGTTTCTTACGTGAAAGGATACAACAGAATCGACCAGACCAGTCGATACCATTGCAGTGGAGGTCACTCAAATTGATACCTTATAAGATTAATCACGCAATTACAGAGATTTTGCTTGGCGTCTAGACCACTTCTTTTTGCAAGTTGGGACCTTTCTTAAGTTCTTCTGACAGCAAAATCCTTGATTTGACCTCACTTAGGGTGGCCTCTGCGAACAATCAGGTAGTACTAGGCATTTAAACTGCCAGAAACACTCTCAGATCCCCACCTATCCCTTCCCAAAGCCATGGACTATGTTTTAAAGCTGTTTTAAAGTCCACAGTGCATTTTTGCTGAGACCCCTACACGGGTACAGCGAGGAATAAGCTGCTCGATCAATGCGACAGAACAACAGTTAAGTGTTCTTTTTGACAGGCTGTGTCGTGAAATTAATCAGACAAAAATCGATGCCACGTTTTCCTTGGCAAGCTGTCTCGTCGGAAGCCCAGTGGCAGCGTCTTTTGTATTGATCTCAGGAAACTGTACATGAAACAGTGCACAGAATAACAGCTTGTGGTCAATCAATTGCACTGTCCGAGTCCATCTTTCATCCCAGTAAGTGACCATTTAAGTGACCATACCTACGACTTCGGAGTTTAGACTTCAGACACACTGAAAACTTGACCAAGTGATGGATTTATGATATTGTACGTTTAGAGCTGCATACTTAAAAATGGATAAATGAAATGTCCTTCTTCTTATCCGCTTAAGACTTCTGGAAGAAAGATCATCATTTTACATCTTTTGGGGACTTGCTGGTAGTTTTGCTAAAGTTAAAAGGTTTTTTGAATGGATAAATGGGAGTAGGCCTTGGTGCTGAATTGTCATCACACTCGAACTTACAGAATTCCGCCACACGTGCGCGACCTGTAAGCGTTCAGTAATATTCTTCAAGTTCTTTATAAATATAAATGCCTTAGATGCAACGGAACCAATAGATGTAATATTCAATTCATCACAAAATCTGCGTCATTTATTGATATCTCTTTTCCATTGGTTGGAGAATGGAGTAACGAAATGGTGAAATGCATATGGTTGAATAGATCTTGCAAATCGCGCTACTATACGAACAAATCTTGTACTTACAGGTTTTGTGCGTTTTGATGTCGTTCAAATCATACTTGGTTTATATCCAATTTATAGGTTTATGTCATACAAATCAAGTTTTAGTCACTCAACGGTTGCCCAAATATCTCCAATTTAGTGGAAAAGAGCCTTACAAGCGCTTAGCAGTGTGCATGACGGAAAACCCCTGAAAACTTTTCCACTTTGGGCGGGCGGAAACAGTTCCTCCTGCGTTGTCACAAGGGTGGTGGTCTTTGATCGGAAAACCTTTGGAGGATAAGCTTGGAACAGATTTGTGATAACACGAGGCACATTTGCCGCGTTGTTGATGATTCTTTGGTCACCCGCGTGTCACTAATGGAAACCTCGTCTGATGGGGCGACGTTTTCCCGCGCTTTTGGGTCAGGACAGTTCGTTCCCTCAGAGAACCATCTCCTCTTGTCGTCTGACAGAAAATAGCGACCTTTTGTGTCAAAACATCACTTTTATCACGCGGTAAGCCAGACATTTGTTGTAGGAGGATCTTCTTATCCACTTTAGGCTGCACTGAAGACGCTGTCAAATCTTTTTTGGGTTAGTGATTTGGCGGGAAAACGTGGCAAGCGCATTCGTCACCATAAGGCGACAAATTCTTAACAGAAAATATTTTTCACTAGCGACTGAAAGCTAAGGATTTCTCGCATTATTCACATATTTCTGCGTTCTTCCCTG